>CM033651.1:28793144-28889643 GCA_019512145.1 Engystomops pustulosus
CTGGCCAATGTATTAAATCTCATAGTTCAGCGTTTCCTCAAGACATAACCCAATCTGTCTGATTTGCTCACAAAGGTGCGCCGCATCTGTGCGCATTTCAGGAAGTCCAGCACAGATGCTGCCACTCTCAGGGCAGCGCAGCGCCGCCTCCAACTGCCCGCTCACCGACCGCTTAACCATGTTATCCAGAGTTTACCAGCAGCGCAGAGCGATTGCAGACTGCCAGATGTCAACTTCCACCAGAACTGGTAGTCAGGTCAGTCAGCTTCCTCAAGTCTACAATGAGGAGTGGACGTGGATGTCTGATATCTGTCAGGTGCTGAGTAACTTTGAGGAGTCAACACAGATGGTCAGTGGCGATGCCGCCATCATCAGCCTCACCATCTCGCTGCTTGGCCTGTTGAAAAACTCTCTGGTCAGCATGAAGTCGGAAGCTTTGCGCTCGTCACAAGAGACGGGGGAAGAAGATTCCCTTGTTGATAGCCAAAGCACCCTCAGGTCTGTTTCTCAGCGCATATCGGAGGAGGTGGAGGAGGAAGAGAGGCGAATTCGGCGAGACAGAAGAGGGACCATTGTTCAGTTCCTTCACACTGTTTCAGCGTGTATGGCAGAAGAAGAGGAGTTGGAGAGAGGTAAATGACAGTCAGTGCCAATGAGGGAGTGAATTCTTGCGCGTTGTACTCTTCGCATATGGCAGATTTCAGCTAGGCTGCCTATCCCGGGACCCCTCGCTTTTCAAGAATTTATTCCACATTCCACACCGATTAGGGTCTTCACTCCTGGACCCCGGTACAAACAATCTTTCCACTCTCTCCCTGAGAGAAAGGAGTGTGAGATTCATGAATACCCCAGCAGGCCCTGGTGCCCAAGCTGAACAGTATTTCCCTTCTGACAGCGCTAGCGGAAGAGGGCGTACTCTGCGGGACAAGTAGCGAGGGAGAGTACGGACAGGCGCTTGTCCCAGCACTGGCAGGGGTAGCTTTACAAGCCTTTGCCAGTTTTTATGTCACCCCCAGCAAGACACTGTCACCTGTCCCCAGTCCTGCTGCAGAGTAGGGCTATTCTTACCAAAGATGGTGAGGGAATACGTAGCTCGCCATACCATCGTCCTAAATGATCAACAGCTGTCTACAACTACTGGGTTTCAAAGCTGTACGCCTTGGATTTCTTGCCTGCCCTGCCGCTAGCACTGAGCGGGTTTTCAGAGTGCAGCTGGTGGCAATATCATCACCGATAGACGATAGTGTTACTGATGCACTCCCCCTCCTCATTGTCCACCTTCTCCTCCTCTTTGTACACTAAATCAGAGGAAACTGTCTTATTTTTTGCCAAGCCAACTGGCTCTAGCTATGTCTCTATGTATTTAATTTTCTGTGAGGCCACCTACCTGCTCCTCGGTTTGAGAAACTTTTTTGGACTGCCACATACAGGCACTCAACTATTTAATTTTTCTGGAGGACACCTATACCTGTTCCTCTGGTTTGAAACTTTTTTGGACTGCCACATACAGGCACTATCCAATTAAAATTGTCTCCATACACCTCCCACACGTCGTCTTTTAGCTGCCTCCAACAGACGTTTGTCTCCATTGCTCCCACACATCCACACTTCCTCCGCCATAGCTGCCTCCAAACGAGCTGTGTCAGGTCAGATTTTTGGTTTTTTTTCATGGCTTCCACATCAACTTGTTAACTTTGTCGACAACCCCACCCGCTGTGTAATCCACAAAATATACTGGCAAACTTTTATCATTTACCAATATTATTTCAGCGCTTCTTGCGCATCTGTTTACATTCCCCTCACCCGCCATAACCCAAACTTATAAGAACACTACTACACTTGATCTTATACAAAAGGTTCTTAGAGGTGCTGTTTGGGGAGGAGCCGAGAGACAGGGGCTTGGATTGGCGAAAGCTCGCCTGGCAGCGGAGCGCCAGCTTTATCCCAAGATCCAACTAACATAGTTTTAACTGCAGCACCTTTAATCTACTAACTCTAGTTCACTGCCTCCAGACATGGTCCCCTTATCAACGAACTGTGTCCATTCAGACATTTCAGGTTTTGTTTCACCAATACTACTGTGAACTCGCGCCATCTGTCGCCGCCATGCTGGAAACCCTGAAGTTGTCAATCATAGCAAGCGCATATGGATGCCCCCATACTGTTCTCTTACATGGAACCATTTCCGAAAAAACTATTAAAAATGAACCACCATGCTATTCCATTATTCCTAGGGTAACTATTCAAACGACCCGCCTATTATAATTTTTCAAGTAAACGGCTTCTGGCCCCCAGGCCCATTTTGGGTGGGAGGAGCCAGAGAGACAGGGGCTTGGACAGGGCGGAAGCTCGCTGGCAGCGGACCGCCAGCTCCATCCCAAGATTAGGCAGCCTCAGAGCATCCATGCATGCTGCCCCCTGCTGTTTCCTGTCCATTTCGCCTCCACGATCCCCACACGTCCCCATGTCCTTATGGCAACTTTCAACTCTCTATACTCACCAACCAGCGCTGGAGCACGAGAGGTAATATGCAGCACAATCATCCCCTTATCAACGAGCTGTGTCGGCAGATTTTTCAGGTGTTTCACCAGTACATAGTGGAAACCACTGCTCCCTCTGTCGCCGCCATGCTGGAGACCTGAAGTTGCAATCATAGCATATGAATGCCCGGAGGAAGGGACAACCTACTGTCGCTCTTAATCATGGAATTCGTCTCCATGGCTCCTCCACATGTCGTCCTTTATCAAACAGCTGTGCAGCTCATTTTTTCGTGTTTCACCAGATACGTTTTGGAACTTGGTCACTATGTCCCACCATGCTGTGTTCGAAATATAATATACCGTCAACCTTTTGTTTCACATAGGAAATCATTTCAGCGCTTCTTGCTCACCTCCTTTGGTGAAGCCTGAGTCCATTTAGGGTATGTCGCCATGACACTCTCTACCTGCCACTGCGGCCGGCTGCCTCTGCATGCCGTCCCCTATAGTGTCAGGGTCATTATTGGATGTTTTTAGATGCTATCTACCTCATTCGGTCACTCGTGATGGCATGCTGTTGCCCATAATTTTGGCATAATTATGTTGCGATTAAGCAGCCCCAAGGCATCCAGCATGCTGCCCCTGCTGTTTCCTGTCCATTCCGTGGTGTTTCCATCTTTTTCTGAGGTTCCCAGATGTTTTGGGCCAAGCTTCCCCGTGCAGAGCCTTGGTTCCCTTAAAAATGCTCGAGTCTCCCATTGACTTCAATGGGGCTCGTTATTCGAGACGACACTCGAGATCGGGAAAAGTTTGTCTCGAATAACGAGTACCCGAGCAATTTTAGTGCTCGCTTCATCTCTAATTGTAGGGAATAGAATCCATTTCTTTTTAGTTCTTTTAACATGTCTTTACAAAGATAGGGGTCTCTCACTGCACTGTCCGTACCCGATGGTAACTATCATCATTTTCACAGCAGCGTATTCATTGCCAGGAGCTATTCCTCCCTCTGCTTGAGTGTTTATTGCGGAGTTTCATCTCTTATGCACGTTAGGGGTGCAGATTATTCCTAACATTCATTAACAGGTTTTTATCTTGGTGTGCTTTTGTTGCACGCTTCATCCAGCCTGACAGTTGCTTGTATTTGAGTACCAGCATAGCCCGTTACTTATGCTACGTGCTTTTGTGTAGTATTCACATTATCTTGCACTTGCAGGGTTCCTGACAGTGCCTTCAGCAGGGTTGGCCTTTGGGTGACAGTTGTTGGATATCAGTTCCACGTCCCCCCCTGTCCATACTTGTGTGAGGGGTACAGCTGGCTGTATCCCCCTCCCCTTTAGATGTTTTTAATCATTGTGTCCGACCCGTGTGTCGTTTTTGTATATATTGTTTCATTTGTTAATAAAGATTACTCCTTTTGGCTATTACCACCATGTTCTTGTGTTTTTCCATGTAAATGGAGTCTGCAGCTCCTGTCTGCAGTGTCTTTATTATCTGTACAATGTCTGCAGGGTCTGGCGAGTTTTGCTGCTAGATGAGTTGCTCTGCACAGGGGGCTCATTGCTACTTCTCAGTTTACTCCCCTCCGGGCTGGCAGTGTTTTTGCGCCCGTTTTTGCGCCTAATTAAAAGGCGCAATTGATGAATATCGTTAGGCCTCAGCAAAACATCTGGATTGCTAGATAAATTAGGAAAGTGGGTTATTTTTGCTGCACGTGCTTATTTTGTGTTAATCCAAAAATGGCGCAAAAACAGTGTGCAGTTGAAGGTCAAAAATAACAGAAATAACGAGTGATAGATGTGGCCCTTTATTTTCTGGCCCCCTGTAATAAGTTCTAAATTTTGGGGTTTACTACTCCCCAAGGATCTAGGGATACACTGCAGATTTCTTCCATTTTATATAGTCCAGAAGCCGCGCCAAGAACCAAAGACCTCCAACACCCTGGAAATGGTCTGTGATTTTAGCTTATTTTATTAACTCTTGAATAAAAAAAAACATCATGGTCAGATATTTGCATCTTTTTGGGGGGCTGTTCACACCATGCTATCAAAAAATGTTCTTTATTGATATAGTTTTCATATTTTTTAACAATTTACTGAAAAAAACTAATATAGATGAAAACTTGTCGGAGGAATACTGCACTTTTTTCGGTAGCACGAGCTGACTTTAGGGTTCATTTTTTACTTATTGTTCTTTCAGTGGTCCATTTTGGGCACACAACTTTTTTTGACCACTTTTTTGGAACATTTTGTTTTCAGGTTTTTGCTTTTACGTTGTTCACTGAGTGGTCCAATAATGATCCTGATTTGTTGTACAAATTGTCACAGCAATACCAAATATTGTGGATTTTTTTTTTTTTTTGTCTATTTATTAGATGTGTATTGGAAATGGTGGTGTTTAGGGCCTTTATGTATTTTTTTAAAAAAACCTTTGTGTAAAAAACTTTTTTCGCAATGGTTGGCTTAAACAAGCATCATCTGTTCAAGCTCTAATTGAGCTAACACAGTGCATACAATGACCGGTAGTACATCACATGTCGGGAAGTTACTCTGACCATGCTATTATCGTCCTACATCAGGAAGGGGTTAAATCTTATGCTAACGGCTAATGACCACCATAAAACCTATGCACCGGTTATTAAGAGGTTAAACACTACTATACGCAATTGCGTTACAGAACATACAGCAGTAAGCATTGTATTGGTAGAGACTGGTCCTGTCGGTCGATCCCCTTCCATATGTCCGACATGGATTCGGGTTCTGCCGGGATCCTCACTAAGGTCGTGCGCCTGAATGCAGTAGGTGTCCTGATGCGCCAAGGCCCGCCGGAGTTCACCTGTCTCTTCTTGGTTCATGTAAGTGCTTGATCTTGCGACACATTTAGTTTTTTTAAAATTCCATGGTTTTTTGGAATCCGGTTGTCCAACGGCCACGCCCCCCCGATTTCTGTCGGTTGAAAACCCGGTGCGATTGCCCAAAATCATGGCTGGAATTCGGCACAAACTTCGGGAAACCTGACGAAGTGCACCCGCACCCGCGACCCCACTATATAAATTAGCCCCATTCTGCTCTTCCTTGATGTATCACTTTTTCTGATATAAGTACGTAAAATTTCATCTACAATGACATTATCTACCTGCCAATTCATGCACTATTGTATTATCTGGTTGTTGTGTAATATAATTAAAAAGCTTTCACTTTCTCATGAAATACAATAGTTGGTCTACAGAGGCGTACATGTGAAAGCGGCAAGCTTATTTATCCTTTTAGTATACCCCTGTGTGATGAAAGCAAAGCAGAAATAGTCAGGGTCATGTTAGCAGTAATAACCCATCTTCTCACTTCAATTTCATATGCACAGGCGAAGAGCTTATTACGATCACATCACTAATAACTAGATTCCTTCTTAACACCTAAAGACGTCATTCAGGAGTTAAGACAAGTAATGGTACTTTGCTTTGTTTTAGCTCGTATTGTTTTTCTTGTATTGTATAGACTGTTTATTTCTTATACTGTGGTTTCATCTTTCCCAATAACCTTACTTCATTCCTGGTTAGTCAAAAAAGGGGATTAAACAAGCAATTATCACACAATCTTTTTATCTTCATTATCCATTAACTCATCATTTACATATTGTTAGCATATTTTCTATTGCTATATATGCATTTTCTGTTCCCTGGATTGTATGTTTGAGCCTTTACTTAGGTTTAGTAAATAGAATAGATAATATTACGCCTTTAATTTTTTTAGCATTGTATGTACTGAGTAAGATAAGAAATCCCGTTTATTAGTCCCACCATGGGGAAATTCAGAGGTTACAGCAGCGAGAGAGTACAATACACAATGACAGAACAATATTAGCGATAAGTGAACAGCAAAGAGAAAATATAACAAGAAGGCTAAGCATGACCGGCACAGTTTGATATTCAGTCTGGTGGGTCGACGAGACTGCAGGGACGGATTAGGTATTGAGCCGATTACTTCTGTAAGCGGCCTTCTTAGTTTGACAGTCCATCACTGGGGATGAATGACTTCTTATTAACGCTCCCTTTCACACGGGTGAAGCAGTCTGTCATCAGGTGTTACCAATCCACCACAGTCTCATGCATGTGATGGGAGTATTCTCAGACTAAGATTTCAAAAGTTACAACAGTATGCTCTAAGTTACCACCCTGCACCACTGGAGAGAAGGGGACCCACCCCAGGAAAGAGCTGCTTTCTAATCATTGTCCAGTCTGTGCCCCTCCATAGAGATTGTCTCGTACCACCAAAGACTACACCAAAGAACGATGGCTGAGCCACCTACAGAGATTGAAGTTCTAAAGAAGTGTCTCCCTACAATCCCACAATGCCTCTCAGCCTCGCCCAGGCAGTATACAGCCTGCTACTGGACCCAATTCAGTCGAATAGAGATGACAAGAAAAATAATTTAGTTACCGTGTATGCCTACATATTTTTTTCAATATTTTTATCGAGTTATGTAGCTGATAGATGAAGAAAAGTTTCATGGGTTCTCCAAGGTCCTCCCAGACAAGAAACCTTATGCTAGTGAACTCTAGTCGGAGACTCCAAAGTAAACTTTTGCTTTGGATCTGGAGTCTTTGGTCTTTTGAATGTTTGAATTAGCAAAAAAAACCATGATGATATAAATAAAGAATATACAATGCTCATGTCATAAGTAACACAAAAGCTTAACTATTAGTTTTACGATTTACAATTGTTAATGGCCTCTCTAAGTATTGAACTAGTTAGGTAGGCAATTCTAGCCAGTTGCTGCAGTGGGTTTGCAGGATCGGCTGTTGTCAGTGTAACTACACCAGGCTGCAGGCATAACTGCACAGGGCGGGCTGGTGTGGTGACTCACGCTGCTATCTCCTGTTATCGCAGCAATCCGAGCTCAAACTTGTAATAATGGGGGGTAATGTCAGAGGGGAAGACACTGGGGCACATTACTTTCCCGTCCGGAGGAGTTTCAACAGAAGTGGCTTGCCAGATCATTCATGTACTCTCTGCCGCAATTCACTAAGATCGTGGCCCTGGTATCGGAATGTGTTGCTGTTGCTTCTTGTTTAGGTCCCCTGGAGTTCACCATCCTGTCCTGTTGGCTGTAAGTGCTTTTTTTGATCTTGCGATTCAACTTTGAAAGTTAAACATCCCTGCTCATACAAATCCGTTGGATCGTCTGACGCCTGCTCCACATGTTCTGTTGCATGAAAGCCGGCGGAAGGTTGCGCCTATCCCGATCGGTGCACACAATACCCTGTAAATACATGTCAAGCTGCGCAAAACCTAAAAAGTCAGACGAAGTTCGCGTCCGAAGGCCTTAGTAAATAGCCCCAATGTGTACACAGCAATTACGTTAAATCCAGCAGTCTACACTCGACCATGGACGTCTCTAGTCGGAGGAATTCCTCTGTACCTCTCTATCATCTGGAGGATACATCAATTCTAGCATCCAGAACCTCTGCTCCAAGGTTATAAAACACAAGTAATGTAACTAGTGTTCTGTTATGTTTCCCTTAGAGACCACAATTATTTCCTAATAGTGGAATAAGTCCAGGTCCCAAGTAGTCGGCCAAAGATTAGCCCCAATCAGGCCATGTGTCATTGAATGTCCAGTAGCCACCAGAAGTCACAGAGATGCCCCTGACTACATAGTGCTGACCCCACATAGCCACAGTGACTTGCCCCCACAAGGATAGCCACAAGTACGTGCCCCACAAGTAGCGCATCCATTTACAACATCCTATAACCCTGCACACCCCGAGCCCCCACATTAAATCCATGTCACCCCTGCCCCACACATCCCACTACCAAACCCAATCCCAATCGTCAATCTAGCACACCCACATTACATCCTCGCCCGGCACCCCCACCATTACATCCATCTGTCCCTGCACCCCCACATACATCCATGTCACCCGACACCCCCACATTACATCTCAACGCATACCCCCCACTTAAGAACCCCTAGCGTCTGTCACCCGGCCACCACATAACAATCGGTCACCTCGGCACCCCCACAGTAACATCCATGTACACCCCTGCACCCCCCCATAACATCCAATGTGCACCCTGCAACCCCCACATAACATCAGGTCGCACCCACTACCCAGACCTACCCCCCCATAACATCCATGTACCTTGCACCCCCACAATAAATTCCATGTCACTGCACCCCCACCATAACATCCCCAATGTCACCCTGCTCCCCCCCCACATAATACCATTCACCCTGCACCCCCACATAACATCCATGTCACACCCCGGCCCCCCCCCATTACATACCATGTACTACGACACCCCACATTTCCCTCCCATTGTACCTTACATAAGTACACTTACCATATCAAGAAAAAAGTTACAAGATATTAGGCAGGTATCCAATAACGCATCACAAGATTTTTCTTTGGAAAAACAAGCCTGCACATTTAGGTGTACACCACACTTAAATCAATGGCTCAACTCTGAGTTTAAATGTCCGTTATTCGTTTGACGCTAACACGTACATCAGCAGGTAACAGCTCATTTTTGCTGTAACCACTAAAAACACAAAAGTCACATGAACAATTGGCAAGATAAAAACTTTCCACCGAGTACAGTCATACAGGAACAACTCATAAGTTGACTAAATGTATATTGAATGGTATCAATAAGTCAGATTGCATTGACTAATATATACCAACAGAGGCTATTCCTATATTCATATATAATTCTAGTATATTAGCCATAATTAGTACTTTGTATGTAATCCATTTAGCGTTATCTATTTCCAACCTTACTCCTAAAAAGCTGGAACATTCTACATTGCCCGGTGTAACTACATTGTCAAAGGGCTGAATTTCATCCAGTCTGGACATGCGTAGATTAGGATGGACTGACTCTCAATAGTGTTCAATTATCACAGGACATACAGTTTTTTCAGCGTTTGCTGAACGCAGCGCAGCAGCTATACCCGCTCGAGTACCAGCAATGCCAACAGAGACTGCTGCTTCCCCCCCCATGACCTAGCAGGCACACGGACATTCGGTGGCAATACGCCTAATAATACAACCAACGGCGGACCCCATCTCATCTATCAGGCCACTTCACACCGGGGTCATGCGAGCACGGGCAGCCGCATAGGTAAGTATCCAATGCTTGATTATAATAAACACCAACATATATTATTGAGCGAATATTCTCTACTACTTCACACACTCTATACTCTCTATAATATGTGGTGGTTAAATCAAGTACGAGAATATAACATGACACAGAACGTAATAGAGGCGAAACCAGTATCATGTCCAGCATCACCACCAGGGCCTAGCCGTTTTCTTGAGAGCCTGGAGGCAGCCGGGGGGCAGAATATGGATGTGGCTTGGCGGTTGCGGGCCCTAGGACCGCTAGTGTCACGGCTGGTATTGGGACCAGAGCTGTACTTAAGCCTGGCAGGTACTCCAGCAGGTGGTGTTGGCAAGAATGAGATGTACCAGGGAGAGGCTCGTATACTGGTTCTCTCCTCTCCTGGGTCAAGCCCTTAGAGGTCTGTGTGGTGTTGTCCCTTGTAGATATATGAGGGTGCCCTTACGTGGTGCATAACAGCTGTAAGCAGGGGACCAGACAAAGGCAATGGTGTGTGCATACAACGAAACTACCGTTCGTTATTCAACCACGGTGAACACATCCAACTATTCTGTTCAAGTGCAGTACGGGAGGGGGGTTTTGAGAGGAATCCTAGAGTTGTCTCACCAGCCTGGATGCAGATCAGGCTGGGGTGTAGCGGTGTCCAATCTGGAAGCTGCAGCTTTGTCACTGTTTTGTCCTGTGGTGCACTCTATGTGAAGAGCTCTGAGCTGAGGCCAGAGGCCTGGTAGCGCGCTTGCAGGTCAGAGGCTCTCCTATGGTTGAGAGCTTGGCTGGAAGAGAGCCAACTTCCTCCCCGGCTGACTAGGGTTTACTTACTCCGTAGTCAGGTGGTCTCATCTCCTCCATCACAACATCCAGTTACAAAGTTGGTAAAAATTCATTGGATATGACATTACCATGCTTTAAACCCTGCAATCCAGGCAGAATCTACCCGCTGTTGCTCAATTACTCTCTATTGTCATTGCATAGGAAAAGGGCGCTTATCGGCAATTCCTCGCCATGGCGCATCTATCAGGGACGTTATGCTATGTAAACTTTTCAAAGGTTTTTTTTGGTGTAGATACTCCCTTGCTATTAATTTCCAATAACCAGTTTATGAATTGGTTATAAAATGTAGAATATAATTGAATAGATAAGGAATGCTTAATAAACAATATGATATTTTGGATGTATTTGTTCATACATAAAGTTGATTTATTTCGGTTGGTTATAATGCAATTGGCTGATATTACAATATTCATAATGTAACTAAAAGTCTTTCTCTTTTAGACGTCTGTATGGTAGGGTAGAACAGACAGAAACATGTGAGCCTAGGGTCATATCAATAATGGAACAAAAATCACAATTTGTAGTTCAAGCCTTGGCATTCTTGTATCCAAATTAGAACGATCCAAAAACGCTTCTGCTATTATGCAATATTCTTGTCTTCACACTCCCCTTTATTTTTGTATGATATCTGTCGATAGCGTGGCTCTAGCTTGATACATTGCCTTGATTTGGACTTCCACAAAACTTGCATAGCTCAGCATCAACATGCCAGCTCTTTCTCCATATTGACTCATCCGCACCGGAGTCACATGGTAATGACCTCATCAAATATCCAATTACATTATACCAGAGGATGCTGCCAGCAGACCAGATGCAGGGGGGGGGGACGGGACCTAAACAGGCAAATCATAACATGTACACAAAGGTGCAATAATTTTAAGATAAATTTGCAATGATTAAGTAGGCCAAAAAGTGGCACGCCCAAAAGCTATGATACATGTGGTCCCTAGTGATCTGTGTGGTTTCAGGTCCTGCACTGCTACTTTTTTCTTCAGTATGAAATTTAAAATTTTTGTCATTATGACATTTGCTACATTTTTAAAGTTTGCTAAGAAGTGGTATGTATGTCGTTGGTAAATTTCGCGAGCAAATAGTTATGTAATTTCTGAGATTCACTTGTGTGAGGAAATATTTAGTTATTAGGTGAACTATGTACTAAACAAAAAGTAAAAAAAATGTCAAACTACTACATTGTCACAAAACTTCGGTGTAAATGTCAAATACCATATTATGAGGAAATACTGGATGTTTTTTCTGTACAATCTCCAGGCATATCACGATAAAAGAGTAAACTGTTAAATCCCAAATAGATCTGGATAAAGGTATTCTTTATAATTGCAAGCTCCCTAAACTTTTTATTTCTTTGCCTACAGCAATATGAGGGTTTTTTGTGTGATGTTCTTTTTTTTTTTTTTTTGGGCGGGGGTACATGTGCTTTGTTTGCTTTTATGAAGTTTTATTGGAGTTGCATGAAATTAATAGTTTTACATTCAATATGAATGTTTAAAAAAAAACAGTAACCTTGCATTTACCTGCTGTAGTGATCTTTGATAATATACCATTCCAAGCAGTTGAAAGGCCCGGCCCCCGTGTGGATGTTTGCGACATTCACCATTTCCCCACTTTAAGCCAATAGTCACAACAGTGCCCCCATTAGCACCCATCGTCCCGTGCTTTTATGGAGGTAAGAGAGAACAATGTCAAGGCCCGGACGGGACTCGGGGATTTACTAGCGTAATACTTTTAGCATAGCAAAGGTCTCCATTGAATGAAACCACAAGGGAGCAATGTAGCTGTTTTTGGCTCTTTGAGGGAACAATCATTGGGTTGCATCAATACATGGGGTTTCAGGAGGTGGGCTGGGGCTAGATGAGATATACTGATGGGGACAAGGGCTATGTGAGGGATAAAAATGGAATACAAGCTTGTTTTAATGGCAGCAGTGGTAGGCAGCTGCACCCCCCACAGGTGATCCTGCAATAACTTTACTGAGGACTGCTGATGACTCCTTCTATATTATAATCAGATGAAGGCTTAAGATTACCCCTTATCCTTGCTTATAATCTGTCCAGATCCTCCATGTTGATCACCTATCCTGTCTGCCAAGTGCTAGCAGAAGTAGCCATCACTGAGCAAAAGCTGCCACCCCGATACGTGACATAATAAAAATAATCTCTCCTCTAAACAGAGTTGCTGCTCCGTGTTCTCTTACCCATTACCGTCCCTTAATCCAAAACGGTCAATGAAAAGCTTTAAAATGTACCTTATTCTCTGACTTGTGTCATCAATTAATCCTTCTAAAACTTAACCCCAGAACCCGGCGCAGTGTGCCTTTACTAAATTTCTAAATCACAAACCTATTCATTAAAATCAGATTATGTGCAATTGGTGCATTAACATGTTCTGTCTCTGATAATAAATATATCACTAATAGCAAGTAGACATTATAAAATATATTTCAATCAAACTGTTGCTATTCCTCCTACTGCTGCCTGCCATCTAACTGTTAAAGATAAAATTTATGAAAATTTACCTTCTTCTTTCAGACATAGACTGGACAACCTACTACCCAATATCCCACAAGGTTTTTAAATAGAGCATCCAAATACTAAAATGAAAATTATGGTTAATGTGAACCAATGTTCTTCATGTGATGTACAATACGCATCTCTGAAGGCGTAAAATGCGATGAAAAGAAAGGTTTAGACCTCAATAGTGTGTAGTGGCGAAGTTTAGTAAAGCAATCCCTGACTTTGTGCACACATTCACATTGACATATATTCCCGCATGGCTACAACAGGGGGGGGGGTGTATATAGTTGTAACTAGGGGCGCTTGTTCAAGTTATAATAGGGGCAATTTTTCCAATACAATCCCCTACAAGTATTTACATTGCAATCTTTAGTACTTCATGATACGTCTGGCTCCACGAAAATTAAAGTTCAAACAGTATCCCAACAAATCTATCATTTTTCTTATCCTGCCACGACATCCCTATCCCACTTCCAACTCCCATTGATCCCATAATACCCCCGGAGCACCAAACAAAGAAAAAAAACATCATCTCCAACCCCTCACTCTGACAAACACCATGACTGACCAGTTATTATTCTTAAACGAACTTACACATTTTTCATACTTGTCACATTGTTAAGGTTTTCTTCCAATTGTCAAACTCATCCAAGGTTTGGTGGTGTACTCACTTATTCCAGTTACGCATGATACTCTTCCATGCCCAATACACTAATTTATTGATAGCTTTTTGTTACTTTACTGGCTATCATCAAGCCCGAATACACAATTTACAGGATTTTCCTTTTCAATATCGATTTTTTTGCTGGAATTACCCAATATTTCTGCATTTTTCTCTACATCTGTAGCTGACCATACCATCGTCCTAAATGATCACACAGCTCCCTACAACTACTGGGTTTCAAAGCTGGACATGTGGCACGAACTGGCGCTGTACGCCTTGGAGGTTCTTGCCTGCCCTGCCGCTAGCGTGTTGTCCGAGCGGGTTTTCAGTGCAGCTGGTGGCATCATCACCGATAAGCGTACACGCCTGTCGACTGACAGCGCTGACAGGCTGACGCTTAACAAGATGAATAAAGCCTGGATTTCTCAGAATTTCCATTCTCCACCAGGTGAAAGAAGCTCAACCTGAATAATGTATGCACTCCTCCTCCTCATTGTCCTCCTTCTCCTCTTCTTTGTACACTAAAGTAGAGGAAACTGGCTATTTTTTGCCAGGGCCAACTGGCTATAGCTATAGTACTCTATGTATTTAATTTTTCTGGAGGGCCACCTTCCCGGTCCTCTGTTTTAATCAATTTTTGGGAGTGCCACATACAGGCACTCAATCTATTTAATTTTTCTGGAGGACCACCTACCTGCTCCTCTGGTTTGAAAACTTTTTTGGACTGCCACATACAGGCACTCAATTTATTTAATTTTTCTGGAGGACTACCTACCTGCTCCTCTGGTTTGAAAACTTTTTTGGACTGCCACATACAGGCACTATCCAAATTAAATTGTCTCTATAGCAGCCTCCACACGTCGTCTTTTTAGCTGCCTCCACATGTTGTCTCCATTGCTACCTCCACACGTCATCGCCATAGGTGCCTCCAAAAGTCGTCCATATAGCTGCCTCCATACATGGTCCCCTTATCAAATGAGCTGTGTCAGGCAGAATTTTGGGTTGTTTTCATGGCTTTCACATCAAACTTGTTAACTTTGACGCCACCCTGCTGTGTAATCCACAAAATATACCTGTGACATGACCCCATGACATAGGATTTGTTTTCTTCCTTTGACATTATCTGTTGCAAGCAAAAAATTACCTGACGACACCTGCAAACATAGGTCTTTAATAGGGCCAGTTATTGCAGGGTCAGGTTCCAGTCGGAACCGTGGTTAAATAGGACCACAGTTCCGAGGCTAGGCATACAGGGTGTAAAAAAATTGTCCTGAATCAGGGTTACTATAGGGTTTTCTTGCAACCACTGAGTCAATAAGACCCGAGCCCATACGGACATCTTTCATTCCTCCCTGTGTCTGACACTCTATGTACCTTCTCCTCTGGTCACCATACTGACTTGTCAGCCAGACAAATACATTAGGGTGTACCACTCCGGGTACCTAATCTAAGGATCTACATAGATGACCCATCTGTGATTCTTGAGACGTATTCATACACTTCGGAGGTGAGTCCTTTACATATATGCTTCATTAACTTTAAGGGGACACCTTCGACAAGTTCTTATACGCTCACTTATCTCTTTCTCTCTAGACTGGTTACCAGTGCCGAGGTACCGAATATGCCAACAAAGACACTTATCCACCACCTGTAAATATTTGTAAATAATAAATAGGTTTTTCACAAGCTTCAATCACTAGTTGTATTTTTTCTATGACAGCCTTAAGAGATTTGTTCGGGGCATCCCAATAGATAAGCCTTGAGGACCCCATTTTCTATTCCAGTATTTTGTCCACAAAATATACTGGCAAACTTTTATCATTTACCAATATTATTTCAGCGCTTCTTGCGCATCTGTTCACATTCCCCTCACCCACCATAACCCAAACTTATAAGAACACTACTACACTTGATCTTATACAAAAGGTTCTTAGAGGTGCTGTTTGGGGAGGAGCCGAGAGACAGGGGCTTGGATTGGCGAAAGCTCGCCTGGCAGCGGAGCGCCAGCTCCATGCCAAGTTCCAACTAACATAGTTTTAACTGCAGCACCTTTAATCTACTACTAGTTCACTGCCTCCATACATGGTCCCCTTATCAAACGAGCTGTGTCAGGCAGAATTTTCAGGTGTTTCACCAGATACATAGTGGAACTCGTCCCATCTGTCGCCGCCATGCTGGAGACCTGACGTTGCAATCATAGCAGCGCAATATGGATGCCCCATACTGTCGCTCTTAATCATGGAACCATTTCCGAAAAAATAAATTAAAAATAGAACCACTATGCTATTCCATTATTCCTAGGTGAATGCTTTGAAAATTATAATTTTTTCAAAGTAAACGCTTCTGGCCCCCAGGCCCATTTTGGGTGGGGAGGAGCCGAGAGACAGGGGCTTGGACAGGCGAAAGCTCGCCTGGCAGCGGACCGCCAGCTCCATCCCAAGATTAGGCAGCCTCAGAGGCATCCATGCATGCTGCCCCTGCTGTTTCCTGTCCATTTTGCCTCCACGATCCTCCACAGCATCCACCAATGTCTCCATGCACAACTTTCAACTCTCTATACCCCAGATGCTGGAGCACGAGAGGATATGCAGCACATCATCCCCTTATCAAACGAGCTGTGTCAGGCAAAATTTTCAGGTGTTTCACCAGTTAAATAGTGGAACTCAGCCCATCTGTCACCATGCTGGAGACCTTAAGTTTCAATCATAGAAGCAATATGGATGCCCCAGTAGTCACTCTTAATCATGGAAGTCGTCTCCATGGCTGCCTCCACATGTCGTCCCTTTATCAAACGAGCTGTGTCAGGCTCATTTTTCGGGTGTTTCACCAGATACGTTATGGAACTTGGTCACTATGTCGCCACCATGCTGTGTTATCGACTAAATATACCGTCAACCTTTTGTTCACATAGGAAATAATTTCAGCGCTTCTTGCTCACCTCCTTTGGTGAAGCCTGAGTCCATTTAGGGTATGTCGCCATGACACTCTCTAGCCTGCCACTGCTACCGCTGCCTCTGCATGCCGTCCCCTATAGTGTCAGGGTCAATTATTGTATGTTTTAGATGCTATCTAGCCTCATTCGGTCACTCTGTCATGGTGCGATTAAGCAGCCTCAGAGGCATCCATGCATGCTGCCCCTGCTGTTTCCTGTCCATTTCCGTGGTGTTTCCATCCTTTTCTGAGGTTCCCAGGTGCTTGGCCAAGCTTCTCTGTGCAGAGCCTTGGTCCCCTTGAAAAATGCTCGGGTCTCCCATTGACTTCAATGGGGCTCGTTATTCGAGACGAGCACCCGAGCATCGGGAAAAGTTCGTCTCGAATAACGAGTACCCGAGCATTTTAGTGCTCGCTCATCTCTAATGTTTACTGTTTATTTATATTTATATGTATTTTTCATTTTTTTGATTATTATTTCAGACCCTCTGGGGTACTTTCACCCTGCAGGGTCTGATTACTCAAACTACACTACAGTTATGGCCATAAGTTTTGAGAATGACATAAATATTATATTTTCACATGATCTGTTGCCTTCTGGTTTTTATGTGAGTTTGTCTGATGTTTTTATCACATACAGAAATACAAGTGCAATCATATTATGAGGAACAAAAGCTTTTATTGACAGTTAAGAATGAATTAATTCAGCAAGTCAATATTTGCAGTGTTGACTCTTCTTCTTGAGGACCTCTGCAATTCTCCCTGGCAGCTCTCAATCAACTTCTGGACCAAATCCTGATTGATAGTAGTCCATTCTTGCACAATCAATGCTTGCATTTTGTCACAAAATGTTGTCCATCTTTCTCTTGATGATTGACCACAAGTTCTCAATGGGATTAAGATCAGGGGAGTTTCCAGACCATGGACCCAAAATCTCTATGTTTTGTTCCCTGAGCCATTTAGTTATGGGTGTTTCACCAGATACGTTATGGAACTTGGTCACTATGTCGCCACCATGCTGTGTTATCGACTAAATATACCGTCAACCTTTTGTTCACATAGGAAATCATTTCAGCGCTTCTTGCTCACCTCCTTTGGTGAAACCTGAGTCCATTTAGGGTATGTCGCCATGACACTCTCTAGCCTGCCACTGCTGCCGCTGCCTCTGCATGCCGTCCCCTATAGTGTCAGGGTCAATTATTGGATGTTTTAGATGCTATCTAGCCTCATTCGGTCACTCTGTCATGGCCATGCTGTTGCCCATAATTTTGGCATAATGGTGCGATTAAGCAGCCTCAGAGGCATCCATGCATGCTGCCCCTGCTGTTTCCTGTCCATTTCCGTGGTGTTTCCATCCTTTTCTGAGGTTCCCAGGTGTTTGGCCAAGCTTCCCTGTGCAGAGCCTTGGTCCCCTTGAAAAATGCTCAAGTCTCCCATTGACTTCAATGGGGCTCGTTATTCGAGACGAGCACTCGAACATCGGGAAAAGTTTGTCTCGAATAACGAGTACCCGAGCATTTTAGTGCTCGCTCATCTCTAATTGTGAGGGAATAGAATCCATTTTCTTTTTCGTTCTTTTAACATGTCTTTACAAAGATAGGGTCTCTCACTGCACTGTCCGTACCCGATGGTAACTATCATCATTTTCACAGCAGCGTATTCATTGCCAGGAGCTATTCACTCCCTCTCCTTGGGTGTTTATGCGGAGTTTCATCTCTTATGCATGTTAGGGGTGCAGATTATTCCTAGACATTCATTAACAGGTTTTTATCTTGTGCCGTTTTGTTGCACGCTTCATCCAGCCTGACAGGTTGCTTGTTATTTGAGTACCCAGCATAGCCCTTACTTACTGCTAGCTGCTTTTTGTGTAGTATTCACATTATCCATTGCACTTGCATGGGTTCCTGACAGTGCCTTCAGCAGGGTCGCCTTTGGGTGACAGTTTGTTGGTATTATCAGGTGCCACTGTCCCCCCTCTGTCCATACTTGTGTGAGGGGTACAGCTGGGCTGTATCCCCCTCCCCTTTTAGATGTTTTTAATCATTTGTGTCCGACCCGTGTGTCGTTTTTGTATATATTGTTTCATTTGTTAATAAAGATTACTCCTTTTGGCTATTACACACATGTTCTTGTGTATTTTCGAACTGTAAATGGAGTCTGCAGCTCCTGTCTGCAGTGTCTTTATTATCTGTACAAGTGTCTGCAGGGTCTGGCTGAGCTTTGCTGCTAGAAATGAGTTGCTCTGCACAGGGGGCTCAGTGCTACTTCTCAGTTTACTCCACCTTCGGGCTGGAGTGTTTTTGCGCCCGTTTTTGCGCCTAAATGTAAAGTCGCAATTGATGAATATCATTAGGCTCAGCAAAACATCTGGATTGCTAGGATAAATTAGGGAAAGTGGGTTATTTTTGCTGCACGGCTAGTTTGATGTTTAATCGCAAAAATGGCGCAAAAACAGTGTGCCAGTATGAAAAGGTGCAAAAATAACAGAAATAACGAGTGATAGATGTGGCCCTTTATTTTCTGGCCCCCTGTAATAAGTTCTAAATCTTGGGGTTTACTATCTCCCAAAGGATCTAAGGGAATACATGCAGATTTCTTCCAGTTCATATATAGTCCAGAAGCCTGACCAAGGAACTCAAAGACCTCCAACACCCTGGAAATGGATCTGTGATTTTTAGCTTATTTTATTAACTCTTGAATAAAAAAAAACAATCATGGTTCAGATATTTGCATCTTTTTTTGGGGGGCTGTTCACCATGCTATCAAAATAATGTTATCTTTAATTGATATAGTTTTTCATATATTTTTACAATTTTACTGAAAAAAACTAATATAGATGAAAATCTGTCGGAGGAATAACTGCACTATTTTTCGGTAGACAGAGCTGCTTGAGGGTTCATTTTTTACTTATTGTTCTTTTCAGTGGTACCATTTTGGCGCACACAACTTTTTTTGACCACTTTTTGGAACATTTTGTTTTCAAGGTTTTTGCTTTTACGTTGTTCACTGAGTGGGTCCAATAATGATCCTGATTTGTTGTACAAATTGTCACAGCAATACCAAATATGTGGATTTTTTTTTTTTTTTTTGTCTAGTTTATTAGATGTGTATTGGAAATGGTGGTGTTTAGGGGACTTTATGTATTTTTTATTAAAAAAACCTTTGTGTAAAAACTTTTTTTCGCAATGGTTGGCTTAAACAAGCAATCATCTGTTCAAGCTCTAATTGAGCTAACACAGTGCAATACAAATGACCGGTAGTACATCACATGTCGGGAAGTTACCTCGGACCATGCAGTACTATCAAGTCCTACATCAGGAAGGGGTTAAATCTTATGCTAACGGCTAATGACCACCATAAAACCTATGCACCGGTTATTAAGAGGTTAACACTACTATACGCAATTGCGTTACAGAACATACAGCAGTAAGATGATTGGTAGAGACTGGTCCTGTCGCGATCCCGCTTCGCATTGTCCGACATGGATTCGGGTTCTGCCGGGATTCACTAAGGTCGTGCGCCTGATATGCAGTAGGTGTCGCTGATGCGCCAAGGCCCGCCGGAGTTCACCTGCTTCTTCTTGGTTCATGTAAGTGCTTGATCTTGCGACACATTTAGTTTTTTAAATTCCATGGTTTTTGGAATCCGTCGTTGTCCAACGGCCACGCCCCCCGATTTCTGTCGGTTGAAAACCGGTGCGATTGCACCAAAATCAGGCTGAATTCGGCACAAACATTCGGGAAACCTGACGAAAGTGCACCCTGCACGGGACCCCACTAGTAAATTAGCCCCATTCTGTCTTCCTTGATGTACAGTCAGCTTTCTGAGTAAAGTACTGTAAAATTCATCTAATGACATTATCTACCTGCCAATTCATGCACTATTGTATTATCTGGTTGTTGTGTAATTATATTAAAAAGCTTTCACTTCTCATGAAATACAATAGTTGGTCTACAGAGAGCGTACAATGTGAAAAGCCGGCAAGCTTAATTAATCCTTTTAGTATACTCCCTGTGTGATGAAAGCAAAGCAGAAATAGTCATGGTAATGTTTACATAATAACCACATCTTCTCACTTCAAATTTCATATTGCAGCGAAGAAGCTTATTCCGATCAACATCACTAATAACTAGATTCCTCTTAACCTAAAGACGTCTTCAGGAGTAGACAAGGTAATATAGAAAATGGTCTTTGCTTTGTTTTTAGGCTCTGTATTGTTTTCTTTGTATTGTATTAGACTGTTTATTTCTTATACTGTGCTTCATTTTTCCCACTAAGCCTTCTTCATTCCTGGTTAGTCAAAAAAAGGGGTACAAGCAAATTATCACACAATCTTTTATCTTCATTATCCATTAACTCAATCATTTACATATTTTACATATTTTTCTATTGCCTATATGCTTTTTCCTGCAGGATTGTATTTTTGAGCCATTAATCTAGGAGTAAATAGAATAGAATATTACGCCTTTTAATTTTTTTAGCATTTGATGTACTGAGTAAGATAAGATAATCCTTTATTAGTCCCCCATGGGGAAATTCAGAGGTTACAGCAGCAGAGAGAGCACAATACAAACAATGACAGAACAATATTAGAGATAAGTGAACAGCAAAGAGAAAATGATAACAAGAAGGCAAGCAATGACAGGCAGTTTGATATTCAGTCTGTGGGTGGGACCTGCAGGGACTGGTTAGGTATTGAGCACAGATTACTTCTGTAAGGGCCTTCTTAGTTGAACAGTCCGATCACAGTGGGGAGGAATGACTTCTGATAACGCTCCCTTTCACACAGGGTGAAGCAGTCTGTCACTCAAGGTGGTACCCAATGCCACCACAGTCTCATGCATGTGATGGGAGCTATTCTCAAGATAAGATTTCAAATTACACAGTATGCTCCTCTAAGTTACCACCTGCACCACCTGAGAGAAGGGGACCCCCCAGGAAAGAGCTGGCTTTCCTAATCAGTTTGTCCAGTCTGCCCCCTCCATAGCTGAGATGCTGCTACCCCAACAGACTACACCAAAGAAGATGGCTGATGCCACTACAGAGTTGAAGTTCTAAAGAAGTGCTCCCTACAATCCAAATGCCTTCAGCCTCCCCAGCAGGTATAGCCTGCTCTGGCCCATTCAAGGCCGATAGAAAGAAAATAACTTTTACCGTGATGCCTTACAATATTTTTTCATATTTTTATCGAGTTATGTTAGCTGATAGCATGAGAAGAAGTTTCATGGGTTCTCCAAGGTCCAGACAAGAAACCTTACTGCTAGTGACCTAGTGCTAGGAACTCCAAAGTAAACTTTTGCTTTGGAGTCTGTGAGTCTTTTGTCTTTTGAATGTTTGATGCAAAAAAACCATGATGATATAAATAAATGAATATAACAATGCTCAATGTCATAAGTCACAAAATAGAGCTTAACTAGTTAGATTTTACGATTTACAAAATTTTATGGCCTCTCTAAAGTATTGAACTACGTTTAGGAAGGCAATTCTAGCTCAGTGCTGCAGGGTGTTGCAGGTCCTGGCTGTTGTCAGTGTAATACACAGGCTGCAGGCATAGACTGCACAGGGAGGGCTGTGGTGGTGACATCACTGCTGTATCTCTGTATCGCAGCCTCAAACCGTGAATAATGGGGGTAATGTCAGATGGGGAAGACACTGGGGCACATTTACTTCCCGTCCGGAGGAGTTCACAGAAAGTGCATTGTCAGATCATCATGTACTCTGCCGCAATTCACTAAGATCGTGCCCTGGTATCGTGAATGTGTTGCTTCTTTGCTTAGGTCCGCTGGAGTTCACCATCTACTTCCTGTTGCATGTAAGTGCTTGATCTTGCGATACAATTTGAAAGTTAAATCCCTGCTCAGTACAAATCCGTTGGATAGTCTGACGGCCTGCTCCCAATTTCTGTTGCATGAAAGCCGGCGGAGCTGCGCCACTATCCGATCGCGTGCAACACAATACCCTGTTAAATACATGTCAAAGCTGCGCAAAACCTAAAAAGTCAGACGAAAGTGCGTCCGCAGGCCCTTAGTAAATAAGCCCCAATGTGTAACACCAGCAATTACTGTAAATCCAGCAGCTCACACCCATATGACGTCTCTAGTCGGAGGAATCCTCTGTACCTTCTCTATCCTATCTGGAGGATACATCAGATTCTAGCATCCAGAACTCTGCTCCAAAGGTTTAAAAACACAAGTCAAATGTAATAGTGTTCTGTTGTTCCCTTAGAGACCACAATTATTCTCCTATAGTGGATAAGGTCCAGTCCCCAAGTAGTCGCAAGATAGCCCCAAGAAGCCATTGATGCTCCAGTAGCCAGAAGTCACAGAGATGCCCCTACTAACTAGTGCTGACCCCAATAGCCACAGTGCTTGCCCCCACAAGTAGCCACAGTACTTGCCCCACAAGTAGCCATCACATTACATCCATGTCACCCTGCACCCCCACATTACATCCATGTCACCCTGCCCCCCACATTACATCCATGTCACCCTGCACCCCCACATTACATATGTCACCCTGCACCCCACATTACATCCATGTCCCCTGCACCCCCACATTACATCCATGTCACCCTGCACCCCCACATTACATCCATGTCACCCGACACCCCCACATTACATTCATGTCACCCGGCACCCCCACATTACATCCATGTCACCCTGCACCCCCACATAACATCCATGTCACCCTGCACCCCCACATAACATCCATGCCACCCTGCACCCCCCACATAACATCCATGTCACCCTGCACCCCCACATAACATCCATGTCACCCTGCACCCCCCACATAACATCCATGTCACCCTGCACCCCCCACATAACATCCATGTCACCCTGCACCCCCACATAACATCCATGTCACCCCTGCACCCCCCACAACATACCTTCACCCTGCACCCCCACATTCCCTCCCTTGTACTGACTAAGTATAACTTACCATAGTAAGAAAAAAGTTACAAGAATTAGCAGGTATCCAATAACGCATCACCAAGTATTTTTCTTGGAAAAAAGCCTGCACATTTCAGGTGTAACACACACTTAATCATGGCATACAATCTGAGTTTAATATGTCCGTTATTCGTTGACGAAACACGTACATCCGGTAACAGCATATTTGCTGTTAACCCTAAAAACAACAAAAGTCCATGAACAATTGGAATAGAAAAAACTTTCCACAGTACAGTACATACAAAGGAAAAACTCATAAGTGACTAAATATGTATTTGACATGGTATCAAAAGTACAGATTCTTGAATATATTAACCAACAGGGGCATTCCTATAATTCATATATTAATTCATATATCAGCCTATAATTATTACATTTGTATGTATATCCAACTTTAGCGTTATCTATTTTCAACCTTACTGCCTGAAAAAAAGAGTGAAATTTACATTACAGGGTTATACTTACATTCAATAGTGTTCCAATTATCCAGGGTACATGCATATTTCAGGTATTTGTGGAAACTGCAGGTCACAGCAGACCCGCTTATCC
The DNA here is from genome assembly GCA_019512145.1 of Engystomops pustulosus. Taxonomy (NCBI): domain Eukaryota; kingdom Metazoa; phylum Chordata; class Amphibia; order Anura; family Leptodactylidae; genus Engystomops; species Engystomops pustulosus. The sequence continues at coordinate 28,817,202 of CM033651.1, forward strand.
AACCAACAGATCTGGTTGTCTAGTGCCTGCGCACCTCGAGAATCGGGAACTATAAATCACGGCGGACCCCTCTCATCTATCAGGCCCACTTCACCGCGGGTCATGGCCGCAGCAGCCCATAGGTAAGTATGCCAATGCTTGATTATAAATAACCAACATATATTATTGAGGCGAATATTCTTCTACTCCTTCACCATTATACTACATCTATTAATATGTGTGGTTAAATCAATATAACATAACAACCAGATACATATGTGCAACATCCCCCACCAGGGCCTAGCCTTTTCTTGGAGCCTGGAGGCAGCCGGGGCCCAGAATACTGGAGTGGCTGGCGGTTGCGGCCTAGGAACGCTAGTGTCACGGTGCTTGGTATGGGGACCGGAGGGCTGTCTTACAGCCTGGCAGGTCTCCAGCAGGTGGTGTTGGCAAGAAATGATGTACAGGGAGAGGCTGTAGTACTGGTTCTCCCTGGGTCAGCCCTTAGAGTCTGTTGTGTGTGTGTCCCTTGTAGATAGATGAGGTGCCCTTAGTGGTGATACAGCTGTAGCAGGGACCAGACAAAGGCAATGTTGTGCATAAAAGTAACTTACAGTTCTTTATTCAACCAACGGTAACAACACGCCAAACTATTCTGTTCAAGTGCAGTACTGGAGGGGTTTTGGAGAGGAACCTCAGGAGTTGTCTCACCAGCCTGGATGCAGAGTCAGGCTGGGATGTAGCTGTGTCCAATCCTGGAAGCTGCAGCTTTGTCCTGTTTTGTCCTGTGTCACTCTATGTGAAGCTGCTGAGCTGAGGCCTAGCAGGCCTGTAGTCAGCGCTTGTGCTCAGAGCTCCTCCTATGTTGAGAGCTTGGCTTGAAGAGACAACTCCTCCCCTGACTAAGGGTTTAGTTACTCCGTAGTCAGGTGGTCTCCTCCTCCAATCACAATCCAGTTACAAAAGTTGGAACATCATTGGATGATGACATTACCATGCTTTAACCCTTGCCTATCCAGGCAGAATCTACCGCTGCTCAATTACCTCTATATGTATTGCATAGGAAAAGGGCTTATTCGCAATTCCTCTGCCATGCGCATTATCAGGGACGTTGCATATGTAAACTATTTCAAAAGGTTTTTTTGGTGTAAGATTATCCCTTGCTATTAAATTCCATATACCAGTTTATATTGGTTATTAAAATGTATATAATATATGAATAGATAAGGATATGTAATAAACAATTATGATATTTTGGATGTATTTGTACATACATAAAGTTGATTTATTTCTGTTGGTTAAATGAATTGGTAGATATATACAATATTCATAATGTAACTAAAGCTCTTTCTATTTAGACGTCTGTATGGTAGGGTACAGACAGAAAATGTGAGACTAGGGTCATTCAATAATGGAACAAAAATTCACATTTGTAGTTCAAGCCCTTGGGCATTCTTGTATCCAAATAGAAGATCCAAAACGCTTCTCTATTATGCAATATTCTTTGTCTGTCACCTCCCCTCTTATTTTTGTGGATCTGTTCTATAGCGTAGGTCTCTAAGCTTGATACATTGCCTTGATGTACTTCCACAAAACTTGCCATAGCTCAGCATCACACATGACAGCTCTATCCTATATTGCTCATCCGCACCGGAGTCACATGGTAATGACCTCATCAAATATCCATTACCATTATACAGGGATGTGCAGCAGCCAGATGCAGGGGGGGGGGACTAAACAGGCAACTCATTACATGTATCACAAAGGTGAAATATTTAAGATAAATTGAAATGATTAAGTAGGCCAAAAAGTGGCAGCCCAAAAGCTATGATACATGTGCCCTAGTGAATCTGTTAGGTTTCAGGCTTCCCTGCACTGCTACTTTTTTCTAGTACTTTAAAAATCTTTTGTCATTATGACATTTGCTAACATTTTAATAGTTTTGTAAGAAGCTGGTGAGGTAATGTCTTTTGTAATTTCCTGAGCAAATAGTTATAGTAATTTCTGAGATTTCACTGTGAGGAAATATTTAGTTATCAGGTGAACAATATGTCCTCAAACAAAAAGTAAAAATTTCAACTACTACATTTCACAAAACTTCTTGTACATGTCAAATACATTATTATGAGGAAATCTGGATGTTTTCTGTACAATCTCCATGGCATCCGATAAGAGTAAAATGAATCCCAAAAGTAGATTCTGGATATAGGTATTTTCATAATTTCAAAAGCCCTAACATTTTTATTTCTTTGCCTACAGCAATATGAGGGTTTTTTGTGTGACTGTTCTTTTTTTTTTTTTTGGCGGGGGGTACATGTGCTTTGTTTAGCTTTTATGAATGTTTTATGGAGTTGCATGAAATTAATGTTTTACATTCAATATGAGATTTTAAAAAAAACAGTAACCTTGCATGTACCTGCTGTATGTGATCTTGATAATATACCATTCCAAAGCAAGTTGAAAGGCCGGGCCCCAGTGTGGGATGTTGCACATGTCACAGTTCACCACTTTAGCCAATAGTCACAGTGCCCCCAGTAGCCCATAGTCAGTGATTTTAATGGAGGTAAGGAGAGAACAAAATGTCAAGGCCCTGACGCGGGGATATTAATAGCGTAATAGCTTGTAGAATAGAAATGTCTCCATGGAAGGAAACCACAGAGGGAGACAGTAGCTGGTTGTGGCTCTTTGAGGGAACAATCAGTGGGTTGCATCAAGACAGGGTGGTTCAGGAGGTGGGCTGGGGCTAGATGAGAGATACTATGGGGACAAGGGCTATGTGAGTGAATAAAAATGGAATACAGCTTGTTGTAAGTGGCAAGCAGGTAGGCAGCTGACCCCCACAGTGATCCTGCAATGAACTACTGAGGACTGCTGAGGAGCTCCTTCTATATTTATAATCAGGATGAAGGCTGAAGATTACCCCTTATCCTTCTTATATCTGTCCAGATCCTCCATGTTGTCAACTATCCTGTCTGCAGTGCTAGCAGGAAGTAGCATCACTGAGCAAAGCTGCCACCTACTGGACAAAATAATAATCTCTCCTCTAAAACAGAAAGTGCTCTCTTACCTCCCTATAATCCAAAACGGTCAATGAAAATCTGTTAAAATGGTAACTTATTCTCTAGACAGTTGTTTGTCATCAATGTAATCTCTTCTAAATTAACCCACATAACCAGCGCAGTGTGCATTTACTAAATCACAAACATATTCATTAAAATCAGATTATGTCAATTGTGGCATTAACATGTTTGTCTCTGGATAATAAATGATATCAGCTAATAGCAACTAGACATTAGAAAAGATCATATTCATCAAACTGTTGCTATTCCTCCTACTGCTGCACTGCCATCTACTGTTAAAGATAAAATTAGGAAAATTACCTTCTTCTTTCAAGACATAGACTGACACCTACGTATCCCAATTATCCCACAAGTTTTTAAATAGAGCATCCAAATACTAAATAAAATTATGGATTATGGGAAACAATGTTCTTCATGTGATGTAAATTAAGACATCTCTGAAGGAGTAAAATGAGATGAAAAGAAAGGTTTAGACCTCAATAGTTGATGGTAGTGGAGAAGTTAGTAAAGCAATTCCCTGACTTGGCACACATTCACATTGACATATGCCCGCATGGCTACAGGGGGGGGGGGTGTATATAGTTGTAATAGGAGGGCTGTATAAAGTTATAATAGGGGGCATTTTCAAATACCAATAAAATACAGTATTTACATTGCATCTTTTAGTACATTCATGATAAGTCTGCTCAAGAAAATTAAAGTTCAAACAGTATGCCCAACGAATATATCATTTTTCTTTCCTCCCTCCCCTTCCAACTCTCCATTGATCCATACCCACTGGAGCTACCAAACAAAGAAAAAAAAACATCTATCTCCTCCCTCAATCTCTGACAACCATACTGACCAGTTATTATTCTTAACGTAATTACATTTTTCATATTGTAACATTGTTATTGTTTTCCTAATTCAACTCTCCAAGGTTGGTGGTGTACTACTTATCCAGTTACTCATGATACTCTTCCATGCCCAATACAATAATTTATTGATAGCTTTTTTACTTTACATGGATAGTCATCAAGCCCCAAGACACAAATTACAGGATTCCTTTCAATATCGATTTTTGCTGGAAATATATCCCAATATTTCTGCATTTCTATACAGCTCCAATACCCATGAACGAGGTCCGCATAAGTATTTCCACTTTTAATACAAGAAGAATTTTTATCCTTATACATTTTAGCCAATAACAACAGTCAACAGTTTAACCCAGGAAGAGGTATGGCTCCACCTTGCAACCACTAAGATAGATAAATCACCGGGGTCAGATGGGGTCACCCCTGGGTTCCACGTGAACTATGTACGGTGATAGACCGTTATTTTTAATATTTGAAGATTCACTGAGGACTGGTTATGTTCCACAGGACTGGCAAATAGCAAATGTGGTACTAATAAACAAAACCGTATCAAAAAGCGATCCTGGAAACTACAGACCTGTGAGTCTGCCTTCTGTGGTAGGGAAAATATTTGAGGGGTTTGTTAGAGATGCTATCCTGGAGTATCTCTCTGTACATAACCTTATAACCCAGTGTCAGCATGGGTTTATGAGAGATCTGCCCTGTCAGACTAATCTGATTGGTTTCCACTAGGAAGTAAGTTCCAGACTGGATCTGGATGATGCGGAGGATGTTGTATATCTGGACTTTTCAAAGCCATTGTTGGTACATAAAATGAGACTGCTGGGACTAGGGAAAAATCTGTGTATTTGGGTAAGTAATTGGCTTAATGAAAGAAGACAGATTGGGTTGACAATACCAGTGGAGTGCCACAGGGGTCAGTATTGGGGCCACTTCTTTTTAATATTTGTATTAATGACCTTGCAGTGGGTTTACAGTCAAGTTTCAATATTTGCAGATGATACTAAGCTGTATAAAGTAATAATTACTTAGGCTAATAGTTTAACATTACAGAGTGCACCTCCGTCAACAATCTATCGCATCATCAAGGAATTCAAGGAGAGAGGTGCCATTGTTGCCAAAAAGGCTCCAGGGCGCCAAAGACCACCTCTTCAAAGTTTTTCAGCTTCGGGATTGGGCTACCAGCAGTGCAGAACTTGCTCAGGAATGGCAGCAGGCAGGTGTGAGTGCATATGCACGCACTGTGAGGCAGAGACACTTGGAGCAAGGCCTGGTGTCAAGGAGGGAAGCAAAGAAGCAACTTCTCTCCAGAAAAAATCAGGGACAGACTGATATTCTGCAAAAGGTACAGGAAGTGGACTGCTGAGGACTGGGGTAAAGTAATTTTCTCCTATTCCGATGTTACCTTTTGTTTGGAACATCTGCAAAACAACTTGTTCGGAGAAGACAAGGTGAGGTGATACCACCAGTCTTGTCTCATGCCAACTGTAAAGCATCCTGCATCCATTCACGTGTGGGGTTGCTTCTCAGCCAAGGGAATCGGCTCTCTCACAGTCTTGAATAAAGAATGGTACCAGAATGTCCACCAACTATCTGGTACTATCTGGTAATGACAACTTCTCCCAACTATCCAAGAGCAGTTTGGTGATCAACAATGCCTTTTCCAGCATGATGGAGCACCTTGCCATAAAGCAAAAGTGATAACTAAATGGCTCAGGGAACAACACATAGAGATTTTGGGTCCATGGCCTGGAAACTCCCCAGATCTTAATCTCAGTAAGAACTTGTGGTCAATCATCAAGAGACGGGTGGACAAACAAAAACCAACAAAGTGTGACAAAATGCAAGCATTGATTGTGCAAGAATGGACTGCTATCAGACAGGATTCAGAAATTGGTTGAGAGCATTCCAGAGAGAATTGCAGAGGTCCTGAAGAAGAAGGGTCAACACTGCAAATATTGACTTGCTGCATTTACTCATTCTAACTGTCAATAAAAGCTTTTGTAACTCATAATATGATGAGTTAAACTTTATTTCTGTATGTGAAAAAAACATCTGACAAACACACATTAAAACCAGAGGGCAACAGATCATGTGAAAATATAATATTTGTGTCATTCTCAAAACTTATGGCCATGACTGTATACTATGATACTATGAATAATGAAGAATGTTTACTATAAAATATTTAGCTGGCTGAAAATGAGCTGTAAAGGAGATTTTAAATATATTGATCACCATCTTAATCCATTTTCCTTTTCCACTTCTCTTTTCTACCCTCATAATCAACCTTATCCATTAGACCCAATAGCATGTTTTAACTTCATATCTAATTAAATCTCCAGATTTTATATATATTCTTCTCTCAAATCATCAAATTCCCTAATATTTCCATCCCCATATACAAGGCCAAACTGATTGTTTCCATACCTTGTCCAAAATATAGCTTCATTGAAAAAGTATGAATCACACAACTCAACATTAGCCCATAGTGGTGTAGTGCCAACCCCTGTACCTGGAATATTTCTTTCAGGTGGTTATATACCATATGAAACATATATAAGGATGGGATTTTATTCTTAAATTTCTTACCATACCTTGTTTTTAATATTTCATACAAACTATATCCCTTCCAACTTACTACCTCCCTACCTAAATAGTTTGCCCAACCCACACAATTTTCGAGGTTCACTATCTTATTTACTTGGAAGGCCAGATAATTACCAGCTTTGCCAGATAATTAATGGACCAGCTTTAACCTTGGACGATTCCCCCTCCAAACTAGATCTGTGAATAGAGCATCTATTATCTTAAATACTTTCTTTCCAACCCACACTGGAGAGGTAGACAGTATATAATTAATCTTAGCCAAAATAATTATTTAATTAAAGCAATTTTTGCAGCCATAGACACGCCCAAGCCATTCCATACCTGGAACTTAGTTCTTGTTTCTTTTATAAGCGGCATTATATTATACTTTGGATAATCTTTGACATTTGAGGTTATATTGATACCAAGGTATTTAAAGAATTGGTTTGGTTCAATCTTTTTTTAATGGAATTGGAGGCCATTCACTTTCATCTATTTGCATAGCCATCGATTTCTGCCAGTAAATAGTAATTCCCGATATCTCTCTAAAATCTTTGAAGATCTCAAAGACCTTCCCCATGGAGTCCATAGCTTTCAAATACAAAAGGATATGGTCCGCAAACACAGAGATCTTCTGACACCTCTCACACCTCTCACCAAACCTAAATCCCTGGGGAAGATCGAATTTTATTAGCCAAGGGTTCTATCATCAAATTAAATAAAAGTGAAGAGAGAGGGCAACCTTGGCGGCTGCCCTTACTCACAAAAAAAGGTTAAGTTATACTTCCATTGACAAGGAGCCTGGCAGAGGAGGACCCATGATATCCACCTTCTAATTGCAGGACCAAAGCCCATATACTCCAAAATCTTCCACATATATTTCCATTTGATGGAATCAAAGGCCCTGGCTGCATCTAGGGACTGAACCACCCACTCTCCAACCCTATCTGGGGTCCTCTAAATATTGGCAAAGAGTCTATGTATATTATCCTGGGTCGATCTACCTTTCATAAACCCTGTCTGATCCTCATGGACCAACTCTCCAATGACATTATATAATCTTTTTGCTAGAATTTTTACCAAGATTTTTGCATCCGTGGTCATTAAGGACATCTCCTTAATGACCACGGATGCAAAAATCTTAGTAAAAATTCTAGCAAAAAGATTATATAGTGTCTTTGGAGAGTTGGTCCATGAGGATCAGGCAGGGTTTATGAAAACTGAAACTCACCCTCCTTATCTAATACGAACCCTCTGAAATTACGGTCTTGCTGACTCCTAATGACAATCGCCAATTTCTTCCCTGGAATTGCAAACTCAACTAAGTTCTGGCCTATATGATTCCACTGCTATTGGGTTTTAACCTTCTTTCAATATCAATATTCTCAAGGCCTCCCTCATAGAGGATGGTAGCCTACCGCTATCAAACACCCTTTTATATACCTTAGTTAAATGTGGAACCAATAATTCTGAAAATTTATCATAGGCCTCCAATGGAATGCCATCAAGACCAGGTGCCTTCCCACCCCCAGATGCAGCCACAGCCGACCTCACTTCTTCCTCCTTCAATGTACGATATAGCATAGCCCTTTTTACCTCAACCAGCCTACTCTGGCCTGAGGCCACAAAAACTCCTGTATTGCTGAGCCACCAGTTGTCCCAGCTGCTGCATAAACTTCCAAAAAATGATCATAAAAACCCTCCTCACCCTGACTCCTAATGACATTCACCAATTTCTTCCCTGGAATTGTAACCTCAACCAAGTTCTGGTGACAACACAGCCACTGATCATATTGGGCCTTTTCTATCATATACATTTCATAATTATCCACTGCTTTTTGCCACTCCTTTAACCCTCCTTGTACCTGCCACTTAGTGGCCTCTTCTCTGGCCAGCTTTATTTGTTCTCTAAGTGTCTTTTCCTTTGAGTTACGTTTTTAAACAAAAACATATATTTCCTTAAAACATAGCCCCAAAAAATAGGCTTTAAAGGCATCCCATGTTTCCAACTCCACCATCTCATCCATTGAGTGCATAGTAATAAATTCCTGCAATATTTCCCTCACATTTTCCATAGAACCCAAAATTTGAAACCACCCATGCTTAATCCTATATTATTACCCTATTCTCGAGCGCCCTTGGAAAATCACATATCACTAACAATAGTTCATGATTTGACATGCCTTGATTGACAAAATTTGTTATGAAGCAAAAGGTCAAACTTGACCTGTTACCAAAACAAAAATGAATAGGTGAAAACACTTTGGAAGTTTTTTGAAAAACATGAAACTTCCATTTTACCTGGATAACATTCCCACCAGATAACCATCCAATCAAATTTGTGTAATAGAATAGCAAATTTATTTACACCGTCACCACCCCTCGCCCTAAATCTACCAGATTGATCAAGTCTTGATTCCAATTAAAAATGCTTTATTAAAAAGCACCCAGTATGCATAGTGCTTCTTGCCTGTCCAGTAAAAAGTTGTGAATTTCATATAGAATATGTGAATTTTCATTTGATCATTCAATAACCGGAGCATGTGAGCGGTGTGGCGGAAGCAACAAGCCGTGGCCACGCCCCCTTCCTTCGTACAGCCAGCGCTGGTGGCGTTCGGCATGCTGGCTTGTGGATCGCTGGAGGGAGAGTTCACTGCCGGACAAACATAGACGGCACGCGGGGGTGAGTGTCCCATGGTCCCGGAAGGCTCCTGACAGCAGTTCAGCCTGAAGTCCGGAGCAGATGTGAGGAAACCCCAGGAATGAGCAAGAGGAGGGGATGTAAGCTGTAGCAGCCAGGACTCCATTTTGCTTAATGGGTGCCTGTGTGGAGTAATCCAGGATAACACTGTTTCTCAGTTGACACAGAACGAACATCTTGGATCGATGTTACAGTATTTGTTAATATGACCTTGCCCAGAGATTAGAGCCTGGGCTATATGCCTAGTTGTGAGAAGTGTGATCTCAGTATATTAATCTGCTGGCATAATCTTGTGCTAAATGGTCTTGATGTATAAGTGGCATTCTCCCCTTTGTGGCACGCCGGCAGGGAGTGGTGAACGCGGGGTGAGGGCTGGCACCTTCCCTCCAGCAGGGCCACTAAACTTCTAGGTGGGAGCACAGGGGTATAGTGTTCACTGTACACCATAAATGGGCTCTGTGTAATATTTGTCTCCTTGGTGTAGAAGTGGTGGGTCAGAACACAGTAGTGTTAGTTTCCTGGACCCATCTGCTTATATTTTAAGGTGAAGGCAGGTACTCAGTGGCAAGTGGAAACAAAAGAAGCTTGTATGATATATGGAGGCTTGCTGGGAGTTTTAAAGTTCGCTCTTGGCCACTCATTCCTACTGGGGAAAAAGAAGGTGATTGGAGATGTGAGAGATAAATCAAAAGGGTAATGCAATAGTAACAACCTTCTTTGGAAAGTTTGGTGTGTTATCAAGAAAGCGTTACTACCTATTTATGCTGGAAATCTTTTAGGGGGAGTGATTGAGTGCGGTGAGGAAACTCTGGTCTGCATTGTATATCTCTTGGGCAGGTGATAAGCTGGGTGGCATGATGACGAGAGGAGCAGGTGCATCAAAGATAATTAACCCTGAGAGATGCATCACGTAAATCAAGCTCATTTACAAAGAAAAATAATTCTCCCAAACATAAAAAAAGGGGGAATATAAAAGCGATGCAAAGTTTATGGAGAAATGGTGTGGGGGGTCAAGCAGGAGATACAGGGGCAGAACAAAGAGGGGCAGAGTGGAGGTTGATGTACCTCAGGAAAGTGAGAATTTATCTGCGACCGCAGTGGATAAGTTCTTGGCAGCAATTGGTAGCTCTAACAAATTGGTAGCAGACTTGGTGGCTGAAGTAGGGGGGTTAAAAAATTAAATTCTATTTTTAAGGAAAGATCTTCACAAAGTGAAAGAGAGTTTAAAAGCAACTGAGAAACAAACTAAATGTGTCGAAGATACAGTTGGGACCCTCCAGAAGCAAATTAAAGAGCTGAAGCAGGATAATTTGCAATGTAAAGAAAAATTGCTAGATCTAGAAAACATATCAAGATGTGCAAATCTTAAATGTCTGGGGTTTCCAGAAGGAGCTGAAGGGAAAGATCGGATTAGATTTCTGGAAGAATGGCTTAAGAAATGGTTGGGAGAAGAATTTTTTTCAGCAAAATACTTTATAAAAAGAGCTTATAGGATCTTACGGGGATACAAAATTTGTATTGGTTTTATAATGTTTTCATACATTTAAAAAAATTTAAACTTCCTGTACAAAAAATATTTGGGGGATAACTTTTTTATACTGGTGTACGGAGCTTTGGGAGGTGCCGTATTTTGCATAATTTGATGCCGTTTACAATGTTATCATTTTTAGGACGGTACGACCTTTTGATCACTTTAAATAGAATTTGAAATTTTTTTAAAAATTGCAAAGAGTGCCATTTTCGACTTTGGGTTAAACGTAGTGAAAAACCGTTATTATATTTCGATCGGACATTTTTGGATGCCTCGATACCTAATGTGTTTATGATTTTTACTGTTTATTTATATTTATATCAGTTCTAGAAAAAGGGGGGCGATTTGAATATTTAGTTTTTTATAATTATAATTTTTTTTTTTTTTACTATTTTTCAGATTCCCTAGGGTACTTTAACCCTAGGTTGTCTGTGCGATCCTATCATACTGCCATTACAATGGGCTGATAGCACATTGTAATGCATGGGTTAACCCAAAGTAGCTGGCACCGATCACGGGTGTTACCGGAAAGCCTTTGCTGCAATATGCAGCAAAGACTTGCTGGCTATGGAGAGGGCTCAGCCCATGAGCCCTCTCCATGCACCTGCACCCAGCATGTGACATAGCAGATGAGGCCCAAAGCTGGATTGATATGAATTTGCCATCTGGCAGGCACAAGAAACAATGAATTTTCGTGATACAATGAAGGAGGGGGGTGGGGTTGTGCTAGGATAGGAGTCCATGTTGCATGATGAGGTAACTATTGGACTACAAAGGGAGAGGGTTCACTCGGGGGCCAGGTTTTTTTTCTCTCTCTCGCTTTTCCTCCTGTGCTGTGCATCCCCCTAGTTGCAAACTTAGATGGTTAAAATAATATCGTGGAATGTGAGGGGACTGAGGGAGAGGGTGAAGAGGATGGCAGTAGCCAGTATTTAGAGCTTTGGCATGTTATAATGCGGAGATTATTTTCCTTCAAGAAACACACATTGTAGGGGAAGAGTTAGGGTGGCTTAGGAAAAGGTGGGTTGGTGAAATGTTTATTTCTGGTTATTCAACATATTTAAGAGGGGTCTGTATACTTATAAAAAATACCTGTAAAATTTGTATGCCGTAACAAATGGTTGGATAAGTATGGGAGGTTTATTGTCCTACGGTGCATAATCCAAGAATTGGAATGTCTGGTAGCAACAACATATATCCCCCCGACCATTTGACTAGTGTGAGTGAAGAAATCCGGGAGGTAATTCAAACAAATGGATTGGACGACCTGCCTTTCCTAATTATAGGGGATTTCAATGGAATATTGGACCCAGTTCTAGACAGACACCGTCAGACAAACTTTTATAAATGGTGTACTGTATTGGAATGGTGGGACAATGGGAATCTCAAACACCCAGAAAGTAGTGTCTACTCGTGCCATTCCAAAATGCATGGCAGTTTCTCGAGAATCGATCTGGCCCTGGTTTCTCAGATCACTCCCCGGTTATTGTGCAACTTAGAAAGAATTGTGCCATGTCTCAATATACAGGCAGTCCCCGGGTTACATACAAGATAGGGTCTGGAGGTTTGTTCTTAAGTTGAATTTGTATGTAAGTCGAAACTGTATATTTTATAATGGAAGTTCTAGACAATTTTTTTTCTTTTGCCCCAGTGACAATTGGAGTTTCAAAATTCTTGGTCCAATTACACCAAAAATTTTGAAACTCCAATTGTCATTTGACTAGTGTGAGTGAAGAAATCCGGGAGGTAATTCAAACAAATTCCTAATTATAGGGGATTTCAATGGAATATTGGACCCAGTTCTAGACAGACACCGTTCGTAAACCAACGTATAGCAAGGGATGGTCAGACAAACTTTTATAAATGGTGTACTGTATTGGAATGGTGGGACAATGGGAATCTCAAACAACCAGAAAGTAGTGTCTACTCGTGCCATTCCAAAATGCATGGCAGTTTCTCGAGAATCGATCTGGCCCTGGTTTCTCAGATCACTCCCCGGTTATTGTGCAACTTAGAAAGAATTGTGCCATGTCTCAATATAGATGGAAAATAAATAGTTTTTGGTTGAATAAAATCAGGCATCGTGGAGAAATTCAAGAACAAGTGTGTAGAATAATGTATAGGGAAAGAGCGGGTCTGGATCTGGGGTAGAAATGGGATGAGATGAAGCATTACTTGAAGAAAATATATATTAAAGAGATAATAAACATCAAGCAACAGTTTAACCCCTTAAGGACGCAGCCATTTTGTAGCTTAAGGCTCAGTCCCATTTTTTGGATTCTGACATGCGTCGTTTATATGGTTATAACTTTTGAACACTGTTACTTATCAAAACGATTCTGAGATTGTTTTTTACCCACATGTTGTACTTCATTTTAGTGGTAAATTTTAGCTGATAAGTTTTGCGTTTATTTACAAAAAAAAAGAAAATATGATGAATTTTCTGAAAAATTTGCCATTTTTGAAATTTTAAATCATTGCGTTTTCAGGCAGATAGATGTACCACCTAAATAAATTGCTGAATAACATTTCCCATATGTCTACTTTACATTTTCACCATTTTTGAAATGTCTGGATAATTATTTTTGATGTCACGCGGCTTACAAATCGAATAGCGCTTTTCCGGATTTTCAGAATTGACTATTTTGGGGATAAATACAGTTTTGAATGAAAATTTACATATTTAGCATCAAAACCCCCCATATAACCAACCCAATTTCAAATCTGCACCCCTCAAGCTATCAGAAACAGATTTTACGAAGATTGTTAACCCCTTGAGATCTTCATAGTAATTACATCAAAATGGAGGCGAAATTTAGAATAGTCAAATTGTGCCGGTTATACGTTCATTTAGCCTTGGATGTTTTAGATGCTATCTAGCCTCATTCGGTCACTCTGTCATGGCCATGCTGTTGCCCATAATTTTGGCATAATGGTGCGATTAAGCAGTCTCAGAGGCATCCATGCATGCTGCTCCTGCTGTTTCCTGTCCATTTCCGTGGTGTTTCCATCCTTTTCTGAAGTTTCCAGGTGTTTGGCCAAGCTTCCCTGTGCAGACCCTTGGTCCCCTTGAAAAATGCTCGAGTCTCCCATTGACTTTAATGGGATTCGTTATTCGAGACGAGCACTCGAGCATCGGGAAAAGTTTGTCTCGAATAACGAGCACCTGAGCATTTTAGTGCTCGCTCATCTCTAATTACTACCCATCAGTTGTGTAACAGGCCTAAGTATAGTGAGCAGCTGTTACAGACTCATATAAGACAACCACAGCCTACCAAAGAAACACGGCCTAGGATTTATTGGGAGTGCTCCTCTGATATAACAAATATATAGACTCTCACAGGCAAAATGAGCCCTCCTAAAGCGAGCGCGTTTGATAAACTCAGAGAATTTGCCAGAGCGGAATCTAGTGAGGCCCCTTCCCCGCAACCACAGCGCACAGTACACACCAAAACCCAATGCTGCCTCTGTCACTGCGCCAGCTGAGGGGGAGGAAGACACTGAAGAACTCACTATGTAACAGGTTATGCTACAGTTGTTAACGGCAATAGACTCTTGCAAAAGCTCTACAAAAGATCTACAAAACCTCAGAGATAGAGTACAAACCACTGAGGAAAGAATATCGCAATTAGTGGACCGCACAGCTAATGTGCCGAGATCTCTCTCAGTTCTCAAATCCGACTCTGATCTATTGAAACAAAAAGCTGACGATATGTAAAACCGGCTCCGCGGAAATAGCATCAGGATTATAGGCATGCCAGAGAGAACAGAAGGGCGATATCCTGAAGATTTCATTGAAAAATGGATACAGGAACTGTTCCCAACAGCTTAATTTTCAGCAGCTTTCACAGGCGAAAGGGCACACAGGGCGCCAGCCAGGGCCCTGCCGCCCGGCGCGGGTCCCCGACCTTTATTAGCAAGAATGCTGAACTTCAACAAGCCCACAAGCATCCAGACAGACGTGTGGACAATGCAAAAATTTCGATATTTCCGGACTTCTCCCTGGATCTCCAAAAACGTAGAGCGACTTTCATGGATGTGAAATGCAGGCTACGTGTTGAGAACATTCCCTATTCAATGGCGTACCCAGCTCACCTACGAGTAGTAGATGGGGACAAAGCTATTTTCTTCACCTCGCCAGCGGAGGCCAATGAATGGTTGGACCTGCCCAGGAATGCATTCCTGAGACATCGATAAGGACGGCAGCAGCAAGTTTTCCAAATCCCCCATATCGAGGTTCACGTAAGAGGGTAAATGTGATGACACAGGGACATTATATTTTATTATCCAAAGATTTAATGTTAATTCTTGTTGTTAGCTAGGTTTAACGTGAGTAAGAACATTTGAGGAATAGTGATTTAAACTGCCTAAGGGACATTGCCTAAAACTTGGGTCTCTAGGAAAAAAGTAGATTATACTCAATGCCAGAGAACCATCGGACATGGCATGAGTACCCCAACTTTCTAGCCGGAATGTTTAGGAGAACCTCGCCGTTAGTTCTCCTAAACATTCCGGCTAGAAAGTTGGGGTACTCATGCCATGTCCGATGGTCCGATCATGGTTAGATCTAACTGATGGTGAGGTGGTCCTAGTTTGTATTTACAACTTATGTTATAATGTGTTTAAGGTTTTCGAGTATTTCAGGATAAAGGGAAGAGAGAGGGTTGATCCACACATGTATGTTAACACAGTTAAATTATCTGGTGGCCCCAGGGGGAAAACATTTGACAAACGATATACATATGTCTGAAATACGCTGCCTGTCATGGAACGTAAGGGGACTGCGCACTCCAAGAAAACGAATAATGGTATTCTCCCAAATAACTAGACAAAACCCCCATATTATCTGTCTTCAGGAGACTCACTTGATCCCAGCCAAGACACACATACTACACAAACCATGGGTACAGTGGGGGGTACACGCATGCTACAACTCGGCCTCCAGAGGAGTTTCATTATTGGTACATCGATGGTTAAAATGGGAAGAAAAAACCTGACAGGTGGACACGAACGGGAAATACGTATTTGTACATGCATACATTGATGGCATAGCGTACAATATCATAGGAATATAAATAAACAAATGGATACAGGAAATTGGGTGATGGGGAGGTTAGGTACCATGCCCCTCATTTAAACCGGGGCCTAGTGTATGGCTCTGTATTCGGTCACCCTAAATGTACCACACCTAGTCAATATTGATCCACAAAAATCATATTGAAAACAACAACTACCTCTCGCCAGAGAGGAAAAAGAAGGATCGACTAGAAGGATGCATATTCAACAACAACAAAAATCTTTATTAGTAACGACAATGCTCAAAATTTAAAATGCATTAAAAATTGTGAAGTGGTGGAGTACAAAAAGAAAACCGGGCCGACCCGGACAGGGCAAGGTTGTAACAAAGTAGCACATATCGTGGTAAGAAACTGAACCAAGTACGCCGAACGTGTTGGCAGTTGAGCTGCAGAGATTTTTTGTGTTTGTATTGGCAGAGTGGTGGTAATGTACCAACCACTCTGGAGCATGTGGTGTATAATGGGTATACTTCCCTGTGCCTGGGTGAAACACCCTATGGCTTCAGGGAGGAAGGAATTTAGTAATTGTCAGCTCTTACCCGATAGTGGGAGGTGTGAGGTGAATTTGCCGCTGTCCGGGAGGGTCCGCGTCCCCGACGTACGTTTCGGCTCGGGGTGAGCCTTCGTCTGGGGGTGGCGTCCTCCCGCACTGAGGCCGGTATATAACAAAAGAATGGACCAATGAGCGTTCCGGAAACAGCACATGTGATCGCGGGTTACGTGATGCGTGACATCACAACTAACAAAGTCACGTGACTCGGTATCGCGAGATCACGTGGGCTGCATCGGAATCTGGTGGGAGATAGGTAAAATCAGATAGAAAATAGAGATCTGTGGGCGCATGCGTAAAGAGCGCCACCGAGCCAATTCTGTCTTTACCAGGTATTACATGGAACCTGCATTTACCAGGTAAGGGTAACCATGGTTTTAGATACTTTTAGGGGTATATACCTTGTGCAAACTAAGGGGGGAAGGGGGGATGTATGTGTGCAGGAATAAAATATACTATTTAATTAAATACATTGGTGTTTGGTGGAAAATAATGTATGGGTAAACATACACCTACCTTAAATTGAAATAATCTATAAAGTGACATGTGCATGTTGTATAAACTATTCAAAATTGCAATTATATAATAGTCCGTTAAACTATTATTACAAAGTGACATATGCATATACAATATATATACGAAACATATTATACAAATACATAATGTGTCAAATCAACATATATATACAAATAACAGACTACACTGGTAAAAATACATGATATAAAACATATATAAATGATATACTATAGTAATCATTAATCTCCATAATATCATATGTTGAAGTACCACCAATAACCGTACTGGACATCATATATGAAGTACACCAATACCTGTACTGAGAGATGCTGTTGCACTCCCCCAAGTAGTGCGGAATCATGCATCATATTAACCATTTTATGCTAGATGTCACGTTAAGTGAACCGTAACCGCTATTGTAGAATATCATAGTGAAGGACAAGGTGGGGTTTGGGGTGTGAGTATTGAGGGAGTGATGGATTGAGGTGAGAGGGTACACCATAGATACTCGTAATATTGTTACTTGAATGGCTGAAACCATGACCTCGTATACAATATATTGCACATCATCCAGTGTGTGAAAAATTTCTTGAAATTGAATAGCGCAATAATCAAGCTAGATTACGTCAACAATGCATAGAAGTACGTATGGCAACCTCGAAAAGAGACATATTAGATACAAGACAGATTTGAACATCATACTTAGTTGAAACACGGTTCAGTGGATTGAACCTTGTGCTAAGGATTTTCTGTGTGATGGAAGCTCATTGTCCTTTATAGGGTATTAGTAGATCCGGACCCATGGAGTTTGTACTGAAATATAAAGTCAAAAAAAAACATATTAAAAAAACATTGAATCGGTGTTTAGACACCAGTGTGTGAATGTTGGTACGAACCAGCTATTGAAAGGTAAATGCTAGACAAATGAGAATTGTGGAAGGTTCCTATTGGAGATATGGGGCGAAACTGAGAGTCTCATTGAGGTCCGCGCTTGGTTTTAAGGTGTTTAGGTCCAAATTCCATCGAGTTTCTGCTGAGCTAATTATTTTCTGGTCTGGGACTGCCCCCTCTAATGCCCAGTTGACTCTGTACATCGCCACGTACCCTAGGAGACTAGGATCAAATTATGTTTCTCCTTAAAATGGGAGTGCCACTGGTTTGCCATCAAGGGTTGTGTCTTCTTTTAATGTAGCTTTTATGTCACGCATGTGTTCCCTAATGCGTATTTTCATGGCTCGTCAGGCCAATATAAATCAAATTGCACGGACATGTAGCATAGTATATTTTGACACGATTTTGGCCAATCCTCTCAGGGGATCCAATAATAGGCAAATACATTACACCCTACCCGTCAGTAACAGCTCGGAGAGCACAAAATCTGCATGACATTCTTGTCCGAAGCCACTTATATCAACTTCAGAAAAACCCGACACTATTTTGGGGGCTAATCGCCCAGCAGTAGGATGTAAACCCTGTGGAGCGCACAAACAACTTCACGGACTCTTCAGGAAGCAAAGTTTACAACATCAAACACAGCATTACATGTAAGACCAAGCTGTAATATACTTGCACACTGTCCGTGACTTGATTTATTATTGGCTGACGAGCCGCGTTATGAAATAGCCTTAGGGAACACATGCGCGACATAAAAGCTACATTAAAAGAAGACACAACCCTTGATGGCAAACCAGTGGCACTCCATTTTAAGGAGAAACATAATTCTGATCCTAGTCTCCTGAGGGCACGTGGGATTGACAGAGTCGACCTGGGCATTAGAGGGGGTCCAGTCCAGAAAATATTAGCTCAGTGAGAAACTCGATGGATTTGGACCTTAAACACCTTAAAACCAAGCGGCCTCAATGAGACTCTCAGTTTCGCCCCATATCTCCAATAGGAACCTTCCACAATTCTCATTTGTCTAGCATTTACCTTTCAAATAGCTGGGTTCGTACCATACATTCACACACTGGCGTCTTAATACACCAGTTTTAATTGTTTTTAATATGTTGTTTTTTTGACTTTTATATTTTCAGTACAAACTTCCATGGGTCCGGATCTACTATATACCCTATAAAGGACAATGAGCTTCCAATCACAGACAAATCCTTTAGCACAAGGTTCACATCCACTGACCGTGTTTCAACTAAGTAGATGTTCAAATCTGTCTTGTATACTAATATGTCTCTTTTCCAGGTTCCATACGTACTTTATGCATTGTTGACGTAATTATGCTTGATTATTGCGCTATTCAATTTCAGAAAATTTTTCACACACTTGCAATGATGTGCAATATATTGTATACGAGGTCATGGTTTCAGCCATTCAATGAAACTATTTACGAGTATCTATGTGTACCCTCCTCACCTTCAATCCCTCACTCCCTCACTACTCACACCCCAACCCACCTTGTCCTTCACTATGATATCTCACATATATCGCGGTTCACTTAACTGTCACATCTTGCATAAAATGGTTAATATGATGCATTGATTCCAGCCACCTACTTGGGGAGTGCAACAGCATCTCTCCAGTACGGTATTGGTGTACTTCAATATATGATGTCCAGTACGGTATTGGTGTACTTCAATATATGATATTATGGAGATAAATGATTACATATATATATCATATATATATTTTTTATATCATGTATTTTTACACAGTGTATGTCTGTTATTTGTATATATATGTTGATTTGACACATTATGTATTTGTGTATATATATGTATTCGTATTATATATTGTATATGCATATGTCACTTTATTAATAATATGTTTAACAGACTTATTATATAATTGCAATATTTTGAATAGTTGTATACAAAATGCACATGTCACTTTATAGATTATTTCAATTTAAGGTAGGTGTATGTTTACCCATACACTTATTTTACCAAACACAATGTATTTAATTAAATAATTATATTTTTATTCCTGCACACATACATCCCCCCTTAGTTTGCACAAGGTATATACCCCTAAAAGTATCTAAAACCATGGTTACCCTTACCTGGTAAAGACAGAATTGGCTCGGTGGCGCTCTGTACGCATGCGCATGCAATTCAGGTACAATCGGCGCAAATCGGAAATATTCGGGGAACACGTCTGGAAAACGCGAATAAATGACCCCCAATATGTTTTAGATCTCAGGCTGGGCTAAAAAAGAGGGGTAAGAAAAGCACTATAGGGCCCAAGTGCACAATTCTTCCCAAAAATTGTATTTAAAAAGGTAAAAATATATAATAAATGGAGGTATATCCGTGGAGGACGCTGAAGAATACTAGATGGACAATTATCGGTATGGTTGTTAATGTCCAAATGTGGAAAAATTATGACAGTATGTGTTAAACGGCACATCAGTTTATAAAAAAAACTAAAAGCAGATCCTACAACACAATTTGAAAAAGAACTAGAAACCTTGGCCAATTCAGCACTTGCCAAAGGTATTCTAACACAATCAGAATACAAATTTATCATAAATGCTAATTACCGTATTCCCGTTTTTTTATTGTATTCCTAAAATACATAAAAATGATAAAGATCCCCCAGGTCGTCCCATTGTATTGGGAATTGAATCACTTACCTCACCAAATATACCACACCAGTTACACCAAATATACCACACAAATAGTAAAAACCCTAGAAAACCTACAGCGGCAACCCAATTGGACATTAGTCACATTAGATGTGACGTCATTATATACATATATTGACCACAAAAAGGGAGTAGAAGCCACCAAGTATCGCCTTAATAGGTCGAACCTTCTACATGAAGACCAGATCAAATTTCTGCTTGACAGTATCATGTTTTTTTTAACTCACAACTATTTCTCCTAACTAATTCACAGTTTTTTCTGCAGTGTTTAGGTACAGCCATGGGGACCAGATTCGCGCCCAGTTATGCCAATCCAACATATCCAACCCCGACTGGGCGCGAGTCTGGTCCTCTGGCAAAGATATATCGAAGATGTATTTGGAATGGGACCCATGAAGATCTCACATCATTTATACACTCACTTGATGACAATGTACTTAACCTCCGTTTCACCCCCAAGATCAGTTCCCAACAAATAGAATTCTTAGATCTTCTTATCTCAGTTGACAACACCAGATTATGTTGCAGCACCTTCAAAAAACCCACAGCTAAAAATGGTTATATCGTTTTTGATAGCTGTTACTTACCACAGTGGTTAATAAATGTCCCATACGGACAATATAGACGTATTAGGAGAAATTGTACCAATATAGAGACCTTTGAAGAAGAAGCTGCTGCCCTTACAGAATAATTCTCACAAAAACAATATCCCAAACCCCTACTTCTAACAGCTTGAGAGAAAGCAAGAAATATAGATAGAAACACAATATTAGGGAGAGACAATACAGAACACAATCTACCAGTAATGGATAAATCAATGATGGAGCAATCTAAAATTGTACTGCCATTTAATACCCAATATACCAAAATCAAAAAGATCATTCATAAATATTGGCACATTTTGAAAAACGATAAAATCTCTCCATCCTCCTATAGCATTTACGAAAGCTCCCAATTTGGGCATACAGATAGTCCCAACAGTAAAAACAACCACACAAAACAACAAGTCTACACCTATGACCAGGGGCGGACTGGGAATTAAAGTGGCCCTGGAAAAAAACTGTAAAGTGGCCCCATTCAGTGGTGGTGTTCAAAACAAGTGGGCGTGGCCTTGTGATGTGGGTGGAGTTAACTAACTCTCATAAAAACGTTTATAGATGGTGTAAATCAACCATGTACACTGCAGAGACCATACTGCTTCCTTGTAAATGAATAACCACTTCTATTTTTAAGAGCACACAACTATACTGCATATAGCTACATAACAACATACTACACCTTCTCTGATAACAAGAATGTAAACTGACTATAATACTGCCTCCCTATGTACAAGCTATAACTACTATATACTGCCCCCTATGTACAAGACTATAACTACTATAATACTGCTCCCCTATTACAAGACTATAACTACTATAATACTGCCCCCTATGTACAAGAATATATCTACTATAATACTGCCCCTCTTGTCAATGAATATCACTATCATTACAAACTATAACCTTACTGCCCCCTATGTACAAGACTATAACTACTATACATCTGTCCCCCTATGGTACAAGACTATATACTACTATAAATACTGCCCCCTATGTACAAGACTATAACTACTATAAACTGCCCCCTATGTACAGTATATAACTACTATAATACTGCCCCTATGTACAAGATAACTACTATAATACTGCCCCCTATGTACAAGATATATCTACTATAATACTGCCCCCTAAGTACATAGAATAATCTACTATAATACTGCCCCCTATGTACAGACATACTATCTATATACTGCCCCCTATGTACAAGACTAACTACTATAAACTCCCCCTATGTACAAGACTATAACTACTATGTTGCCCTATGTAACAGGTATATAACTACTATACTACTGCCCCCTGTACAAGATATCTACTATCTGCCCCCTATGTACAAGAATATACTACAAATACGCCCTTGACAGAATATACTACTATATACTGCCCCCTATGTACAAAAATATTACTGCTTAATACTGCCCCCTTGTACAAGAATATACTACTATAATACTGCCCCTACAGCCCCTGCCCGGTGTATTGCCAACAGCCCCTCCCCGTGTATATAGCCAGACGCCCCCGGTGTATATAGCCAGACAGCCCTCTCCCCCCGGTGTATATACCAGACAGCCCCCCTTGCACCTGGTGTATATAGGCCAGAAAGCCCATGCACCCGGTGTATATAGCCAGACAGCCCTGCCACGTGTATAAGCTCCCAGCCCAGCACCCTTGGTTGTATATAGCCAGACGCCCTTGCACAGTGTATATAGCCTGCCAGCCCCTGGGGAGTGTATATAGCCGCCACCCCTGCCCCAGTGTATATACCTCATTGCCTGATATAGCCTGCCAGCCCCTGCCCAGTGTATATAGCCAGACAGCCCTGCCTGAAGCCTCGCGCCCGGTGGTATATAGCCTGCAGCCCTGCACCCGGTGTATATAGCCAGACAGCCCATGCCATACACTGTTAGATAGCCTGCCAGCCCCTGGGGATGTATATAGCCTGCCAGCCCTGCCCCGTGGAATATAGCCAGCGCCCTCAGTGTATAGCCACTAGCCCTGTGTATAATAGCCGCAGCCCCTGGAGTGTATTAGCGCCAGCCCCTGCCCCAGTGTATATAGCCAACAGCCCCTGCCCCGTGTATATAGTCCACCCCTGCCATGATATCACAGCCCTGCCCCAGTGTATACCAGACACCCTGCCGTTATACTGTCAGCAGCTCGCATATATAGCCCCTGCCCCAGTGATACACCAGCAGCCACGTCCCATGTATACACACCGTACGCAGCCCCCGTATACAGCCACCCATCACAGTACAGTACATAAAATAAAAACACAGAAACTCACCTTTCCGACGCTGCGCCCCAACCTGATCCAGTGCCGCGCGGTGACAGCTCCGTACGCCTCGGCGTTGCACCGACAATGACGTCAGCCGCTTGCCGACGTCATGGTCTGTGCGACAACGGCCGTACGGAGCTGTCCCGCGGCCGTACTGGATCAGTAGGGGCCTAGTGAGGACCGGCCCCGGACTGGCCCGAACCAATCGGCCACCGGTATTTCTCCCGTGGGTCTTATGGCCGTCCGCCCTGCTATGACGTGAAAAAGTTTTTTCCGCTGTTGGGCAGATGTATGTGCTGCAGAACCACTTATTTTGACCGTAAAACAACTTCTTTACTATCCAATACCATGATTTTTCTTTTCTAATCGATGAAGCACTCACTTGTAACATTTCTAGAGTGATATACCTGATAGATGCCCATGTAAGAAACATATATAGCCAGACCAGTAGAAACATTAACAGAAAGAATCGGAGAACATTCTAGAAATATAAGATCGGGGTTCGAACATCACCGTTTATCTTTAGCTACAAAAAATATCATTATTGTGATCCCACACACACAAAATTGTCCAGTCCAATCCACTCAGTGACCCGAGATGCGGGGAAACTTTACAGCTAAAATGTCGAGTCTGAATCAAAAATGATATATATTTTTGATACCATAATCCCAACGGGATTAAATGCTGAGATCGGGTTTCTATTTGGGTTTCTGTGATCATACTCTAATTGACCTTTAGGTTCATCCTGATGGAACCGTGTTCACACCACATATCGATGTCAGCTGTTTTCCAGCACCCGATGTCTGTTGTGCACACGATCCTCCTTTCTACCTCATTCTTAGTCTTTGTCTTCATTATGTGATTATTTTACGTTATTATTACCTCAAGCCCTGTAAACAAAAGAACGTCCCATTACAACTACGATAGTAATGAGTTAATGGTCACTATCGGACTATTCACACCATAAACAACCTTCTAGGTTCAATACAGGGGTGTGGGTTTGTTAACAAACCCACACCCCTGTATTGAACCAGAAGGTTGTTTATGGTGTGAATAGTCGATAGTGACATTAACTCATTACTATCGTAGTTGTAATGGACCGATTCTTTTGTTTACAGGGCTTGAGGTAATAATAACGTAAATAATCACATAATGAAGACAAATGACTAAGAATGAGGTAGATATAGGAGGATCGTGTGCACAACAGACATCGGGTGCTGGAAAACAGCCATGACATCGATATGTGGTGTGAACACGGTTCCATATAGATGAACTAAGGTCTAAGTTAGAGTATGATCACAGAAACCCAAATAGAAACCCGATCTCAGCATTTAATCCCTTGGGATTATTGGTATCAAAAATATACTAGTCATTTTTGATTCAGACTTGACATTTTAGCTGTAAAGTTTCCCCCCGCCCAATCTCGGTTCACTGAAGGGGTGGGAGGTGGTGGCGAGGACAATTTTGTGTTGTGGGTCACAATAATGAAATTTTTTGTAGCTTAAAGAATAAACGTGAGGTGTTCGAACCCCGATTTATATTTCTAGAATGTTCTCGATTCTTTCTGTTAATTTTCTACTGGGTACTGCCTATATATTGTTTTCTTACTAGGCATCGATCAGGTTATCATCTAGAAATGTTACAAGTGAGTGCTTCATCGATTAGAAAAGAAAAATCATGGTATGGAATAGTAAGAAGTTGTTTTACGGTCAAATAAGTGGTTCTGCAGCACAGACATCTGCCCAACAGCGGAAAAACCTTTCACGTCATAGCAGGGCGGACGGCCATAAGACCCACGGGAGAAAATACCGGTGGCCGATTGGTTCGGGCAGTCCGGGGCCCGGTCCTCACTAGGCCCCTACCTGACCAGTAACGAGCCGCGGGACAGCTCCGTACGGGCCGTTGTCGCACAGACCATGACGTCGGCAGCGGCTGACGTCATTGTCGGTGCACGCCGGCGCGTAGGAGCTGTCACCGCGGCGGACACTGGATCAGGTGTGGGCGCCAGGTCGGAAAGGTTGAGTTTCTGTTTAGTTATTATGTACTGGTTTATGGGTGTTACGGGGGTCATAGGTCTGATAGGGGTGGACGCTGCAGTCTGGTGTACACTGGGGAGGGCCTATATACAGTTAGCCTGCCCAGGTATCACCGACGGGCAGGGGCTGGCACTGGGGCGACTGGAATATAAGGAGGGGTGGGTATACCGAGGCAGGGCTGTCTGGCTGATATACACTGGGGGCAGGGGCTGGGTAATACACTCCGGGGCATGGCTAGTCTTCTGACTTATACAGCAGGGCTGTAGCTGGCTATATACACTGGGGAGGGGCTGCAGGCTATACTCACGGGGCTAGGGCCTGGCAGGCTATATACATGCCCAGGGTGCTGGCATGGCGCTTACTAACAGGGATGGGTATATCGGATGGGCTTGTTGGCTATATACACCGGGTGCATGGGCTGCAGGCTATATACCACCGGGTGCGGGGTTGGCTTATCCGTGGGGCTGTTAGGCTATATACACCTGGGTGCAGGGGCTGTCAGGCTATTATACACTGGGCCAGGGCGATGGAGGCTATATACACTGGGGCAGGGGCTGGCAGGACTATATACACTCCCCAGGGGCCTGTGGAGCTAATATACACGTGGCATGGGCTGTCGGCTATAGTACACAGGGTGCATGGGCTTGAAGGCGATATACACGGGTGTGCAGGAGGCTGTCTGGCATATACACCGGGTGCGGGCATGTCTGGCTATTACGTCAGGCTGCTGGCTATATACACGCAGGGGTGGCTATACCAGGCGGGGCTGTACTGGTATATACACCGGGGGCAAGGCGAGTCTGGCATAATAACACCGGGGGAGAGGCGTCTGGCTATATACACCGGGTGAAGGGGCTGTTCGGCTATAATACACGGGGGCAGGGGCGCTGTCTGGGCTATATACACCGGGGGCAGTATTATAGGTAGTTATTATCTTGTACATAGGGGGCAGTATTAAGCAGTATATTTTTGTTACATAGGGGGCAGTATATAGAGTTATATTCTGAATGGGCAGATTAAATATTGTACATAGGGGGCAGTATTTATAGTAGTTATATCTTGTACATAGGGGGATCGTATATCGTCATGGGGCAGTATATAGTAGTTATATACCTGTACATAGGGGCACTATTAGATATCTTATGGAGGAGTTGTAGTAGTCTTGTACATAGGGGGCAGTATTATGATAGTATAGTCTTGTACATAGGGGGCAGTATTATATCGGATTATATCTATGTACATTAGGGGGCAGATATTATAGTAGATATATCTTGTACATAGGAGTATAGTGTCGTTGCAGTGGCATATTATAGTAGTATATCTTGTTACATAGGGGGCGTTAGTTTATAGTAGGTTATAGTCTTTGTACATAGGGGGCAGTATTATAGTATTATAGTAGTTATAGTCGTCATAGGGGGCATGAGTATAGTAGTTAGAGCTTGTAATAGGGGGCAGATTATAGAGTTATAGTTCTTGTTACATTAGGGGCAGATGATAGTGAATATTCTTGACAGAGGGGCGTATTATAGTAGATATATTTAGGTCTTAATACACTATGGCCAGTCCTTGAAGCACCCCAACAGACGGACCTGCCATTACTACCATTACGTAGACTACCTAGACAGGTATGGGGAGCAGCCAAGCAAATCGCAAACTTTGCTGACATTATAGCAGAGACCCCATTGTGGAACAACCCTACACTCATGCACTTACAGAGCCTGGAAGGTACGGCCCCCTAGATATAAAAAGGTATAACAACCTTGGGAGACATTTACAATGCAAACATCCTTAGATCATTCCAAGAACTCCAGAATAAGCATGAGCTGGACAGATCCTATTTCTACAAATACCTGCAATTTAGACATTCTCTGGAGGCTCAGTTCCCTGCCCCTCGCCCTACTATTTCTTCTTACACACTAATTGGTGTATTCAGAACACAAGGTCCCAGAGGCATTGTATCGGCACTCTATAAACATTTAATTCACAAAAAAATCCTTATGAGCTCCACTAACAGTAATTGATAGATGGAAGTCATGCATACCCTCATTAGAGGAGGACTCCAGATATCTTATCCTCACACCGCAAAGTTTCACCCTCAGTGAACAATAAACTCATTCAGCTTTATTTCGTTCACCAAGCATACTTAACCCCAGTCCGAATGCGACATATGGGCAGGGTATCAACTACTGCATGCCCCAGATGTGGCGACATAGATGCAGACTTCTGGCATATGAGCTGGAGCAGCACACCAATAAAAAATTTTTTGGGAAGATGTAACAGACTTCCAGACAATTCTTCTACCTGCTCAGGTACCACATGCTCCGGAGACATGTTTATTGGGCCTACTTCCTGATGTTGATTGGACCCATTACCAAATAATATTCCTGCAGGAAACCTTATTCCTGGCCCGGAAATGAGATGGTACTCACCTAATACTCCTACCCTTAGTATGTTGAAGCTACAGGTGAATCAAGTCCTGCCATACGAAAAAATAATCTATAAACATAGACAAAAACCAGATAAGTTTGATCACATCTGGGGTGTCCTAGATTAAGGTCTGCACTGAACAGAATCTAATTTTATAGAATGAATGAGGGATACATGAGAAGAAGAAATATAAGATTATAATATCGCCAGAGGATAATGTAATGCTACTATGTGGAGCTGTATAGGGAACTAAAACATTAGGATACAGGTAAGGGGACATAACTAGAATATATTAAAAAAAAGAGTCTGCCCCCTAGGGAAAGCTACAAAATATTTGTGCGAGGACGCAACCCCTCTCTTAGAAGTGCAAAATAATAAAAAAAACTCTTCAATATAAACAAGACAAACAGACGGATGGATGGTAATAACTGGATGTTTATTGGTTTACTTCTGTTTACATGGTTATTGTAAGAAAAGACAACGATTTGGACAACATGTAATGTTGTTAAAGATTGTAAAATGCAATATGACAATGTATCAATGTGATATCTGTTATACTCAAAAAAAAATTAATGGATGTTGAAATGAAAACATCTCTATATGCGGATGACATGGTCCTCTTCCTCGGCAATCCTTTAGTGGCTTTGGGTAAAGTGAGGGATATATTCCACCACTTTGGGAAATTTTCCGGTTTAAGAATTAATTGGAAACAATCATCATTAATGCCTTTGGGGGAGACAGATTAACCGTTGGACAGAATTGATGGGGGAAAACCATTTAGGTACTTGTGTATTGAAATATCAAATGATTTGGATAGATTTGTGGAATTAAACATGATACCCTTGTTGAAAAAGAGTTAGGGTGAGAATTTGGGGGAAGCTAAAACTATCTTATGCTGCTAGACTGTCTCTTATAAAGATGGTGTTTTTACCACAGGCCCTCTATCTGTTTAGGAACGCCCCAGTGAGGATACCGGAAAGAATTTTTAAGGCCTTGGACAGTATGTGAACGGATCTCTTTTCGGGGTGAAGAAAGCAAGAATGCCCAAAAGATAAAGGTGGGCTGGCCCTTCCAGATTGGAGAATGTACTTTGTGGCCGTGCAAGTTGCAGTGTGCTTAAAAAATACACCGGAAGAGGTAACAAAAGGCTTTGTAAGGCACTTTGAGTTTGAGGATATGAAATTGAATATAGCAGAGCCTGTGGAATCAGGCACTTCACAGGAAACCTAACTAGTTAGGGTAATTGACACATCAATGTTTAGTTTGTTGGAAGATGAAGAAAATACTAAATATTAAGGATAGGAGAGAATAGAAATTTGGGATAATAAGGCACTTAAAGTGATTCTGGAGAAAAAAAGATTAGCTGATATTTATGACCTGTTGCTACAGGCAAACACGGAAAGGATGGAATTTAAGTGTATTAAGAATTGGGAGTTAGATATAGGGTCACATCAGGAAGGTGAAGAAGTGTGGGATTATATTTTTAGCAATGTGCCGTTATTATCAAATAATGGCTCTCAGAAGATAACACAATATTTTATTATTCATAGACTTCACAGAACACCAAAATGGCTACATAAGATAGGGTATAGGGAGAATGTTGGGGCAGGGTGGATACACTTATTTTGGTGAAAAAGAAAACTATTTCCAGCTGGACATCAGACGTCAGAATTTTCGTTAAAATTTAACAATTTTTTATTTTAGATCCATTAAAATAGACAAAGTAATGCATGACACAGCATAAGGAGTAAAAAAAATAGCACTTAAGCTTACGCGTTTCGGTAATTATACCTTATTCATAGCTTCTGCATGACTTTCTGCAGTCTGGCTATTTAACCCTGCCCTGTTTCAATCCCATGGGTCTCTGGGTGGAATTTCTTAACCCTTTCTATAGTTTCAAGACACACATCTAATACAGGGAAAGAGCTTGCTTCTAAAAAAGTATAAATTTGATTAAAATACAAAACTAAAATACAGACAGTAATCCCATATGTACCTACACAAAGAGTACAACAGCTTCAATTTTTTGTATAATATTATTCTATATTATTGTAAACAAAGAATAGAATTATTTCCGTTTGGCCAAGGGAGGCATTCCTACTTGTACATTCCTATATTCTTTTTAGCAGAAGTGGATTAAATCTTGTTTTTTATTTAGTCCAAAGGGGACTCTAGTTTTTAATGAAAAAATCCAGAAAGTTTCTTGATTCAAAAGGATTCGTCTGAGGTCTCCACCCCGTTTCGGTCTTGTAACCTTTTCAATACCCCTACATCTGAGAACGCTGCAGTCCCCGGCATGGCACACTCTAACATGTCTGGAGACTGCAGATACATTAACCGCACCATCTGCACTGGCATCAGACAGATGTCTGCAAATCCGGGTTTTTAAGCTATTGGAAGTACAGCCAATGTAGTCCAATCCACACGAGATACATTGTATCTGATAGACCACAAACGTGGTGTTACAATTAATAAATTGTTTTATCTCTTGTTGGACATTGTTAGAATATGAAGAAAAGAATTTACTCTGAGCCGCATGTGTGCAGCATTTACATCGATCCGCTCCGCATTTGAAAAAGCCTTTAGTACTAAGCCATGTAGTGTGAACTGGGTTTGATTGGTATAAACTTGGTGACAGTAAATTACCAAGATTAGGGGCCTTTTTAGCTACACATTTTATGTTATTATGTACAATATCAGACAATGTATGATCTGTATACAATATAGGTAGATTTTTATATATAATTTTCTCGATCTCCTTGTACTGAACACTGTAAGGTGTAGAGAAAACTACTGGACGTTTTTTATTCTGTTCTGATTTCTTTTTATCATTAGTGAGATTGGTTAAATCTGATCGGGGGATGTTGTGTACTATATGGGAAGCCCTATTTAACATCCAATTCGAATACTTTCTATTTTTTAATTTCTCACAAACCTTTTTCTCCTCTGCTTCATATAAAGACAAGGTAGAGCAATTCCTTTTTGTACGGATAAGCTCACCTATCGGAATGTTCTTTATAACATGGTTCGGGTGACACGAACTAGCTAGTAAAATAGTGTTGGAAGCAGAAGGTTTGACATATGGAGAGATCTGAACCCCAGTAGTAGTGCCCGTCAAATTGATGTCCAAAAAGTTAATAGTTTTAACATGTAAATCTTAAATTCATAGAGTTGGAATTCAAGTATTTAACAAAATTTTCCGCATCCAACACGGTCCCCTCCCATATCAGGAGCTGGTCATCGATGTAACGACCATACCACCTGATATGGGAGAGAAAGGGATTGGACTCGGCAAAAAGGTGTGTGGGATTATATTTTTAGCAATGTGCCGTTAGTATCAAATAATGGCTCTCAGAAGATAACACAGTATTTTATTATTCATAGACTTCACAGAACACCAAAATGGCTACATAAGATAGGGTATAGGGAGAATGTTGGGGCAGGGTGGATACACTTTTTTTGAAGGTGCCCCAAGCTCCATAGATATTGGGAGGGAATATTTGACACCTTGAATAATTTATTTAAGATAAATTTGGAAATTGATGTTTGGGTAGGGGTATTAGGTTATATTAAAAATGTAAAGTTAAGGAAATTAGAAAAGAAGACACTATTATTGTTGATATTTTGTGCTAGAAAAACCATACTTAATCTAAGAAAGTGGTAAACGAGGTAGTAAACCTTAAATAATGCTGGGGTAGGGCTAATATTTATTTATTTTGAGGTTGCCCCGAGTGGAGCCCCCCCCCCCAGTTGGGAGGGGGTGGGAATAGGGGGGGTGTTTAGTAATTGTGGTATGTAAAATTGATAAATCTAATACAATGCACAAGTAGTTGGTTAAAAATGTCAATGGTGTAGATCCTTACCTAAGGTAGCATACCGACCCTCCCTTTATCCTTTATTTGTCTTGCAACCAGGCCAAGACTTCTTCTGGTTTTTCAAAAAAGTGCGTATTCTCTTTATAGATTACTCTCATCCTCACCAGGTATAATATAGAGAACTTCAATCCTTTCTCATGCAATTTCTTTTTTACCTCCCTAAAACAAACTCTCTTCTTTTGAACTTCAGCAGGGTGATCTGGAAACAACATAATCTTATTGTTCCCCCATTTAAGATCTTGCCCACGTGTTTCCTTCAATATGATATCCTTATCCCTACTGGAGAGAAATCTAATTAACACTGGTCTGGGGGGCAACCCTACTGGTCTAGGTGTGAATGCAACCATATGAGCCCTTTCTATATGAAATAATTCTGACAGTTTACTTGGGTCAACCCATTTTGTAATAACCTTAAGTGAAAAATCCAACCGGGTCCTCCCCTTCCTCCTTCTCAGGGACTCCCAGTACTGAGTACCAGTATTTCTTATTTCTTATTGACCTGTTCTCCAGGTCAAGAACTTTGTTAGGGCTTTATTTGATTTTGATAAATCATTCATCTGGTCTAATAACTCGTTGACTGAGTCCTCATTTTTACCTAGTCTTCCCTCTAGTTCCGTCATCATTTCAACTATACCATTCACCTCCTTTCACATGGATGACATCTCATTTTTGACTGACCTCCCGTACTGACTTAATTTGTTACAAAATGTCCTCCAATAACAGAGGGACAATCAAGCTCCCCAGAATCTTCCAGCCCAGACTTATTCAGATACTTATCCATCTTATTTGTCTTATCTGAGTTTTTGACAGGCGGAGAACATGCACCTATTGACATTCTACCTTTTGTGGCCCCCTTCATATTTTTATTTCTTGAGGACATATTGTCCCCCCAAAAAAACACAGATGCCTTATCCAGACCAGGACAGGAAAAATTACCTATACTAGCCAAGATATAAATTCAAACAAAAGAAAGAGAAAAATTACTCTGACCTGAGCTCCAACAGTCCTTTATAAATTCATTATGGATCCAACACAGTGGGGGTCATTTACTAAGGGCCCGATTCGCGTTTTCCCGACGTGTTACCCGAATATTTCCGATTTGCCCAGATTTTTCCTGAATTGCCCCGGGATTGTGACGCATCGGCGCTGGCATGCACAAGACGGAAATCGGGGGCCGTGGTCGAACGAAAACCTGACGGATTCGGAAAAACCGCCGCATTTAAAAAATAAAATTGGTCGCACCCGCCATACTTACATGCACCAGGAAGAGATCAGTGAACTCCGACGCAACTCGGCGGACCTCGGCGCAACAGCGACACCTGGTGGACATCAGGTGCAGGACCTTCATGAGTCGCCGCAAGACCCGAACGCTGGTCGGAGAACGCGCCGCTGGAACGCGAATGGACCGGGTAAGTAAATGAGCCCCAGTATATTGCTTGACGCATCGATCCTTTTCAATGAGTATGGCACGTCTCCACATGTTTCTGACAAGAATAGGTCACCATTTAGACCAACTCCATCGCGTTTCCTAATCTTCCTTCATTGCCATCTCTCTTTAAGACAATTTCATTAGAAGAAATACGCGTACGGATAGTGTAGAATATTCTTTGTAGTTTAAAATTTTATTAAAAATATACTCACATAATACTTGTAAAAATGTGCATATCTAGACATAAGCAGGACGCCTGTCACACATGTCCACCCGACACTGGGTTTCGCCTACACAGCTTCTTCCGGGACGTTGCAGGTGGTATCATAAAGACCTCAATAAATGCATTTAAGATATATTGAAACAATATGCTGTAGAATACTACCATTTACACATTTCTGACTCGCATCTACAGATTTTGCTAAAATTATTACACCCCTGTTCAAACTTTCCAGCCTTCTGATCCAGCAAGTGTATTTATCCACAAGGCTCAAGATGTCATACACCAGATGACAAACCATGTCTACCTTGGTACAGAACAGATCAGGGGATATCACAAAAACCTTGATAAATGCAATAACATGTATTAAAGAGAGGTATTAAGGAGCACTTGCTTTAACCCCTTCGTACCTCGCATCTGCAGTTATTTTATTATCATTATTACATCCATGTTGCAAATTTTAACTGCCTGGTGGCCTTTGAATCCAAGGTTATCCACAAAGTTCACATAACTTCCACTCAGCCAAGAATAGACCAAATTCAGAGATAAGAATTATGATAAATCTCCAAAGATAAAGAGCCAAAAGTGAATGCACATACATAGGTTTATACTCAGCTGTCGAGGATTTCTTGACTTTCTCAACATGGCTTATAAATGGCAAGGCTAGCCTCCAGATGTAAGCAAGATTTCAGTGCCAAAACTGCTCCCGCAGGCTAAACGTTCCCGCACGTGTTTTCTCCAAACCGCCAACCTTCCTAGCATGCGCCACGTTCTTCATGTATTCACCCAACCTCTCCCACATACAGACAGCTACTTGGCTTCACTCCTGACCTCCGCTTCCACAAGGCGGGCAGCAACTGTATGGGGCAGATTTACTTACCCGGTCCATTCGCGATCCAGCGGCGCGTTCTTTGCGGTGGATTTGCGTCCGGCCGGGATTCACGAAGGTAGTTCCTCCTACGTTCACCAGGTGTCGCTGCTGCGCTGAAGAGCATCGGAACGCACTGGAGTTCACCGAGCCATCGTGGGTGAAGGTAAGCGCCAGTCCAGCGACACTTTTTTTTTTTTAAATGCGGCGGTTTTTCTGAAACCATTGGGTTTTCGTTCGGCCACTCCCCGATTTCCGTTGCGTGCATGCCGGCGCCGGACGCGGGGCAATTCAGGGAAAATCGGCGCAAAATGGAAATATTCGGGTAACACGTCGGGAAAACGCGAATGGGGCCCTTAGTAAATGACCCCCTATGTGTATATTTAGGTACTTACTTCACATTATGCATGTCCACAGTGGCTCCAGCTGGGATCGCACCATCCCTCTCACTCCCTATTTCACGTGTCATGATCTAGCCGCGAATAGGCCAGAGACTAGTCCAAACAGCAGGCACATGTTCCTCCTTCCACGTACTAGGCCTTAGAAAATCAAACTCACAAGGAGTGTCTCAGCTCACATATCTCTGCTGCATGTGTCTGATTAGGCAGGGGGGCTATGGCTATGTGACACTCTCACGCTCCCATGCTTTTCCTCCTCATGGGGGCTGTATATTTAATATTAATAAACTAGAGACCTGGGGGGAGGGCAACTACACTTGTGCAGGGCAAATAGACAGTGTACATAGAGAGCTGGGAAGAGTCATAGTCCATGGGGGAGGAAGGGCGGCTGGAATGAGATTGGGGAATAAGGACAAAAGGAATACGGACAGGGAAAACCATATAAAGTGTATGTACACAAATGCCAGAGCCCATGGACCAAAATCTCTGAGGAATGCTTCCAGCACCTTGTTGAATCTATGCCACAAAGAATTGAGGCAGTTCTGAAGGCAAAAGGGGGTCCAACCCGTTACTATGATGAAAAAAATATAACATGGTATTGATTTCTTCTTTTCCACAGGTTCCTTGCCAATTTTAAGCATAATGCCGACTTCCATCTTGGAACCTTGGGTCATTTTTTTTCTCATCCTGCTTACAGTGATAGTAATGTATTCCCTGGTACTGCTACCCTCTGGCATTCTCATTTTATGGAGGAGGAAACACATGCCGGTTATATCATTAAATGGGACTGTATAGCAACCTCAACTGAAATTCAACAGTTTAATGGTGTATGTGAAAAAATAAACAATGAGCTAATATCCAAAACAAGGTCCTCTTCTAAAAAAATAAGTTGCTTCATTTTATTTCTGTAGTGGCTTGAAGGACATATTATTGGTTAAAATATATGACATTAGGTGCATTAGGAATCTTTTTCCATGATGGACCACTAGCCCTATGTGCAACTCAAAAAGTAGTTAAAGGAAACCTACCACTTCAAAATGACCCTTCTGACCCACAAATACCTTTAGCTTGGTCATGATGAACTGATGCCGGACCATATTTTCATTTAACACAGAAACCGCTGTATTCTAACATATTTTATTTCTTTCCTTGACTCAAATCTTCCTTCGGCGCTTCTGTGTGCGTCACACAGCGCGCAAGGGAACCCCCCTCTCGTTGGTGGGAGCGGCGAGCACAGGTTTTTTTTTAACATTACTCACCCCCACGGTCTTCTCACTCCCCACTCCCCACGGGACTCCCCACGGGACTTCGCGCATGCGCAGTGAAAAGCCGGCCGAGACGCGCTGGTGCGCATGCGCTAGTGTGCCCGAGAGCTCGGTGACATCACCGGCTCTCGGGCACGACATAATTTCGGACTGGCGCGGCGCCGACGCGATCGACGGGCGCGAGCTTCATGGAGGAGCAGGATCCGTGGTGCGCGCTGTGTGACGCACACAGAAGCGCCGAAGGAAGATTTGAGTCAAGGAAAGAAATAAAATATGTTAGAATACAGCGGTTTCTGTGTTAAATGAAAATATGGTCCGGCATCAGTTCATCATGACCAAGCTAAAGGTATTTGTGGGTCAGAAGGGTCATTTTGAAGTGGTAGGTTTCCTTTAAATAACTTTTACAATCTGAATTTAGAAACTAAAATTTTGTAATTTCTCAAGTTTTGTTTACTAGAGGACAAAATCACACAGCATAATATCTGAAGGTGCAAGATCAATGTAAAAAGAAGATCCTGACTGCCATGAGTACCTTGTTCTGATGTATATGATAGTGTTTCCTTAATTCTTATTGTTTTTTTTTTTAACCCATCCATACTATATATTCAGTAGTATGCCAATACGTAGGGTTTTTTTTTTAAAATAATGGCTGTATTTTACAATTGTGTTAGTAGAGTTGCAGTAATTGACTTAGTCTTGAAGAGTCACCATTCTTTGATTTTATCCCCTTAATGATGTGTGACATAATAGTACGTCATATGTCAGCTGGTAAGGTTTGGAGAGGGCTGAGCCTACTCTCTACCCAGAGAGTGTTTGCCGCACATTGCGGGTCACAGATCTGAATGTTTACTAACACCAATCGCGGGTGTTTACATTGTGATTGGGGCTGGTGTAAAAAAGATGGTGGCGATGGTGAAAATCGTTGCTCCCAGTGACGCCATGATGGAGCAGCGATCTGGTCACATGAGAGCCTCAGGTCATACAAAGACCTGAAGCTGTCTGAATGTAACAATTTCATTACAATGTGCAGAATGTCTAGAATGATGAGCAAAATCCCTATTGTAGAGATTCAGCTCAAACGTGGGGGTCGGCAATGACAAAGCTCTCATGGACGGAAAAATTTCTTAACTCATATTTCCTCCTCGCCTTTACCCAACCATCTCTTTAGCCATACTTCTTCCTTCCTTATCTCAGCATATTTAATTCTTTCAAATCTTTTTAATCTATTTAGTCTATTGTACCAATCTCTGGTCCTCAGAGGCCTAGTTGATTTCCAACCGTAAATCAGCATACATCTTGCTATTTGTAATGCCATCACCAACCATTGTACTTGGTCTCTGGAGCCCTTTATATCTAAAGTGTTCCCAAGTACCATCACATCCGGTGATTTATGGAAACTCAGCCCGGAGATCTTTTTTATCTCTATATATATTTCCTCCCAGAATTGTGATACCTGCCTGCAATTCCATAGCATATGTAAGAAGTCTGCGTTAGTTTCCTGGCACTTTAAACATTTTTCTGTTTGTGTTTTCTTAAACCTATTAATATTTTTGGGGGTGTAATATAACCTATATAATATTTTAAGTTGTATTAGTTTAACTGCTTCAGACATTGCCGGGTTACCGGCATTCTGGTATATACTTGCCCATTGCCTCTCTGATAGGGACCCAATATCGTCTTCCCACTTTCTTTTGCTACTATGATACAAGCCATCATAAAAGTTTATTGAAATGAGTCTGTATATTTTGGACAGTGTTCTTTTCCCTCCTCTTATTTTCCCCAAATATTCCACCACCTGACTCGTATCTATCTTTAAATAGTGCTTTCTACTTATAGTTGGGATTCTGTGCGATAATTGAATGTAGTGAAAGTAGTGTTTCTCCTCTATTTTGTACAACTCCTTAATCATATTAAACGACATTAATTTCCCATCTACAAAAATTTGTGCAATTAGATCAATACCCCTACTTTCCCAAAATCTCCGATCCTTGAATTGCTTCAACTCTTTTAGGTGATAATTACTCCATAGTGGTGAGTATATTATACTATCGTTCAACTCGTGTTGTTTTTTTACCCAATTCCATGTTTTACTAAGACACCTACAAATTGGTATCCGTGCTAATTCTGTTAATTCCAATACCCCAGATTCCAGAAAAACAAGCCCATTATTAAATTCCATATTTACCCTTTGTGCCATAGCTTGCATTATTCCATCATCTTTCCCCCCTAATATATATTGCAGTATCGAGGCCACAAAATAAAGAAAGAAATTTGGCAATGCCCAGCCACCCTTTCCTTTGGGCTTATAGAGATATTCCAATTTAAGTCTCGCCCTCTTCCTGCCCCAAATTAACTCATTCAAGAGTCTCTCAATAGTTTTGAAAAAGTTGCCTTTTATCCATATAGGTGTAGCCGTTATAACATGAAGCAGTTGGGGTTGCACGATCATTTTGACCAGAGCTAGCCTGTCTGACTGTGATAGTGGTAGTTTAGTCCATGCAAATATTTTTTTCCGGATTTTTTGTATTAATGGCGTTAGATTATGTCCAATATACTCTTTTGGTTCAATAGACAATTTAATACCCAGATATTCAATGGTGTCTCCTTTGGCCAGC
The DNA here is from genome assembly GCA_019512145.1 of Engystomops pustulosus. Taxonomy (NCBI): domain Eukaryota; kingdom Metazoa; phylum Chordata; class Amphibia; order Anura; family Leptodactylidae; genus Engystomops; species Engystomops pustulosus. Next base: position 28,855,676 of record CM033651.1, read on the forward strand.
ACCGTCAGATTTCCCCTGTTTTTAAATGAAAGTTCATCCACTGGGAGAAGAGAGGATTTACTCCAATTTACTTCTAGTCCAGAGTATTTCCCAAACTCTGCTATTATATCCATAATAATCGGGATAGATTTTTCTGTATGTTCTACTGTAAACAGTATGTCGTCGGCATACAGTAGCATTTTATCCTCTAACCCGTTACGACCCCATCCTAGAATACCCCTATCGTTCCTGCACCTTATAGCTAATGGTTCCAAAAAAAATACAAATAAGATCGGGGAGACTGGACAAATCTATGTAGACTGTCCTATTTTTTTTATTTTATTATCCTAAGTTATTTGGAAAGATAAATACTAGTTGTATTCCATTCCAGTATTATTTCATACTAAATGTTTATCCCTTATCCACAAAATAAATGTATGATCATAGGAAAGTGGTTAGGATCTATCCAGCCCTATATTAACTAGAACGCCTTGGATTGGCTCTTCTAGTAAGCTGCATTGCAAGTCCCATTTACATCAATGTAGTGTAGGGCAACTTCTGACCTAAGCTTTTTTTTTCTATGTAACACCTGGGAAAGTTGTCAATTTTGCATTCTCTATGTGCCCCAGGACTTATAACTCTGGTGATCAGACATGTATCCTATGGCTTAGTATTATGTTTTTAGAGAAGAAAAAATGGGATAGTGGCTTTAATGGAATGGAATATGGTTTAATATATGACCAAACAAAGTCAACAATTAGAGTAAGCAGTTTTCAACTTTGCCAGATTTAAAGGGAACCTGTCACCACATTTGCACATGTACAGCCAGTGACAGGCTCCTATAGAGCCCTATTAACTGACTGACACCCTTCTTTTAGCTAAAAATTGTTTTGCTTCTATACACATAAATAACCTTTTATCTTATATTACCTGACATCAAAAAGGGTGTGTCCTGCCTATATGGACCCTCCCATCTAATACTCCCCATGCCTTATGCCTCCTTACTGGTCACAGTTCATGTCATATGGCCAGAGTGACATCATCTCAGGTCCTTTAGTCTCTTAACAATAGCAAACTATACTTTATGCATGTATCTGACTACATGAAGTCACAGCAGCCTCCATGGACTTCTAATCCTCTCCATTCTTCATGGAGGCTGCTGTGATTTCATGTAGTCACATACATGGTTTCCAGTTTGCTATTGTTAGAAAGCTAAAGGACCTGGGATCATTCTAACATCTACATGTCATGAATGTAACACAAGGCACTGTATAAAAAAATTGACACAATATTTCTTATCTCTACATAGAGCTTTAAATGTCTGTATTTGGATATTAGTAGACAGTCCCTCAGTACACGGAGACACAGATCTGTCACAATAATGGGACATGGTTCACTGCCAGCTGTGGAGAGAGATACCAGACATGAATCGCAAAAGCTAATTTGCATATCAGAAAACGTCTGTAACAGGTTCTCTTTAACATTGGCATTCATAATTCATTATAAATCTGACACACTTTATGAGTGTCTAACTTTTGGACATCATCAGTTTTCAGGACATTTATGTAATGATGATGAAACGTAAAATGTGACCTTTATTCCACGCTATGTGGGACCCTTGCATAAAATTGCACCCAAACCTGAATCCAGTTGCACCAGGTCTTTCCACATAACATATATAGGATAATGCCTGAACATGGCCAAAGATGACAGCTTGAGTATATCTATGTGACCTATGTGTCTTAGGGGAAAATGTAATCCCGTGACTGAAGACCCCCATCCCTCGGGAAGGAGGAAGAACACAATGCATGCCCATTTGGTTTACTTGGTTCCTTGTTTCATTCTGTTCTGTTACTTTAATTAACAACAGGTTATGCGGAATTCCAGACACTTTATGAGTCAGCGCCGTTAGAAAAAACCTGAGTAAGTCAGAGATATTGTTGCAATCGAAAGAGATGTTAGGCAAAGAAATGTATACGATATCTTGTAATGAATGTGTACAAATCTTGTAATTTCGTGCAAAGATAATTTTGAATGGAAAAATATCTAAATGGATGATGCACTGCAAACTGCTTATAACCTTGTTGTTTTTGCTTTAAAAATTGAATATAAAAAAAATGTTACCTTTATTAAGTTCCAAGTTAAAAATTCACCTTTTTCTAACTGCCTATTTCTGAAGGTTAACTAAGGGAGGATACCAAGTGGATGCTTATCTCAGAAAATCAGACACTTAAGACTGAAATATTCTGTAATATCTAATTGCACAAATTTTTGTAGATGGGAAATTAATGTTGTTTAATATGATTAAGGAGTTGTACAAAATAGAGGAGAAACACTATTTTCACTACATTCAATTATCGCACAGAATTCAAACTATAAGTAGAAAGCACTATTTAAAGATAGATACGAGTCAGGTGGTGGAATATTTGGGGAAAATAAGAGGAGGGAAACAATGGTACACAATAAGTTGGAAGCAGAATATGTATTTGTTAGTTGGTCTGGATGACTAAATGGTAAATGTATATGTGTATACGATGCTAATATCATAATACAGTATGTATTGTAATAGGATTTATAATTAGGCAATATGTCTTTTTGCTGTGATCTTATAATATGTTATTTTACAATTCTGCTTGCCATTTTTTTTTCTCTTTGATGAATTGTTAATACTTATATTTAAAAATTTATAAATAAAAGTTTAAAAAAAAGAAAGAAAAAAAAAATACTTTAAAACAGAGTTCACACTTTCTCCTACAGGCATTTACTTACCTCATCTCACCATTTGTTCCCAACCATCATAAACTGACGATTTCATAAGGTTTACCAATACACTCTTTCTTCTATCCATATGCATTCATGCTGGCGTTTTTACCAGATTGGTGGCAGGCTAACTTTATTTATTAATTTTTTTACCTTCTTCCTACTAATTAGGCGATACACAATTTGTCATGTGTGACACGCACACATGACCATTTGGAACGCATCGTGCGTTCCATGTAGCGCTCGGTGCGTTCCACTGACCTCACTTCCGGTTCTATAACCGGAAGTGGGCATCCCTTACTCCGGCGTCTGTGCTCTGGCAGAGCTGAATACGTATTTAAAGAGGTGAGCACCTCTCACTCATTATCCCCTGAGGAAGCCCGCTTGACGGGCGATACGCGTGGGGCACCTGTGACCCCCCGGTCTCTCCAGCCTGGCATTCGTTATTTGGTAATGGGACTTACATTTTCCTAACTAAGCACTTTATATTTATGCCTATATTTATGTACTACTGTCTGTTACACCTGCTATATATTCTATACTGAGGCTGTACACTGGGGGCACTATTGTTCTTTCCCCCTTCGTGGGAATTTTAATTGATTTTATATTTTTGTTTGATCACATTAAAATAAAGTTTATCTCAATATAACATCTGTCTTTCCATCTGTTTTGATCTTGTTCTAATTAAGTGCCGCAACAACATTATTAACTGGAAAAAGACTTTTTATAAATGTGCATATTAGCCCGAGGTGCTTTGGCTGACGTCACCTGAGTGCCTCTCACTATCGCCGTCTTTAATGTATGCACAACCCGCAAAGCTAGTCCCATCTGCTTCCACCAGAAAAATGCTGCACACATCACCCCATTCAATCAGCAGCAACCTTAGTGTAAATACAGCAGTGGAGCAGGAACACACGGGAGCAGGAATGCTTTATACACGGGAACACACAGGAAGACTGGAGACACAACGCTGGGAGCTTTCTCTAAGGCATAGACACATAGATCCAGCAGGGAGTGTAGGAAAAGACAGGCTTAAGTAATTTTCCTGAAAATGGCCACCTCCAATTAATGGAACGCTGGGCCTTTAAATTCACTGAAGGTGGTGCATGTGCCCTAGGAGGCGGGTACGTGCGCGTGGCGCTGCCGGATTTGGTGCTGGATCGCGGCAAGGTGAGTGACTCACTGGGGGATGGGGGCAGCGGAGAGGGGCACGGGTGAGCCGCTGGAGCACCCGTGGACCCCCCTTTTGGTCTCCCCTTCTTTTTGGACTGGAGGAAACTGTGAAGAAGAGCACAATCCAGGATGTTCTCCTCGGGTTCCCAAGACCTCTCCTCTTGGCTGAACCTCCTCCAGTCAACAAGATAGAATCGTCTCCCTTTGACCATTTTCATATCAAGGACCTCTTTTACTCAAAGACAGCAGAAGCACCAGCCTCAGGAGGAGGTACTTGCCGGGAGACTCGATTCAGGATGGCAGGCTTCAGCAGGAAGGCGTGGAAAGAATTCAGGATGCACATGGTGGGAGGTAGGCAGAGCTTATAAGACACTGGATTAATCCGCTGTAACACCTCAAATGGTCCCAGGAAACGTGGACCCAGTTTCTTAACTGGGAATCTTCAACCGAACATACCTGGAGGACAGCCACATTTTATCTCCCGGAGAGAAGATGGGAGGAGACCTGCATCTCTTATCAGCCTGAGTTTTGATGTAGAGAAGCAGAGACTGATGAGTCTGTTCCTAGATGGAAGAACAAAGAAAGGGCCGAAGCTGGCAGACTCAAAGTCCAGGGAGTTAGAGGAGAATTCTGCCCATGGGAGCAGGGTGGACCAGTTGTCCTGTTGGGCGGAGAAAAATTGGCAGAAATAGCAAACTAGGTTCTGATTAACCCTCTCAACTTGTCCATTGGACTGAGGATGGTAAGCAGATGAGAAGTCCAGATTCACTTGCAGTTGATGGCACAGAGACTGCCAGAAACAGAAAACAAACTGGACCCTCCCGGTCCGAGACAAAGTGGAGAGGAAGTCCATGAAGCCCAAAGATGTTCTGGAAGAACAGACCGGCAAGACGTGGGGCAGATGGCAGGCCTGGCAGAGGAACGAAGTGGGACATCTTGGAGAAGCGGTTGGTTACCACCTGGATGACGGTATATTCCTTGAGACAGAGACAACCCGGTCATGGCTACTCATACTGATGATAAATGCCACTTTGGATCGCTCTGTGACAAATTGAGACGGCAACGGCAAGAGTTCAACGTGCAGGGAGCACTGGGTAATAAAGCCCCTGCACAGCTTGGGGTTCCCATCATATTTGTCGGGCATTGACAGTCTTAGTCTGGGTTCAGCAACAGGAAGGCTAGCTGGGGTAGCAGTAGACACCGCAGGAGCAGTCCCAGGATAGCTGAAGTTGATGCTGTTCAGCTGTTGCACTATTGTGGTGACTTGTCCCAGCTGTTCACGTTGTGCGGCAATCTGTCAGGATTTTTGGACCACGATGGTGGCAAGATCGGGTCGATCAGGAAGCGGAAGCTTGGCGGGATCCATAGCCAGATCTACTGTCAGGATTCGGTGATCCTCTGGACCACCGCAGGAGGTGGCACTAGCTGACACCTGGGACCAAAATCTAAGTGGCACCTGGTCTTCACCAAAACCGCAAAGCTGGATGGTCTTGCTGCGGCAGGGTACCACCAGGTCGTTCAACAGGTGCGACTAGCGGAAGACAGTCTCTTGGTCAGGTCCAGGCACAGTGTCAGGGCAGGTGGCAGAGATGCAAAGTCAAGTCCAATTCGGGGTCAGCAACGGGAGGTCCAGGCAGATGGGAACGGGAACACAGGTACATGGGACACAGGAACGCAGGATAACGGAACTCAGCTGCAGGAACACACTGGAGCACACAGGAATGCTGGTGGACACAGAAGATACATGCATAACAATGGTCACAAAGCTCCAATCATTGAAGAGGATGGGAAACCAAATGTGGACAGGCTTGTACAATGGTCAAAGAGCTCACAATCTATGAGGAGGAGGACACAGGAGATGTAAGTGCTTGTACAATGGCCACAAGAGCTTACAATCATGGCATAACAACAGCCGTAGCAGCCGTAGCGGCCCAATCTCTCCTAGTTACGACGCCTTGCTTGCAATCTATGAGTAGGAAGGGGGCACAGGAGGTGACAGTCCTTGTACAATGGCCACAAGAGCTTACAATCTATGAGGAGAGGGGGACAGAGGAGGTGACAGGGCTTGCACAATGGCCACAAGAGCTTACAATCTATGAGGAGGATGAGAGGACACAGGAGGTGACAGTCCTTGTACATGGTCACAAGAGCTTACAATCTATGGGATGATGAGGACACGGAGGTTGACAGTCCTTGTAAATGGCCACAAAGAAGCTTACAATCTATGAGGAGAGGGGGACGAGGGCGGTGACAGGGCTTGCGCAATGCCACAAGAGTTTACAATCTATGAGAGGATGAGAGGACACAGGAGTTGACATTCCCTTGTACAGGTCACAGAGCTTAACAATCTATGAGGATATGAGACACAGGAGGTGACAGTCCTTGTACAATGGTCACAAGATCCTTACATCTATGAGGATGATGAGGACCAGGAGGTGACAGTCTTGTACAATGGCCACAAGAGCTTACAATCTATGAGGGAGGGGGACAGAGGAGGTGACAGGGCTTGCGCAATGGCCACAAGAGTTTACAATCTATGAGGAGGATGAGAGGACACGGAGGTGACAGTGCTTGTACAATGGCCATATGAGCTTACATCTATAGGATGAGAGGACACAGGAGATGACATCCTTGTACAATGGCCACAAAACTTTACAATCTATGGGGAGGGACACAGGAAATGACAGTGGTTGTAGCAATGGTCACAAGAGCTTACAATCTATAAGAGATGAGAGGACACAGGAGGTGCATGCTTGTACAATGGTCACAAGAGCTTTAATCTATGGGGAGGGGACACAGGAATGACAGTGGTTTTACCAATGGTCCAAGAGCTTACAATCTATGTAGGAGGATGAGAGGACACAGGAGTGACAGGGCTTGTACAATGGTCACAACAGCTTACATCATGAGGAGGATGAGAGGACCACAGGAGGTGACAATGCTTGTACAATGGCCACAAAGCTTACATCTATAGGGAGTGGGACACAGAAGATTGACAGAAGCTTGACAAATGGTCCACAGTTTAACATCTATGAGTGAGGAGGGGACACAGGAGGGATCCGTCCCTGTACAAGGGCCACAAGAGCTTGGTCTGTGGGTAAGGTACCTTACAACAGCAGCACTACTAACCACTACATACCATGCAACAATGGTTAGAGTGTGAGAGCAGACACCAGGGAAAGGAGCACTTAGCACTTATCTGATCCTGTGTTGAGAGAAGTTACGGTGAGACACAGCACTGTAACATGCTCCTCTTCACACACTCTGCTGGCAGCCTTCATCTTCTTCTTCATTCTGAACCTCCCGGGCTACTTACAAGCCAAGCGGGAATTGCCAAGTCTCGTCCCCCTGCTCTCTCCACTCGCTGGCTGCTACTGCCACAAAGCTTGAGGACACCAATATTAGAGCGATACAGCTTTTAGCGCCCTCCATTCCTCCACATGTGGAGGGCTTGAGTGAGCGCAGCACTAGGCTTCTCTGTGAAGGGCTGCGATTACTACCAGCCATTAGCTGGCAGAGCGCAGCCATGCCCTCCTCTTCCCTCCTGCACTAGGCTAATATCCGGACTAAAGACGCACCACTGTTTTCTCCCCCCCATTTTCTGGTGAAAAAAAAATGCGTCTTATAGTCCAGAAAATACGGCATATTCACCCCCCCCCCCCTTATTATATGTATATACATCGCCCCCCATATTATATTATACACAGCCCCAATATTCTATAATATTCAGCCCCCTATTCATAATATCAGCCCTGTATTATTTGGTACAGCCCCTCTCATTATATAAATATGTAGCCCCCTTCGTATTATGATTTACCGCCCCTCTTATTTTAATATATACAGCCCCCTTTTCTATTTATACAACCCCACCTTTCTGTTATTTACACCCCCCTTTTTTCTATTTATAAAGCCTCCTTTTTTCACTCTATACTCAACCCCGTTTCATTATATACAGCCCCCTCTTTTCATCATATACACCCTTCACCAACACAGCCCCCATTTTTCATTATATACCACCCTTTTTTATTATATACCGCCCCCTTTTTTCGATTAATACGTAACAAATGGACGAGTTACATTCTATGGTCATGAATATAATGAAATGCTGAAGTGTTGTATATGTGTTTTTCACCTGATCGTGGCTGCATGATATGATCCCGATAACCTGATTAGTGTACCAGGTTTCTCTCCCAGGTCAGGGAGACAGGGATTATAAGTTAGCGGAAGAAAAAAGTGGAGGTATTATTATTTATGTAAATCAGTGGATGGGTCTATCCGAACATATACAGTGAGAATTAAACACTGCTGTGGGACGTGTAGATCTTAGCCACTGGTGATGAGGCCCTTTGTTCTGCCGAGGAGTTCTCGGCCGTAATCTTGGTTGGTATATATATTTCCACCATCGGCCAATACGATACGGCGTTGGCTTTAATTCAGGATGTGGTTGGGGACTACCAGGTAGATCGTGATACTTTATTATCATAACTGGGACTTCAACCACGTCAGGAAAGCGTGTATATGGTCAATTTAACACAGTATGTTACTAGGCCAACTAAGGAGAACATATACTTGATTTATTCTATGCGAACATTACTGATGCTTATAAATCTGTAACACTGTCAACCCTTGGGAAATTCCTGACCATAATTTGATTTTCTTAAACCACGATCTCGCCGATCCGCCCGTCCCTTAACAAGACCTTCCTCCCAAGGAATAGTGTACGTAAATGGGTCAGGTGTCGGTGGGGAGGATTGCAATTTCGTTTTGCAAGTACGGACTGGGAGCTGTTTCTGTGTGAAGCTCAGGGTGATGTAAACCTGGGTTTAATTTGGTCTGACTAATATCAGGTACTGTGTAGACAGTCACTAGTGCCCCGAAAAAAGGTTCAAATATTTGCAAATAACAAACCGTGGATGACCGAGAACTTAATAATTGTTGGGGGGTTGAAGAAGTTCGGGCATTCTTGGCTGGGGGTGAGGACTCCTATAGAAGCCTATTGAAGGATGTTAAACATAAAATCCGAGAGTGTAAAGCCGCTTATAAAAAGAGATTAGAAAAACAGCTGTCCTGAACAGAAAACGAAGGAGGGTTTGGAAGGTCTACAACAACTCACCGCATAACATCCACACGACTGTAATGGCTGAAGGGTATAAGATAAAGCCCAACGAATTGAATAATTTCTTTAATCGTTTTGATGATATGAGTAATTCCATAGTGGCCAGGAAGTACTGTACGGATGGTTAAATGAAAATGTGGTGGGGGAATCTAACGATGGAGGAAAACAGAGATGAATGTCACCAATTAAAAGTTGAGGACGTGTTACTAGAATTGGACGGATAAAATCTAGTAAGCTGGAGGCCCAGACATGTTGGATAATCGGGTTCTCTGAAATCGTGCTGTAGGGAGCTGGGGGAGTTTTTACCACATTTCTTTAATATGAGCTTAAAATACGGAATAGTGCCACACCTATGGAAAACTTCGGTTATAGTTCCTGTGAATAAAGTTCCTCGACCGAAAACGTTAAACGATTACGACCACATGCGCTGACTCCCCGGTGGTCATGAAAATCTTAGAAAGACTGGTTGCCCTTTGTCTAGTTGTTATGAAGGATTTGTAGACCCACTACATTTGCATATCGGCGTGGGCTGGGAGTTTATGCTGCATTAATTAACCTTTTACACAGAGCATGTGCTCATCTTGAATCCCTAAAACAGAAGTCACGCTTGACTTTTTTCGATTTAGCAGCGCATTTAATACGATCATCCCAGCATTGCTAGAAGCTAAGCTTCAGGTTATGCGAATAGAACCGACCATGATCAAATGGCTGATGACTTATCTGCGCTGCAGACCACAGAGGGTTAGGTTGGGTGACATATGGTCTGATGAGGTGGTGTTCATTATGGGGCCCCTCAGGTACTGTGTTAGCTCCCTTCTTGTTTTATTCTGTACACTTCAGATTTTAGAAAATGATCCGCCTGTTTTCTACAGAAATACTACTCGATGATTCAAGTATGGTGGGGCTGTATCACAGAGGGGGACGACAGTAATATCGAGAGTCAGTGAACACTTTTAATGACATGGTGCAGCTCAAATGGTCTCGTATTAAATGTAAATAAGACGAAAGAATTGGTTATAGATTTTTCACAGGAAAAGGGGCGTTATGCCCAAACCGCTCATTAATAGCAGGATGGAGTGGAGCAGGTTGGGAGCTATAAGAATTTGGGGCGTAATCATTGACAATAAATTAAGCTGGCACGAGCATATTGAAAAAAGGTCTCTAGACGTCTAATAGTAATCTATTCTTTTTACGTAGACTAAGTAGCATTTGACATCGCAGAGGACTATGTTTGTCGGTTTCTATAATACAGTTATCGGTGAGCGCATTGTTGCATTTGCCCTAGTGGCTTGGGGCAACTGCATTCTATAGGGACTGTCAAAAGATGAATAAATAATTAAGAAAGCTCCTCCTCGATAGTAGGTCTTTCAATTTGATCGATGGAAAAACTTGTACAGTGCGGATACTAAGGAAATTGGAAAAATTAGAAATAATGAGACCATCCAATGCACGTGCGTGATGCAGGCACAGTCAGTGGTTTCACAGTTCCCGTTTATTTCTCTTGCTCTGCAGGTCGGAGAGATTTAAAAAAACGTTTATACCCGGCCGCTCTCGAGCTAATCAAATATCGCAATTAGGGTAACATAGTGTTTTAGAAATTAAGATTATTGGAAATGTGGTTCCATTTTAATTACTTTTATAATCTATTTTAAACTATTATTCACTTATGTGTATTGGGTGCTTTTATTTTGTCTTATTGTATATGTGTTCCCTTTTTATTGAGTTTTATATATTGCTGTCTTGTCAATTTTATTGTATTGCTGAGGTGACACCATAAATGGCCCTTATGGGAAATAAAGTATTATATCTTGTAATATAGCAGCCCCCTTTTTCATTTTATACGTCCCTCTTTTCAATATTCTCCCGCCCCTTTTTCATTATATACATCCCCCCTTTTTATAAAAATAATAATGCAATTACTCACCACTCACCTCGACTTCAATCACACTACCCTCGTGCTGTTCTCCCTATCTTCCCTGCTCTTCTTCTGCTGCCTTGTGCTCGTGAACGCAGGCAGCGTGACAATCATCCCACGCAGCCTGAGTCCCCCAGAAAAGCAAGGCACACAGACATAAGGATCTGTGCCGCTCTGTTTATCATCTTAAAGATACAGTGCAATTTAATTTTCATGTGGTGCGATTCGGGCGGCACTGGTCAACCCGAATTGACACATTACGCGCCCCCAAATTTTGCCTGCCTTCCTCAAGGTTCGGGTATCTCGCCTCTTGCATATGTGGCCCTGCTCCTCACTTCTTTCCATTGTGATATGAGCGCCATGCTGAGACTTATTTCTCACCACACTGTGACAGTGCCGTAGACTCATGGAGGGTTGTGATCTGGCTGAAATGAAGTCAGATAGATGTCAGCTATAAAGTGAGTCATAAAACTTTGGCTTCCCATGGCATTTTGACCCCCATTTTTTTTGAGAAGAGGTAATACAAGCTGCACGTGTGTGGCCAGGAATTGTAAGTTTTTCTTGCCTTGTGTGCAAAGGCCAAAATGGCTTACAAGAAAATATACCAGCCTCATTTTAACTCAAAAACCCATGGAAATTAGTTACAATATCAGCAAAAATTTAAAGCAGATTACAGCCTCACTTTTACTCAAAACCCATGGAAATTTAAGTTACATATCACAAAAAATTTAAAGCAGATTCTGTCTTCTTCTCCACATCATTTACACAAATTGTAAATACTACAAATATCCCTGTCACCCCTGACCATCAGTGTGTCTGTGGTTTTCTTCTGGTGAGTGAAAATAGCTCAAGGATTTCTTGTATTACTGTAATGATTTCACTTGTAACAAAACTTGTGACAGTACATTTTAAGTCAATCAACAATTACATACCTGATAATTGATACCCTGATCCAGAGAATCTTTTAATTATTTGCTTTACTTTTTCTTTTAAGGTTCTTAAATGTTTGTGCAAGGGGGCTGTAATGAAGAAGTTGTGTGTGAGCTATGTCTGGACGGAACAGATACTGCAGATTCATCACTGATCAGCAGAGAAGGAGTTGGCGGTTCCACCACTTGCTGCTCGTGTCTCCAGCCGCAACGCTGCAAACAGGAACTGAACTCAGCATGTCAGTTTCAGTTCCTGTTTGCAGCGTTTGGGCCGGGAGACCCGGGCAGCGGTGATGCAAGTTCTTCGCATCACACTCGCAAGTGTGGACCGGCCTAAGGGTTCTTTCACAGTGGCTTTGTTTTTCTATGCCTGTGATTCATTTCCACAGATTCTTCATTGATTTATATTGTTTCTGTGAAAAAAAAATTATGAAACGTTTTTTTTTTCACATATGCAATCACGGAGGACAATAGAAGTCTATGGATCTGCAAAAAAAAACTGATGATAAATCTGTTTTTTTCACTCATCAGCTGAGACAGTTTTTCACCTGAATAGGTTATTTGCAGACACGGATACAAATGGAAGAAAAACTGAGACACGGTTGAGACCAACAGATGCGCAACATAAACTGAGCACCAAAGCTAATGTGAAAGAGGCTAAAGCGAAAGTGTAAAAACACCAGGAGTGTGTATAGCATTAAAAGATCCATTATCATTCAAGAATTAGAAGTACATTTGACAGTAAGGAAGTCATCATCTAGTATGTGAAATATTCATATAAATCACACTGGGAACCTCTAGCTCCAAATAATCTCAAATACATTTCCTAATAAACTTCCAACGCAAATCCAAAAATTCAAAAAAGGATGCTTAATTATGTGCGGAGACTTTAATCTTATTCGCAGATGCAGCTCTAGACCACTACTTGCCCAAAACTAGAAACTCTCCCCCCCTTAATATTTGGCTGCAAAACAAGACTCTATGATACTTTAGATTTTTCAATCTTAATAACATAGAAATATCAACCCCTCTGGCACTTTGGACCAGCCATAAAATTATATCGAGGTATTATGAAAGGGCTAACATCCAAATACTACAAACAAAAAAAACTCATGCATCCAAGTCACCGAAAATTTTACTACAAATTTCACCCACACACTCTCTCCCACAACACTTATTTTCATGTAGACAGTAAACTCCATACTTTATTATGGAAAAATTATGACAAACAACTACTGTCTTGGAAATTAACACACTATACATCCTACAACACCAAGTAAACTAATGCAAAAAAAGTTAAAAAAAACAACCCCAAAACAAGAATTCCTTACTAATCTCGCCTAAAGATTCAAAGACTTCGGCTATCCCACCCCCAATATCTCAATGCCTTTAAAGAATATTACGAAAACTGTACAACCTTAAAGACGACCCCAATATAACACACCACCACATACCCACACAGATCAGTGAGTTCCTACAAAAAGTTCACCTCCCAAAACTGACAAACTCCCAACTCGCTTCTTTAATTCTCCCATCACAGAAACAGAATTAAACAATATTATACTGACTTACAAAAAACAAAAAGCAGGGACCAGATGCTTCTCCATAGACGAGAACTTTAATCAGGCCAATAGAAGGATTTCTCCCTACAGAAATGCTACAAGCCACAGTAGTAGCCATCCCTAAACCTAACAGAACCCAACACCCAGCTAACTTCCGCCCTATCTCCCTTTTAAAACTGCGCACATCAAATTATATGCCAACAATAGCCCAAAGACTTAGAAATCCTAACCTAAACTTATACATAACGATCCAGTCGATTCACCAAGGTAGACAGGCGCCAGTCGGAACAAGCGTCATAATAGATCTAATAATAATTATGGATAGTCGTCTCGAATGCCTTCTCTGCTCCTTACCCTGATGCAGAAGGCATTCGATAGGATCATTGGCCTTTGCATTCTCCACTTAGAAAATTTGGCTTTACAGGAACATATTAACAGCTATTAAAGCTTTATATGGCTCCCCATCAGCTACAGTATTAATAAATGGCTCGCTGTCCAACTCTTTTCCATCACCAACGGAACCCGTCAGGGGTGCCCCCTTTCCCCCCTTATATTATTTTAAGCATAGAACCATTTGCAGAGCGATAAGACCCCACCCTAATATAAAGGTTCTACTCTCAGCGCAAGACAACATAAAATAGGATTATTCACTGAATGACACAATACTAACTCTCATAACCCACTAACCTCACTCAGAAATAATGGATATAATCAACAAATCTCGGGATATATCATATTGTAGAGTTAATGACCAGTAATTCCCTATTGCTAGGATTTAACATCTCACATACATTAAAACCACACAATCTCCCAGGATTCCCTTTTCAATGGGAAAAAGAAGCATTTCCATACCTAGGCATCACAACTTTCAAATCCACTAAACACCTAGCAAAAATTAATATGATACACCTAATTCCCTCCTACACAAAGCCTAGAACCCTAAAGACTACCACACTATCATGGATGGGACGAATATTAATATAAAATGTTGATTTTACCAAAGTACTATATCATTTTAGAACTATATCAGTCCCTATCCCTAAAATTATAAACAACTTTCAAAAACAATGATATCATTTATCTGGGGAAACAAAAAACCAGAGTAGCAGCCAACATCCTATACTCAATAAACTAAAGGAGGACTAGGAGTGCCAAACCTACAAGACATAGAACAGATTCCCTGATACAACAAATAAATCCTGGTGTATTCATACCCCAGCATCAGCTGGCTGTGCATAGAGGAAACTTTAAATAAAAATCGTCCTTTAATTCACCTACTACTAGCCCACACATTATTTCCAAAAATCCCTACATACCAACCTCCAGTCTAGCTGCATCTATCCAGGCCTGGAAAACATTAATAGAAATACAACATAAATCTACAAACACAATATCCAATTCCTATCCAGGTTCTGGAATACTTAATCAAAACCTTGCACCTAGACCTCTCATTGAAAGAGAGTTAAAATTTGCAACCAAATATCTCCACAAGGGAATACTATGTCAGTACAAGATATAATGAATAAATACAAATCCCTGAGATATCAATAGTCTTATTGCCCAAATCAGAGAACACATTAACACTTCACTCCTCCCTACAAAACCCACACATCCCATTGCATATACAATCTTATTTATAAACAACCAGGGCTACACAACTCACAAAACTCTATCAGCAACTTTATCAGAAGACTTGCACGCTGAACCCATTAAAGTTTCACACCTACTAAAATGGAACAGGAATAGGGATGTCACTTCCTGTGGATTGAGTGGAAAGAAGCTTTATGTGGGCTTCAAAAGCCTCCAAATGTGCAAACCTACGGGAGTTCACCTGAAAATTCTTTCTAGATGGTATTACACTCCAGCTCATTTGGCCAGAATATTTCCAGGTACACAAGACACTTGCTGGAGACATGCGGGCATAAGGATCTTTATCTTTATTCTGAGTGCACATTCAACTCGTGTCCCACCTTACAGAAACTAATATTCTCCCAGATAAGGCACTAGCCCCCTGGGACTTGAATTGGGAAACCCTACAAAACATAGAACTTGTAGGACTATCTTACAAGCTGCCAACGTGCTCCTAGCTAGAGCTTGGAAAAAAAAAACATCCCATCCAATTGAATTACAGAAATGCTCACCCAACATTGCATCTAGAAAGAACCCTGGCTCTTAGAAATCCGACGATAAACTCACATAATAATGTGGGATCCTTGGTACAAGTCTCACCGATACATAACTGGAGATAACCTACTAAAGTAATAACTCTAGCCCTCTCTACTAAAACCATTCCCATACATGTATAGTAAGGACAAAGAGAATACCGATCGCCAAAAATCTCTCTGATAGTTATGTTACTAATGTTACTATGTTATTGTGTTGATTTTAAAATATTGATATTAATATCTCATTATTTACTCTATTGTATACATTCCAAAATGCATTACATGGAACAAAGTCATAAGGCTAATATTTTTGAAACCGATCCTACTATGAAAATGCTCTATGTATGTACCTATAACTATACATTTTGACTCAATAAAAAATATTTAAAGAAAAAAAACATGAATGTCGCGCAAGCTTATTAAGTGCCTCACACAAAATAGCATTATTATATTATATTTGGGAGACAGATCATAAAAACTGTACGGATAAAAAAATGTCCTTGATCAATATACAGCAGTCCCCAGGTTACGTACAAGATAGGTTTCTTGGGTTTGTACTTAGTTGAATCTGTATGTGTCACGGCGAGGACGCCGCCGCCATCGTCACGTGACGTGGGGTGGCAACTGTACGGTTAATTTAGCCTACTCAAACTTGCGCTCACCTTTCTCACTCAGGACACAATTGAGCCTAAATCACACCTCATACAGCTCCGCACCAGAACCAGACCCTCTGCCCCACTTTTTTGCTTTATACTGGGACCAATAAGTATCCCACTCTACATCAATTCTTGCTCTCAAGCAATCACCTGTCACACTCGCACTCCAGCAGTCACAAGCTAAGCACACTTCACAAGGCATGAGTTCGCAGAGCATACAGGGACCAAAATTAAAGTGAAAAGCTTTAATTACAAAAGTTGATCAGTGCATAAAAAGATTTAAAACAAAAGAATTACAAATAAAATGACACACAACCGGCAAAACAGTTATAAAATAAAAAGGGAGAAAATAACAGAAACTTACACTTAAAGTAAATCCTGATCCCTGGAGGTGGGAGAATAGGGACACACTCAGCTTGTCAAGCAGCCCCCCAAAATGTGAACACCAATTCTTGGATTCATATTGTTTATAACTTCTGAGTTTGGTTTCAGATTTCAGAACCTCCCATTCATTAATTAGTCTAGAGGGTCATTCACGATTGGGCAAGTGTTAATGAGGGGGGAGAGTCCAGAATATTTAAACAGTTCTTTGTTTCCAAATCCTGATGCAGAGAGGGGGGGTAGGGAGACCAAATGTCCTTTGGGGTCTGAACAGACCATCTTCAGTTCATCGAGGTTATCAGCTGTTAAAGCTCCAGATGTCATAAAGCTGCCTGGACGCTTCAATAGATGCCAGTTCAACAACAAAGTTTGTAATTACCCTGTAGTAAACCATCTTATACATTCACGATAATATCTCCTTGACATCCTCCCCCTTCAAGATTGGCAAATTTGAAATGACCCACGCCATTTTAAATTTTCAAGCCAATTACCAATATACATTGCATAAGTTCGTACCATAAAATTCATGCCAAAGAATGTGATTACCGGGCACATCAACCATCTGGTCCTTTGTCCGTGTATAAGTACCAAGTAATATCACCCCTGGTCACTTGTACCTGCTGTGCTGGACCCCCTGCTGACTTTATGGCTTTGTGCTACAGAAACACTAGTTCTGTGTCCCCTCTCCCAAGTGTGAAATTGTTAACCCTCTCCCTGCTGGATGAAATGCCAATGGAGTTAATGTAGTACTACTGTACCCGTATATGGTGTTTTGGTTTTTCTCCCCGCTGTACAGCGTAGAGGTCCCTCTCTTTATCATTTATACTACAGGGCTTTAGGTTGATCCACTGACTGAACGCTCTCCTGAGAGTCCCTATGCCCCTGCTCCCCTTTCTGATCGCTCCCCAAAACTGCAACGGCAACACTCATCAACTGGTAACCCGACCTCACTGTGGACCCCAGTCCTCCTCTCTCACACTGGTTCTAGTGTACACGCTGTCTTTAGCTCATAGACACACTGCATCCCCCAGTCTCCTCTCTCATCCTGGTTCTAGTGTCACGCTGTCTTGGCTCATAGACAACACTGCATCTCCCATCTCCTCTCTCAGCACTGGTTCTAGGTGTACACGCTGTCTGTTGGCTCATAACACACACTGCATCTCCCCAATCTCCTCTATCAGCACTGGTTTTAGTGTGCACGCTGTCTTTAGCTTATAGACACACTGCATCTCCCCAGTCTGAGTAAGGCATCTTTGTGGCTCATGCTCTGAGCCTTACTCACTTGACAACCTCTTGTCTGCTCTAAGACCTCTCTTGAGTAATGACCTCCACCAATCCACACTCATGACCTTAAGCTTTGAGGTGCCGATTCAGAGACTCCATCTTGGCAGCCTCTCACACCCTGCATCATATCTGCTGACTGCAGGGTTATCTCTGGGGGCCCATACACCCCCCCACCCCTCCCCCTAGCTTTCCTCATCTGGGACACCTCTGGTTCTGAGCAGGCATAGCCTTGCTCTTGCTATCCTGTCCTCCCCTCCCAGATTCAGTCCCCTTGGGCTTCTGCCCATTTTTCTCATATGATTGTTGTACATCAGGCACACATCACAGTTGTCATTTTTCCCAAATCATTTCCCAACAATACATCCACAGGCAATTCTTGTGACACCTCCCACTTGTCTTGATCCTCTCCACGAACCCCAGTCCATAAAACCTTGGCAACGGGCACTCCTAGATGGCACCCCGTTATCCCCTTCACAGGCAAGGTCCTTTCTGGAATGATGTCCTCAGGGTTTATAACCTCAGTGCGAACTAAGAATAACTTGCCCTGAGTCTCTTAATCCCTGGGTGACTCTATCACCCACTATCACAGTCTGCATGTGGTGCTGTAATTTCTCCATATCACCAGAAAGCAGACATGACTACTGGTACTGTAGAGTGACAGTTGCCCCTCTCCTCTGGGCACGCAGACCTCATATGACCCACTTTGTTACAATTAAAACATTTGCGCTATCCCCCTGATTTATAGACTTCCCTCAGTGTATATGTTCCTCCTCCACTTTGGAGACAGAAGGTTGTGATGTTGTCCTCTGCTTGTTTTTCCTTCCAGCTGGTGGACCTTTGGGGGATGTTTCCCTCTTGGCTTCAGGCATCCGGTTGGCAGTATAGAGTCTGCAATCTGCGCTCTTCATCCGCATTTTAGGCTCCCTGTCACAAACAAACTGTCGTACATCCAAAGACAAATGTGGCATAACTGATCTTTTATCATGAATCCTCCAGGTCCTCACGGCTGTTTGACAGAAGTCCTCGGTCCACTGTAGAAAGTAGTCCGTAGTTGCCTACTGTAATCACGTAGCTCTCAGTTGTTTTCTTCTGCTTTACCTCCGGAATTTTCTTCGATACACCTCTGGAGTTAGGTTGTACTTTTTAATCAAAGCATCTTTATAAGCATCATAGTCCTCATCAAGCTAAAGGAAGGTCAGCAAATCTACTTCCAGGCTTTGCCCTTGCCTCTAACCTCGGGGCTTAAATACTGTGCGCCACTGCTCACCGGGCAATGTATTGTCTGCAGGTCTTCTCAAAAGATCGTCAGAAAAATGTCCAGTCCCCATCCTTGTCCAGTTACTGGAAAACGTTCTTGACGAGGTCTTTTGGGGTCTACATCTTGGGATTGGGGTTGCACAGAACTGATACCCCTTTCAATCGCCGCCATTCCAGCCTGAATTCCTCTATCAGCCTGGCGCTCACGCTCTGCGGCCTCTCTCCTTTCTTCTCTCTCGCTCTGCAGCCCTCTCCTCCTTTCTCTTGCTCTACGGCTGCTCTCTCCTCTCGTGCTGCAGCTGCTCCTCCTCATCCGTCCTCTCTCCTCGCTCTCTGCCGTCTGCCCCCTCTCTCCGCTCTTCGGCCGCCCCCCCTGATTGAACTGAAGGATAGCTGCAGGCGCAGGCTAGATCACAGTCACCTAGCTGCTGTAGGGCCATTTGTAAGGATAAATCCATGCCTTCCTGAGGCTCATGCTTTGGGTGCCTCAGGGAAAACTCTTCCTAGTTAATGTCCATATCTTGGCTCCCTTGAGCCGTGCCAGATCCTCGCTCTGCAATCTTGCTCCATCAAAGCACACACCCAGCATCTCTTTGGACTGTCAGCCGGTCGATACCTCTCTGCTCCAGAGGTGGACTAGAGGCCTCTTGCTCGGTCTCTGTAGATTGGTTGCCATCACTGAGTGCACCTTTGCCCAATAAAGATAGTAAAAAGAAAAACGGGGAGTGAAATGTTTGCACGTGTGTCTTAGACAGCACTGATTTGGCCGTGTAAAAACTAGGGTACTCCTCTGCAACGGATTTCCACTTATCCTTAGGTGCAGGGTCAGTTACTAATGCCCACACTTAATGCTCTGACAAAAAGAATTTATCCCAGCCAGCGCCACAATTTGTCCCGGCGAGGACCCCCGCCGCCCTCTTCCGTTACCGTGGGTTGCAACTGTAAACGGGTTAATTTAACCTACTCACTTGCGCTCCAGACCGTCACCTCAGCCACAATATGAAGCCTAAACAAAACACCTCTATCATCTCCACACCAGAACCCGAACCGCTGCACCACTTATTGCCTTTATACTGGACCCATAGTATCCCACCCATCACATCACAATTCTTGCTCTCAGCGTCACCTGTCCACACTCAGCACTCCACAGTCCACAAAGCTACAGCACCTCTACTCAAGCTATGATGTTCGCAGAGCATACAGGGACCAAATTAAAGTGAAAAGCTTTATTGGCACATTTTGAAAAACGATAAAATCTCTCCATCCTCCTATAGCATTTACGAAAGCTCCCAATTTGGGCATACAGATAGTCCCAACAGTAAAAACAACCACACATAACAACAAGTCTACACCTATGACCAGGGGCGGACTGGGAATTTAAAGTGGCCCTGGAAAAAAACTGTAAAAGTGGCCCCATTCAGTGGGTGGTGTCAAAACAAGTGGGCGTGGCCTTGTGATGTGGGTGGAGTTACTAAACTCCATAAAAACTGTTTATAGGTGGTGTAAATCAACATGTACACTGCAGAGACTCATACTGCTTCCTTGTAAATGAATAACACTTCTATTTTAAGAGCACACAACTTAATACTGCTATATATGTACACTAACAACATACTACTACCTTCTCTGATAAACAAGAATGTAACTACTATAATACTGCCCCCTATGTACAAGACTATAACTACTATAATACTGCCCCCTATGTACAAGACTATAACTACTATAATACTGCCCCCTATGTACAAGACTATATAATATGTGCAGATTCTCTTTCAGAATTAGGTAGTGGTTTTCTCCGTTCTACCGTCCAGTTCTTGCGATTCTGATTTGTCCAGCCATGTAATATATATAAAGTCTGGAGTGCCATTTTTTTTGCGAAATGAACCGACGTTTGCACTGCTAACATTTTTGAGTCTTTGTGGAGGGTTGTGCGACAATTTTTGATTCATTTTTTATTTCCATTTTTTCCTGTGATTAAAAAAGTGTAAAAGTCGCCATTTCGGACATTTGTGGCGCGCCTTATTTCCCGTGCCTCAGAGGCCTCACTCGCCCTACGGGCCAGACCCGTCTTTATATTTTGATAGGTCGGGGCATTTGGGACGCGCAATACCCTAATGTGGTCCTGTGATTTTGTACTGTTTTTATCAGTTTCTAGCGAAAGGGGGGGGTGTTTGACTTTTTAATATTTATAAATTTTTTTATTTTTTAAACTGTTTTTTTTTTGCACTATAATCTTGCCCATCTAGGGTACATCTAACCCTAGATGGTTCAGATCGCTCCCTACCATATACTTTGCAATATACTTCCTGTATTGCATATTATGGCATTTTTTGCACTCATATCATTACACTAGTCCACGGCTCATTGTAAACGATCTGCAGGCATAAAGTCTCCTCTCGGGTGAAATGAAGACCCATGGCCTACCATGCAAACCGTCTTTTAAATGCGCCTGGCCCGGGACTTTGGCTCGGCGGAATCAACCATTGTCCAATGGCCCGACTCGGCTGCAGCAGACCGAACCGCGGTTTAGCGGTGTGGGTTTCTATTGCAATATGCAACAACCCCACCTCTGTAAGAAGCCCTCACGCCCGTGAGCCCTCTTCATACATTCCCTGTACCTCTGCGCCGTAGAGCTACGGCACAGAGCATTAATTGTGGTTAAACAGTGTATTGAACCTAGAAAGGTTGTTTATGTGGTGGAATAGTCCGATAGTGACCATTAACTCATTACTATCTGTAGTTGTAATGGACCGTCTTTTGTTTACAGGGCTTGGAGGTAATAATAACGTAAATATAACTACATAATGAAGAACAACAAAGACTAAGAATGAGGTAGTTAAAGGAATCGTGTGCACAACGAGACATCGGGTTGGCTGGAAAACAGCCTATACTCGATATGTGGTGTGAACACGGTTACCATTCACAGTGATAAGTCCTAAGAGAATTAGAGTATGATCACAGAAACCCAAATGAAACCCAGATCTCAGCATTTAATCCCTTTGATTATGGTATCACAAAATAATTATACATTTACAGCAATTCCACGGCTAGACCATTGTACATTTTAGCTCCCTCAAGTTTCCATATTCCGAGTCCCCCCGCCCGGTCCAATCCTATGCTCGGGAGTCACTGAGTGGAAATGGCTCTTAATTGTTAGATATTTCTGCTGTGTTGTTTGTGGAAACTAATGCCCAACAAGTACCCCATACATATTTTAGCTTTTGTAGCTTTATGATGAAAGATAACCTCCTGTTGACCTGTTCACTACACCCGAACCAACACCTCCCATCTTATGATTTGTCTAGAATAGTTCTCTTGCTCTGGTCATGCTTGCTCCCCTCTTCTCCCCCTCCCTCTCTTCTCTTCGAAGTCACCTTTTCCACTCTTCTCTGTCTCAATCTAGGTAATACGCCTCCCTCCCTTACTACTTCTGCATCGTAATCGTATTTCTTTGTTAATTAATTGTGCTACATCTCTCTTACCTCATATATTTATATAAATAAATACACATATATGTGTGTGTATATAAAATATATATTATATACACACACACATATATGTGTATATATTTATTTATATAAGTAAATATAGATGTGTGTGTGTGTATATATGTATATACATTAATATATTTCTTTATATAACTAAATATATACACACATATATATTTATTTTTTCAAAAGAATATATATTATTATTTTTATATATATATATATATATATATATATATATATATATCTCGGTGGCCTCTAATACATATATGTGTGTACGGACCACCGACAACAATGATATATATATATATATTGATATATATATGAGAGATATAACATTGGTGAGATCCCACCCCATCCCATCGCTTTCCTTACACTCTTTCTCCCTTCATTGCCATCTTCGCTTTAGGACAATTTCTATTTATAACGAAATACGCGTATCCGCGATAGTGTTGAATTATCTTGTAGTTTTTTTTTTAAATTTTATTGAAAATTATACTCACCTTAATACGTGTAATCAAATTGGCTGCCTTACTCTAGACGTAAAGCATGTACGCCTTGGACCACATCATGTCCCCCCCGACACTCTGGTTTCTTCGCCTTCTACACTTCTTTCTTTTCCGCTACCTGCAGCCGTGGTTCATAAGGACCTCAAGCAATGCTATCTTAAAGCATAACGTTGAAACCAATAAACGCTGTAGAATACTACTCATTTACACATTTCTGACTCGCATCCTACAGATTTTTGCCCTAAAATTATTACACACACCCGTTACAAACCCGCTGTTCAATCACTTCCAGCCTTCTGATCCAGCAAGTGTCAATTATCCGACAGGCTCAAGATGTCATACCCATATGACAAACCATGTCCACCTTGGTACAGACAACAGAGCACTCAGGGGATGTTACAAACAACCTTTGATAACTGCAATGAACATGTATTAGAGAGGTATTAAGGAGCACTTGCTTTAAAACACCCCCTCGTTTCCACTCCTCACCGTTCTCATCCTGCAGTGTATTTTCAGTAACTCAGTATATAACATCCCTGTTGCAAATTTTTAAACTGCCTGGTGGCCTTTGATCCACGTTATCCCCAAAGTTCACCTAATTCCACTCAGCCAAGAATAGACCAAATGCTTCCGAGATAAGTATTATATAAATCTCGTCCAAAGATAAAGATCCCAAGTGAATGCACATCCAAGGGTTTTATACTCAGCTGTCGAGATCTTCTTCGACTTTCTCAACAGGCTTCTAATGGCAATCCGCTAGCCCTTCCGATGTACGCAACGATTTCCGTGCCCAAATAACTGCTCTTGCTCCCCCGCAGGCTAAACGTTCCCCTGCCGTTTTCTTCTTTCTCCCTTCTCCAACACCCGCAACCTTCCTTATCATCGCGTCCCATGCCCAACCAATCGTTCTTCATGTATTCACCCACCCGTCTCCTTTCTCCCACATACAGATCAGCTACTTGGTTTTCCACAATCCATTCAACCCTGAACCTCTCGCTTCCCCACATGCTGCTGGCAGCAACCCTGTATGGGTCACGATTTACTTTACCCCGGTCTACACCATTCTCGCGAGTCCAGCGGCGCGTGTCTTTGGTGCGGTTGGATTTCGGCGTCCGGCCGGGAATTCACTAAGGTTAGTTTCCCCCTACCTTCACCATTGTCGCTGCCCTTTCTCGCACTGAAGACGCATCGCGGAATCATCCTCTGTAGTTCCACATCCATCGTGGGTGAAGTTAAGCCCAGTTCCAGCGAGCACTACTGCTTTTTTTTTTATTCCATGCAGGCGTTCCTTTTCCTACACACCATTGGGGTTTTTCGTTCCGGCGCCCACCTCCCCCGATTTTTTCCGTGCGCTGCATGCGAGGGTGCCGCCGACCTGCGGGGCAATTCAGGACAACCGCGCAAAATTGTAAATATTTTTCCTCTTTCGGCGGTAACACGCTTCCGGACAACTGTGTCGAATGGGCCCTTCTAGTAATGACACCCCCTCCTATGTGTAATTTAGGTACTCTCTCTCACATGATGCCATGTACCACAGTGGCTCCAGCTGGATCGCCCATCCCTTCTGCCTCCCTATCGTCCTCACGTGCTCATGATTCTACCCGCGAATAGCCAGAGACTAGTGGCCAACAGCATGGACTATGTCTTCCCTCCTCTTTCCCTTTCCACACGGCACCTAGGCCTAGAACTACTCAAACAAACTCACAAGTAGTGTCCTCAGCTCACATATCGCTGCTGCATGTGTCTTGACTTAGGCAGGGGGGCTATGGCCTATGTTGACACTCTCGATCGCCTCTCCCACTGCTCTTGTCCTCCCATCCGGGGGCTTGTAGACTTAATATTATAAACTAGAGACCTGCGGCGGTGCAGTGGCCACTCTATCCCCCGTTCGTCGCACTGGGGCAAATAGCCAACATTGTTACCATAGAGAGCATGGGAGAGTTCATATCCATCCTGGGGGCGGAAGGGCGTGCGCTGGATTGCACTTTGGAATCGATCAAAAGAATACGGACAGCGGAACCAATAAGTGTATATGATACACAAATCCCAGAAGCCTCACAACAAAATTGAGGAACTGGACCTCTTGAGTTGGAGGCAGACAATTATGATATATGCTGGGTGATCAGCGAGACCTGGCGGACAGTAGCTGACTGGCTGTTACTTAGATGCGTCATAGTCCCTTTTCTAGAAAGGAATGCGATCAAATAAAAAATGGCTGGAAGGGGGTTTTGTCTTTATATCTGTTGAATCCTTTCGCCCGTTCCCTGTGCGCCGATGACCATCAATAATCCGCAATGTGGAGGTCCCTATGGTTTGAATGCCTAAGATTAGGGAAAAAGATATATAATCCACTATTCACTATCCGGGTTTGTTCTACTGCCCACAACACTTTTGGAGCAGCCAGAGTATGCTGATTTAAGTGAAAATTGGATACGAGCTCTCAAAAAGCCATTCTGGTGCAGTACTTATCATGGGTAGACTATCTCATTAACCCAGATATAACTGGGTGGCATAATACCCTGCATGTCTTCATAAGGCCGAGCAGGCTTCTCTTGTCAACGAACAAAAGAACAATTACCCGTTGCAACTAGTCCTGGAGCCAACAGACAGGGGCACTTGCCTGGACTTATCTCTGACCAACATACCTATAGTGTATCAAACTACAGGTCTGGGGGTGACCTGTGGAATAGTGATCATAATATCATTGATTTGTTACATTACGCCTCTACTAATACGTTAGTAAAGGGGCAACCAACACTCTAAACTTCACGAGGGCAAATTTTCAGCAACTAAGGAGCTCCTCAAGGCTATCGACGATCTAATGTTCGCTAAAGACAAAAAGCCCCCCCATCTCTCCCTCCGCCAAAAATGGGACTTTTTCTCATATATTCTGAAAAAGTCTGTGAAAACACATACCTTATGGAAAAAGCATAAAGCAAGATAAAAAACCCTATGTGGCTAACAGTTCTTGTAAGGCGGAAAGCATAAGAGCGAGAAGATAAATCGTTTAAGGTGCTAAAAAACGGTGTAATGGTAGCGAATGAGCATCTACAGGATTATAAGACGAAAAATAAATCCTTAAAAAGCATATAAGGAAATGCCGCAAAACTATACTGAGCGAACATAGTTTGCCAGGGAGAGCAAAAATAATTCCAGATTATTTTTCCAGTATATTCATGATAAAAACTAAAAACAAAAGTGTGGGTCCCCTTTACGAAATAACATGGGGGTCATGGTGGAAGGGACTGAGGTCAAACGGGGCCATCTTAATGGTCTCCTTCTCAACTTCTTTACCCAGGAAAATCCCCTGGTTGGAAGACACCACATGAGGAATAATGTAAATTCTTTTTATAATGTCACTCAGCTTCTATACAAACCCAGGAAGAGGTATACGCAGCGTCCGCCCTCTCAACCACGAAGATAGATAACTCACCTGGGCCGATGGCATACTACCACTACCAACCCCCGGGTTCTGCATGAATTAATCGTATGGTGATAGACTAAACCGTTACTTTTAATATTTGAACAGATTCATCATTTCAGGGACTGGTTAATTTTCCACAGAATGGCGCATAGCAATGTGGTACCAATATAACAAAAAAGGATCAAATTAGTGGGATCCGCTGAAACTCAGACCGTTGAGTCTAACTGCTGCTGGTGGGGAAAAATTTGAGGGGTTTATAGCGATGCTATCCTGTAGTATCTCAACGTCGGGCACAACCTTTAAAAAAATAATACCAGATCCGTCAGCAGGGTCTTATGAGAGACGGATTCCTGTCAGACTAATTGATTGGTTTCTACGAGGAGGTACCATTCATAAGCTGGTTGGGGACGCTGCTAGATGCTTGTTATTTGGACTTTTCACAAGCATTTGACCACCGTGCCACAATAAAAGGTTGGTACACAATGAGATGCGTGGGACTAGGGAAAAAATCTGTGTATTTGGGTAAGTAATGCTTAGTATAGAAAACAGAGGGTCCTTCATAATGCGACATCTCTTATTGGGTTGAGTGTTACCAGTGGAGTGAGCACAGTGGTCAGTATTGGGCCATCTTTTTTGAATATTTTTAGTAATGACCTTGTAGTGGGTTTTTACACCAGTCAAGTCTTCAATATTTCAGATGATACTAAGCGTGTAAGTAATCAAATACTGAGTTCGATAGTTTAGCATCTACAGAGGGATTTTGTGGAAACTTGAGGGAGGTCGAGAGGAAAGTTGATGAGGTGTTAATGTAATAAATGTATAATATCACTTGCGGCATGGAATAAAAAGTAAATTATGTTCAAACGTGTCAGATTACTTAGTAAAACTAGCTGAAGGGATCTTGGGGTATTGGTGGATGGTAAACTAATTTTAGTGTACCAGAGCCAGGCAGCTGGCTAAAGCAATAAAATAATGGGATGAATCAAGAGAGGAATAGATTCTCCATGATAAAGATCAATAGTTTGCCCCTTAACAAATCCCTGGTCATATCACCATCGGAATATTGTGTACAGTCGTTCTCGGGCACTCCATGTATATAAAAGGATAATAGACGGTGTGCCTTGAGCTGGTATATAATCTCACTCACCGCCCTCTTATTAGGTACTCCTGTCCAACTGCTCGTTAACCCACTTAATTCTACATCCCAATGAATGGCCGGCACCACGTGCATTTTAGACTGGTCAAGACAATCTCGCGCAGTCTTCAAACTGAGGCATCAGTATTGGGAAGAAAGGTGTCTTGAGTTGCCTTTTGAACGTGCGCATGGTTGTTGGTGCCAGACAGGGACTTCTTGATTATTCAGAAAACTGTTTTTCGCTATCTACCGGGATTTTCACGCACACACATCTCTAGGGTTACAGAGAATGTCCAAAAAAGAAAAATACTCCAGTGAGCGGCGATTCTTTGGGGCGGTCAAATTTCTTCTTGAATGCCAGAGGTCAGAGGGAATGTGGCAGATGGGTTCGAGCTCGATAGTAAAGGAACAGTGACTCATATCGCCATCCCCCGTTTACAACCAGGTAGGGCTAAAGAGCATCCTCTGAACGCACAGTACGTGAACTTTGAGGCAGATGGGCTACTCAGCAAGCAGAAGACCACATGCGGTTGTCCACTCCTTTCAGCTAAAAACGGAAACTGAGGCTAATTTGCACAATACTCATCGATAATTGGACAGTAGAAGATTGGAATAAACGTTGTCCTCTGATGGAGTCTCGATATTTGCCTGCTGCGAACATTCGGAGTTCGCAAGGTTTGGCGTCAAACAAACATGAAAACATGGACGATCCTTCTGTAGCACACGGTTCAGGCGGTGGTGTGTGGTTGATCATGGTGTGGTGGAAATTTTCTTGGCACTCTTTGCCCCCTTGTTGGTAACGCCACATCGCCTACCTGAGATTGTTGCTGACCCAGTCCTACCCTTTATTACCACAATGTACCCAGACATGATTGATGGCTACTTTCAGCAGGATAATGCGCCATTGTCATAAAAGTGCAATCAATCTCAGACTGGTTCTTCTTGAACATGACACGATGAGTTCACTGTGCTCAAATGGCTTCCACAGTCACCAGATCTCAATCTCAATAGTAGCATCTTTGGATGTGGTGTGAACGGGAGATTCGCATCAGGGATGTTGCACCAATAAATCTGCGCAACTTGTGAGGCCACCATGTCAACATGGCCAAAATCTCTGAGGAATCTTCCAGCACCTTGTTGAATCTATGCAACAAAGAATGAGGCATTCTGAAGGCAAAAGGGGGCCACCGTTCTAGCATGGTGTACCTAATAAGCGGCCCGTGATGTATATATATATATATATATATATATACACATTGGCCCATTATCACTTTTGTGCGCCTAGTGTAGTATGTTGCGCCTAAGTTCCTGGCGCACTGTTTTTGCCGAATTCCACAAGCTACAAACACTGTGATAAGTATGATTTTCTGCCTCTTCTTAATACTTTACTTCCAGTTTAAGGCCAACTATTTGGCGCATTTGGGAATGTGATTCGGCAGTCAAGTATTCTTCGCTGCTTGCTTCCCAGCACGAATAGATAATCAAGCGCACAGGTACACTACGCCCGACTTCAGAGTGGCTCTCGAGGGGATCCCCAGTGCTATCTCACCCATCTGACTTCTCATTGCAATACAGGGTCATTGTGTGACCTGAGCTTCCACTAAATCTGCTCCTGCTCAGCTGAAATGTTTTAAGAAGTGATCACCGTATAGTCTCCTCATCAGGCTCCTAGTACTTTGATCAGTGATACACTCACTAGTAGTCTACAGGTTGACCCTATCCAGTGACTCCTAATATCTTGGTCCCTCCAGTGTGCTCCTGCTGCACTGCTAATTGCTGCACGACATATCCCAGCCTGTCGATTCTAATGGGTCTACATTTTGTAGTATCTGCAGCTTCTTGCAAACATTGCAAACCTTCTAGCTATTCTTGGCTCAGCTGTTTTGCGACCGTTTTGTGGGTCGACCGTAAATGCAAAGTCGGCCTGCGCTTTGTGTATCCATAGGGATGTATGCATATAGTCACAGGGGGGCAGATATTATGTATAGTGAAAGATGTTGGGAGCTTGGTAGAAAAGAGTATCCGGGAAAACGGAAGGAACCTCTCTTTCTCTAGATAACAGACTTCGGTCGGAGTTATGTAGCAAAAGACCGTATATAGGACGTAGTAAATGCAAGAACGGTCGCCAGGATGGAAGATAGCAACGTAGGACGCAGCAAAAACATGACGAATTGAACCGATAGATGAGGGAAAGATAGATTTTACTGCGCGCGGCTTATTTTGGAGTTAAGCTCAAATGGCGCAAAAACCGGTGACGCCTAAACGAAAAGTCGAAAAAACACAGAAAAAACGAGTGATAAATGTGGCCCATTGTATTTAGAGCAATGCGATTAATCAACAAAACCATTATAAATTGGACATCGAAGAAACAAAAGTTTAGATGTTTTTGATACGACTCTTATTGCTACTATGCTCATGCATTTTTTTTATTATGGTAAGTAATGATTTGCATAGCAGTATGAATGAAAAATATAACATGGTATTGTTTCGTTCTCTTTTCCCGACAGGTTCCTTGCCATTCTTTAAGCATATATATGCACGACTTCATTTGGAACCCTGGGTCATTTTTTTTCTCATCCTGCTTCTACTAGTGATAGTAATGTATTCCTCTGGTACTTGCTACCTCACCCTGGCACTTCTCATTTTATGGAGGAGGAAACACATGGCAGGTTATATCATTAATGGGACTGTATAGGCAACTCACCTGAAATTCAACAGTGTTAATGCGTGTATGTGAAAAAATAAACAATGAGTGAATATCCAAAACAAGTCATCTTATAAAAAATAATGTGCTTCATTTCTAATTCTGTAGTGGATTGAAGGACATATATTGCGTTAAAATATATGACAGTAGGTGGCATTAGGAATCTTTTTCCATGATGGACCACTAGCCCTATCGCAACTCAAAATAGAGTAATAAAGGAAACCCTACCACTTCAAAATGACCCTTCGACCCACAAATACCTTTAGCTTGGTCCTGATGAACTGATGGCCGGACCAATTTTCATTTAACACGAAACGCTGTATCCTAAACATATTTTATTTCTTTGTCCTTGCTCAATCTTTCCTTCGGCGCTTCTGTGTGCGTCACACACGCGCCACTCGATCCTGTTGCTCCTCCATGAAGCTCCGCGCCCGTCGATCGCGTCGGCGCCCGCGCCAGTCCGAAATTTGTCGTGCCCGGACCGTGACGTCACCGAGCTCTCGGGCACACTAGCGCGATGCCGCACCAGCGCGTCTCGGCCGGCTTTTCACTGCGCACGCGCGAAGCACCCGAAGCCTCGTAGTATCGCGAGGCTCGGGGAGAGACCGTGGGGGTGAGTAATGTTAAAAAAACATGTGCTCGCCGCTTCCCCACCAACGAGAGGGGGGTTCCCTCCACTGCCGCCAAATGATAAATAAAGTTTTAATGCACTCAAGCCCCCTGACACCAATTTTTATAAGGTGCATATCTATTAAAAAAAAATATATATGTATATATAACTATATATGTGTACTGGTTATTTATGTTATTAAATAAATAAATCACATATATAATTTATATATATGTAACTACTATTTATACTATTAGTGGCCCATAATACTATATGTGTGTATATATTTATTTGCTATAAAGGAAATCAATAGGTATATAAATATATATATACACACCACTCTATAGTTTACTTATATAAAGAATCATATACATATATTTATATATATATATAATACTATCTATATATATCTTATTTTATACATATGCGCATATATTTATATAAATAAATACCACATATTATGTGTGTTTGTATAATACAAATATATATGATACACAACACACACTATGATGTGTATTTATCGCCTCTTATTAATATAGTAAATCTAGATGTGTGTGTGTTGTGTATATATGTATATACATTAATATATTTCTTAGTATAACTACATATATAACACTATATATATATTTTTATTGTTTTTCTAAAGAATATAGTATATTATTTTTATATAATATATATATATCATATATATCTTATATAAGATATATATCTCGGTGCCGGGCCCCTAATCACTAGTATGTTTGTACGGACCACCGACAACAATGATATATATATATGATATCTATATATATATATGAGAGATTATATAACATTGGTGTTCATGGGGTCTTTTTATTTCTATTAGTACATATGTATATACAAACTAGCAAAACCCTCTGACATTAATGTCTTGTGTGTGTTGTGAGACGCAAAGCCCTTACACAATGATATCTATCTAACGAATATATAATATATATATTTACTTATATATTTATAATATGAAAGAGAGAGACATACATTGTTGTCAGGGTCTTTGTTATATCATATAGTATCATATATTATAGATATATATATATATATACATTATATATCAAATAGGTTATTGTGCATATTAAATTTGGAACTGGTGTTGTTGGGCTGGTTATATGTTTTAATATTTCTCTTGTTTGCAACAAGTCATAGATTCAGACTTGCAATTATAGTATATTGTTTATACAGATATTAATCTTTTTTCCCCTTATGTCATCCTAGAGTCGTTCATGGGGCATGACTACAAACGACGACCGGTGGATTTTTCACTTTGAAATAAAATGGTTAACCAGGGTTTGTCTGGGGATTTTGTATTTCAATAAAAAATTTTTTCCAACAAACAGTTTTTTTTTTCCAAAAAAATAAGGGGGGGACTCAGTGTGTTTTTTTTTCTATTATTATTTATTTATAAAAAAAAAAAAACACACATTAATCCCCCCTATTTTCGGCAAACCAGCTAGATACCAATAACAGCATCTACAGCCTGCATTACTGTGTGGTGAATAGATCACTTTTTTGCCTTCTTTCCAGCCAATTAATCCAGCCTGTGGCCGCCCCGTACCCAATCCATCCTTGATGGTTGGTACTGGATTGTACCCGGCTCTCCCGCACCCCTGTGGCAATGGGTACCGGGTAAGGATAAGGTGGTTAGCCTTACCCCTAACACTAAGCCCTTCCTTAGTAATAAGCTCCGTCTATTAGACAGCGCCATTACTAACATGACATTGCAACTCGTCTAAAAAAAAACACACCTGTTTTGGAAAAAATATTTTTATTTGAATAAAAACACCCCAGACAAACCCTGGTGTAACCATTTTATTTCAAAGGAAATCCAACCGGTCGTCGTCGTAAAGTCCACTGCATGAACGACTCTAGGGACATAATGTGGGAAAAAGATTAATCTCTGTATAAACAATACTATACTTTGAAGGTCAACTCTTGTTGTCAAAGACAAAGAAATATTAAAACATAAACCATCCCAACAACAACCATGTTCCCAATTTATATTCCACACTTACACACACAACCACACCACAAACACCAACTTAATAAGTCAGGGGTCTTTGCTAGTTGTATATACTATTTACCTAATACAATATAAAAGACCCTGACACCAATTCTAATATCTCTCATCATATATATATATGATATCATATTATACATATACATTGTGTCGGTGTCACGTACACACCATGAATGTATTAGAGGCCCCGAGATATTATATATGATATATAATATATATAAAATAAGAGATACACAAATATCATATATTCTTTAAGAAATAAATATATATATGTGGTGTATATATTTAGTTATATAGAAATATTTAATTATATCATATAGACACACCTCACCACATCATATTTACCTATATAATAATATATACACATATATGTGTGTGTGTTAACTTATATTTTATATACACACACATATATGTGGATATTTTATTTTATAAGTATATGCGCATATAATATTTTTATATTATATGTAATTAACTATGATATATATCTTTATTTATAAAGTAATATAGTATGTGTGCTCTGCTGTGTTATATATTTATATAATTACTATTATTTCCTTTCATATAAATAAATATATACACACATATAGGTATTAGGGGCCACTAATATCTAAATACTAATGACATAAATAATATATATAGATATATAACCACACGAAATGTAATATGTCTACTATATAATATATTTAAATAAATTAATGTGTATGTATAATAAATAAATAATAGTATGTGTATTATTTATTTATATAAATACATAATAACACATATATAGTTATATATATAGGGCTGGGACAGTGCGGTTTTTCTTTTTAATAGATATGCACCTTAATAAACATGGTGTCAGAGGCGGGTGAAGTGCATAAAACTTTTATTACATTGTGGTCAGCGGATT
>CM033651.1:28890189-29144068 GCA_019512145.1 Engystomops pustulosus
AGGAGGATGAGAGGACACAGGAGGTGACAGTCCTTGTACAATGGTCACAAGAGCTTACAATCTATGAGGATGATGAGGACACAGGAGGTGACAGTCCTTGTACAATGGCCACAAGAGCTTACAATCTATGAGGAGGAGGGGGACAGAGGAGGTGACAGGGCTTGCGCAATGGCCACAAGAGTTTACAATCTATGAGGAGGATGAGAGGACACAGGAGGTGACAGTTTTCTCAAGTTTTGTTTCTAGAGGACAAAATCTCACAGCCTACGTGCTGAGTTTAAAAAAAAAAAGAAAAAGAGGGCACGATCATGTAAAAAGAAGATCCGTAACCTGCAGATACCTTTTTCTGATGTATATGATCCTGTTTCCTAATTCTTCATGTTTTTTTTTAACCCATCCCTACTATTATTCATAGTATGGCCAAGACTAGGGTTTTTTTTTTTTAAATATGGCTGTATATTTTATCCATTTTGTTATAGAGTTGCAGTAATTGACTAGTCCTGAAGAGTCCCCATTCGTTGATTTTAATCCCCTTAAGGATTGTGACATAATAGTACGTCATATGGTCAGCTGTGTAGGTTTGGGGAAGGAGGGCTGAGCCTACTCTCTACCCAGAGATGTTTTCGCACATTGGCGTGTCATCAGATCTGAATGTTTGACTAACACCACTCGCGGGTGTTACATTGTGTATTGGGGCTGGTGGTAAAAAAGATGGTGCGCATGTGACATCGTTGCTGTCCAGGACGCCATGATGAGCAGTATCTGGCACATGATAGCCTCAGGTCATACCAAGACCTAATGCTGTCTGAATGAACATTCATTACAATGTGCAGAATGTGTCTAGAATGATAGAGCAAAATCCTATTGTAGAGGTTCAGCTCAAACGTGTGGGGTCGGCAATGACAAGCTCTCATGGACGCAGTATTCAAGTTCAAAACTGCGTCATTTAATTCCCGAAAACACCAGTAGAACAAACCATCAACAAAAATCCTTGCGTGTCTGGCTTCTAACTACACTTAGTGGCCCTACGTAGCCCTGAGTCTTCTCCCTGAGCCAGCATAAAATACTTTCATAACCCTGTGTCACTCATTTGGGCTCTCACACAGTCCACTCTGTGTCTCCAGTAGAGATGAGCCTTCTGAATGTCTCCACACCTTTTTTAAATTAAACCGTTTAAGACCCCGGCCCTTTCCTGTTTTTTTCATATCCATTTTTCACCTACCCCAGCCTTCCAAAAATCTACTACTTTTTTATTTTTACACTTAAGAGCTGTGTGACAGCTTGTTTTCTTTGCGTACACAATTGCACTCAGTATTGAATGGTATTAATATTCCATGGCCATGTAGCTCGGAGGTACGGGGAAAAAATCCATGCAGTGAAAATTTGAAAACGCCTCTTGCGGCGCATTTTCCCTTGTGGGCTTGATATTACGTCTTTCACTGATCCGCCCTCACTACATGTCTACTTTATTCTTTGGTCGTATACGATAAGGGGGATACCAAATTTGTATGTTTTATAATAGTTTTCATTACATTTACAAAAATTAAAACACTCCTGTACAAAAATTATTTTTTTGTTATTTTGTGCCACCTTCTGTCGCAAAACTTTTTTAATACTTGGTGTATCGGACTGTGGGATGGTGTCAATTTTGTTTGAATATTTGATAATATTTTCAATGATATTATTTTGGAACTGTAACGACCTGTTGATCACATTGTTATGATTTGTTTTTATCTTTTCAAATGGCAACAAAGGTGTCCATTTTCATTTGCCGTTGGGCGCTATTTCCGTTACGGGGTTTTAACAGCATTGAAAACCGTTATCAGATTTTATAGATCTGGCCATTTCGACACGTGGGATACCTAATTTGTTTATCGATTTTTAACTGTTTATTTCTATTATGTCAGTTCTTAGGCAAGGGGGTGATTTGAATTTAGTTTTTTTTATTATAAATTTTTTTTTTAAACTATTGTTTGATTTTTATTTTTACTATTTTCCGACTCCCTATGGTCGTTAACCCGTAGGTGTCTGAGATCGTCTATCATATACTGCCATACTACAGTCTACTTCGATTTACTGCCATACTTTCGATTTTAAAAATATGGGGATTTTCCTCTCTCATTCATTACCAATGTGCACATTGTAATGAAGGGGTTTAAAACGCAAATAGCCTCGTGTCTTCGGAAGACGCCCCGAGGCTACCAGTAGACAGATCCATGCGCCTCGCCATGCACCCTATCTTTTGACTGCCGGCAGCTTTGCCGCGCCAGCGCTGTGATAGCACCGATCGCGTTGTTACCGTAACCTTTGTCTGCAATTGCAGTCAAAGCTTACCGGCTATGGAGAGGGCTCAGCCTCTGGTTAATGATTGTACACCAGGTTCATTGTTAGACATTAGAGACTGGAACTTTGGTCTGGTAGCAGTGATACAACTCTTCTCCACTGCAGCAGTTAGAGTCTGTCCCCAAGTTCTTCCAAGAACAAACACGGAAACCACTTTCCATTGTGACCCAATTCACATTCTAATCGCTGTTAATCACACATGAACACTCATTTTCACTCCAATTCAATAGTGACCTTGTTACACTATATACGACCATACTGCAGTATGGCAGTATATGGGAGGATCAATGAGACAATCTAGGGATAAAGTATCCCAGGGAGTCTGAAAAATACTACAAAATAAATAAATAAATAAATGTAAAAAATCCTAAAAATTAAAATCACCCCCTTTCCTTACAACTGATAAATAACATTAGATAATCACTAAACATGTTTAGTTATCTTTTTGATTAAAAAAAAGTTCTTAAAGTCTGTACAGTCCTCGAATGTACCATTGAAACGTCCATCTTATTCCCCCAAAAACTACACTACCAACACTCTGTACAACTTGAAGTATGAAAACGTGATAAAAGCCCCAAAATACAGGCAGTTCCCTGGGTTAAGTACAAGGTAGGTACTGTCGGTTTGTTGCTTAATTGTGATTGGTATGTAAGTCTGACTGTATATTTTATATTGTAAACCTCCCCCATCCGAATTTTTTTTTGGTCTCTGACAATTCGATTTTAAAAAATGTTTGGTTGTCATAAAACCAGAATTGAATACATAGGCTTATTGTCAGACACCTTTATAACTCCTACACGTCTGATTATTATAGCCTAGGGCTAAGTAATATATGTAATAACCAATATCCAGAGTCCCATTTGTGTACTATGGGGTCGTCTGTAAGTCGGTTGTTCTTAAGTAGGGACGCCTGTACGGCAAAATGAAGATTTTTTTGTACGAGATGTTTTTAATGTTTCAATGTATGAAAACATTAATAAAACCTGAATAATTTGGTATCCCCAAATCGTACCGACCCCACAAGAAGAAAATTAGCTAATGTCATTTGGGAGGCACACACTGAAAGCCATAAAATCCACAGAAAATGAATATTTTCAAAACACAATTCAATGCCATGGAAATGTTTTTTCCAGCTTCCATTACAACATTGAGATATGAAATACCGTCACTTATAGTGAATTTGTAAACCCATGAAAATAGAGCCCTTACACAATATGTACACAAAACAATGGAAAAATAAAAAGTTATTGATTTTTTTATGTTGGGGAGTGATCAACAAAATGCACAAGGCTCCGGTCATTAAAGGAGTTAAGCAGCCATCAGTGGATATGTGTAAACTCTATAATGCGACTACATATGCAGGTCCTGAACTGTTCTAATAGGACGAGAACTTCAAGAAAAATGGGTCAGATAATGTAACTCTGAAACCTGTAAATCAAAGATCAAAACAGATGGAAGAAATATGTTATATTGGAGATAAACTTTATTTTAATTGTACATCAAACACAATATAAAATCATGTAAATTCCCACGAGGGGAAAGACAATAGTCCCTCAGTATAATATATAGCAGGTGTAACAGACAGTAGTACCAAATAAAGGCATAACAATAAACGTGGCTTATTTAGAAATTAAGTCCCATACTCAATTAACAGAATGCCAGGCTGGAGAACCGGGGGTCACAGTCTGCCCCACGCGTTATCGTCCCGTCAACGGCTTCCTCAGGGGATATGAGTGAGAGCTGTGCTCACCTCTTTAAATACTTATTCCGTCTGCGCAGACACAGAACGCCGGAGTAATGGACCGCCCCTTCGTTTATGAACCGGAAGTGAGGTCATGGAACGCACCGGCACTACATGGACGCACGATGCGTCCAATGGTCATGTGTGCGTGTCACACATGACAATTGTGTATCGCCTAATTACAGTGTAAAGAGTAAAAAAATTAATAAATAAAGTTACCCTTCCACCAATCTTGGTAAAAACGCCAGCAGAAATGCATATGGATAGAAGAAAGAGTGTATTGTGTAACCTTATGAATCCGTCAGTTTATGATGTGTGGAACAAATGTGAGATAGTGTAAGTCATGCCTGTAGAAAGTGTGAACTCTGTTTTAAAGTATTTTTTTTTCTTTTTTTTTTTTTTTTTAACTTTTATTTATAATTTTTAAATATACGTATTAACATTCATCAAAAGAAAAAAAAAATGCAAGCAGAATTTGTAAAAGACATATTGGTAGATTACACGCAGAAGCATATTTGCCTAATTATAATCCTATTCATGATCCATACTGGTATTATGATATAGCATTGTATACACTATACTTTACCATTCAGTCAGCCAGACCAACTAACAATACATATTCTGCTTCAACTATTGCTACCATCTAACCCCAACCTCCCCCCCTCCCCTCTTCCCCACCCACCCCGGTAAGTGTTAACATTCATCAAAAATCGGGAGCAGCTACTTGTAAATAACATATTATAATAACAGCACAGCAAAAGACATGTATTGCCTAACTTATAAATCCATTAACATACTACTGTTATGATACTTAGCATCGTATCCATATACATTTACATTTAGTCTCCAGACCAACTTACAAATCATATTGTGCTTTCACAGCTTATTACCATATCATCTAACCCCATCCCTCCCCCCTCCCCTCTTCCCACCCACCCCGCGTAGAGGAGAAAAAAAAAAAAAAAAGGGAAAAATTTCTTAACTCATATTTCCTCCTCGCCTTTACCCAACCATCTCTTAAGGCCATACTTCTTCCTTCCTTACTCGCAGCATATTTAAATTCTTTCAAATCTTTTTAACATCTATTGAGTCTATTGTACCAATCTCGTCCTCAGAGGCCTATTTGATTCCAACCGTAATCGCATCACATCTTGCTATTGTAATCCCATCACCACCATTGTACTTGTCTCTGGAGCCCTTTATATCGTAAGTGTTCCCAGTACCATCACGTCTCTGTGATTTATGGAAATCAGCCAGCGGATTCTTTTTTATCTCTACTTAGTATTTCCCTCCCATGATTTGTAACCTGCCTGCATTCCAATAGCATATGTTAGAAGTCTTTGGGGGCGTTATTTCTCCTGGCACTTTAAACATATTTTCTCTGTTTGTTGTTTTCTTAAACCTATTAATTTTTGGGGGGTGTAATAAACCTATATACATATTTGAAGGTGTATTAGTTTACTGCTTCAAACATTGCCAGGGTTACCGTGGCATTCTGGTATATCTTGCCCATTCCTCTCTGAAGTGACCCCATACTCTTCCCAACTTTCTTTTGCTACTATGATACAAGCCATCATAAAAGTTTATTAAATGAGTCGAGTCCTTTTGGACAGATGTTTTTTTCCCTCCTCTTATTTTTCCCACCAATATTCCACCCACCTTACTCGTATCTATCTTTAAATATTGCTTTCTACTTATAGTGTTGGATCTGCGATAATGAAGTGAGTGAAAGTAGTGTTTCTCCTCTTTTTGTACAACTCCCTTAATCATATAACGTACATTAACTTTCCCATCTCAAAAATTTGTGCATTGAGATCAATACCCCTCCTACTTCCCAAAATCTCTCCGATCCTTGATTGCGCGCAACTCTTTTAGGTGATATTACTCCATAGAGTGGTATATTATACTATCGTTCACTCGTGTTTTTTTTTTTTAACCCATTCCTGTTTTTACTACAGACACCCTCAAATTGGGTATCCGTGCTAGATTCTGTTAATTCCAATAACCCCAGATTCCAGAAAAACAAGCCCTTATTAAATCCCATTTCTGACACCCTTTGTGCCATACATTTGCATTAATCTTCCATCATCTTTCCCCCTAATATATATTGCAGTTCGAGCGCACAAAGATAAGAAAGGAATTTGGCCATTGCCCGCCACCCCTTTCCTTTGGCTTATAGCGATATTCCAATTTAAGTCTCGCCCTCTCCGCCCCAAATTAACTCATTCAAGATCCCTCAATAGTTTTGAAAAGTATGCCTTTTTACCATATCTGTTAGCTGTTTATAAACATGAAGCCGTGTTGGGGTAGCCACATCATTTTGGCCGCATGAGACTAGCCCTGTCTGACTGTGATAGTGGTTAGTTTAGGTCCATGACGCAAAATTTTTTTCCGGATTTTTTTGTATTACATGGCGTTAGATATGTCCACATAACTCTTCTTGGTTCGAAGACAATTGTAATACCCCAGATATTCAAGGGTGTCGTCCTTTGGCCAGCACCGTCGAGTTTCCCCTGTTTTTTAAATAAAGTTCTCCACTGGAGAAGAGAGGTTATGTTACTCAATTGTACTTCTAGTCCAGAGTATTTCCTCACCAACTCTGCTATTATATCCTAAATATCGGGATAGATTTCTGTTATGTTATACTGTAAACATATGTGCGTCGTGCATACATTAGCATTTTATCTTCCTCTAACAACCCGTTACGGACCCCTCCTAGAATACCCCTGTTCGTTCGTGCACCTTATAGCTAATGGTTCCAAAAAAAATACAAATAAGATCGGGAGAACGGACAATCCCCCCCCTGGTCTCGTACCTCTTAAGATGTTAAATTCTTTTCCGTCAACACCTTGACCTCATTCAATTTTAGAGCCTTGTTCCGAGTATAATAGTCGGATATAATTCACGAACTGTTACCAAACCCAATTTCTTCAGCAACCTCCCAGAGGAGACCCACCCCACCCTGTCGACAGGCCTTAGCTGCATCAAACGCAGGATGTAGCGCGTCCTCCCCCCCGGCCCAACTGTAATACACGCCAGGACCTTCCTATATTACTAGACATATATCTCCCTGGGAGAAAACCGACTGGTCAGGATGGATCACCCCCCGGCACGGTTTGTACTCTTCTGGCTAGGGCTTTTGCATATATTGTACATCTCTGTATTAATGAGATATCGAGGTAATGATTCTATTTGTGTGTTAACTTTATTTTTTTTGGGGAATAAGTGATATAGTGGCGCTCATTCATCAACGGCGGTAACCTTTCTTCTCCCATTGAATGCCGCAGTAATTTGCTAAGAGCACAGGATTAACACCTTACACAGCTCCGTTATAGTTTCAAATGGTTATCACATCGGACCCGGGGGTTGTTTTTCCCGCTCATGTGCCAAGGGCTACCTCTACTCTTTCCCTCCCCGTGATTGGTTTCATCCATTTTCCCCGTTTGTCAGGGGTTAACGTGTCGGAACTCAATCCCCGTCGATGTACTCTATAATCTTGTCTCCTCCCCTTGTATGAATTTGGGAGTACAGCCATAAAAGAAATGGACAAACTCCCCTCTGAATTATATATTTTGATCGCCCGTCACAATTCGCCCTTTCTATTCTAATTAACATTTAAACCGGTTGTGGTGTCTTTGGCTTTGTAGCCACCCCCTGCTAACATCCTGCCGGTTCACCCCTCCTCATAATATGTCCTGTTATCCTTCAAAGACATTGCCGTGTTCTGGCTTTAATTTATCTTAATTCATCTGACGTTCCTCTTATGGGCCACATCAGTTTTTCAAAGTTCTTCTAACATTTTGAATGTGTATTCTGTAGTTTTCCCTACATTTTTGACAAAATGTATCTCATTTTTAGCTTCCTTTCCTTTATTCGTTGACTTTTCCCTAACCAATGATTTGTTTTATACGGAAACCCCGCATAATGAGACTTTAATGCATCCCAAAACATCCCTATATTCCGCCATGTTCTCTTTCATTATCTTCCCAGATAACTCTATCTCCTCCTCATGGGGCTTGATCCCTGTCCAATTGTCAACCAATTGTGCATTGATTCTACCGTAGTGTAATTCCCCCACTAATATATTTATTCCTTACATCCTAGTACTATGAGATAATGATCGATAGTGTGTTGGGCTCGTTATCATTTTTATTATAGTTCCATATACAGGTTCCTAATTTGCCAGGGCGAATCTATCCTAGACATACTTTGTGATCGTACTGAAACCTGATATCTTTTTTTTTTTGGGTATTTTTTGCCTCCAGATGTCTAGCAGCCCTGCCTCTCACAGATCTTTTTCAAGGGTGTCTCTCCTTCGTATTTTTCTACAGGTCGCATGCATTTCTATCTAGCTCAGCTTCATTATCACATTGTAGTCTCCACAAGGCCAATTCTGGACATTCGGGACAGTTGTCCAAAACAGGAGCAAATCCTAATAATCTCCGCGAAGATTATGGTGGTGGAATATAAACAAAGGCCAGAACCCATCCAAGCCTTCCAGAAATTGCGTCAAAAATATACGCCATAATCGTCAGATTTGTGTTTTAAATATCCCTTTGATCTATGCTCTGGTGAATTAAAACACTAACTCCCCGTAGAGAGGTTGGTGTGACAGAGTTGAACTGTTTTCACTATCCATTTACGCTCTCAATCTGCTGATTGTTTCTTTGTGTTAGGTGGTTTCTATTAAGGATACAATGCTGGAAGGTGGCCTGTTTATAGACAGTCAAGATGGCAAACTCTTTGATTCGTTCCCCCATTCCTCGGACGTTCCAAGTTAGTATCTAGTGTCCCCATAACTTACGGAGTGGAGAAAGAAAAAACAAAACACAAACAAACCCCCCCCCCCCTCTTACTACGGGTACCCTATTCCTTTATTTGGCCTACAACAACATCTTTTTGCAGTCCTCCACCCCAACCTCACTCTCCATTTCCCCCCTTCCCTTCTCCCTGCTAAACCCGCCT
Source organism: Engystomops pustulosus (assembly GCA_019512145.1). Lineage (NCBI taxonomy): Eukaryota > Metazoa > Chordata > Amphibia > Anura > Leptodactylidae > Engystomops > Engystomops pustulosus. The sequence goes on from CM033651.1 coordinate 28,899,239, forward strand.
TCCCTTTTACTCTATAACCACTTCCGTCACTTGTTCCGGAGTTCAAAAACAAAGCCTCCATCCTGGTAGATAACCCTTACATTGAAGGAATATCAGAGCGTATCTTGAAGTTACCCTGTAAATCTCCTTTAACCTCCACAACTCTTGCCTTTTTTTTTGCGTGGTTTTTGAGTAATCCGGGATAGCATATTTTTGAGTTCCGTGAAACACTTCGCCTTTTCCCCTAACTCTCTTTAACACAGCATCTCTATCTCTGACTAGTAGTTTCACAATAAAAATGCCTTGGCCCCACTCCAGTGTGCCCGTTCTACCAACACACAATAAAGGAGACTACATTTTCTTTTCCAACTATCTCAGTAAGAAAGAAGACCTTTCTCCATTAACTCATATGGCTTCCGCCCCTTCTGATTTTCCGGCAAGCCTAACACCTTATGATTAGCTCTCGGACCTGTCTTCCATCTCACTAGCTTTTTTTGGAGGGAGCTTCTACCTCTTGGTAGGTGATTAATCTCTTTTTTCAAACAACTCACTTCTTTTTGTTAATTCACCTATCTTATATGTCCTTCCCTTTCAATTTCTTCCCTTATTCCGTTGAACCTCTCCCTTCATCCGGAAAATTTCTGTCATCAAAATTGTTCGTCATGTCCAGGACTGATGGCTTACAATCTTTATATCTGCAAAATTTCCAGACGATTCCTTATTCATGGTCGGCGATCGCCTCTGACCCCCCTTGGTCTGCTCTTGTCCACACATCTATCTCTACTCTGTGTAGACCCAATCTCAATCTTGTGTAGTTTCCATCTATATTCGTCTGATGGACCCCTTGAGGTCTGTCCCTTTTTCTGGCTCCTTTGGTCCTCGTCTGGGGGGATTGCCACAGTTTTATCCGAGTTGATATTCTCACTCCCTTTAGTGGTCCCTTTTTCCTTGTGTGAACCCACCCTTGAGACTTCTTTTCGCTCGGCCTTTGTCATTTTAGCGCATTCCCCCCTCCTTTGTCTCACAAGTGTATTTTATCGATTAAGTATTACCCCTAATACTAGCCGAAGGGCCACTTGGAGGTTCTAAGCAGCACTGATTTATACAGGCACAACGTATCAAGTTAAACACCGAAAGATTTCATTTTCACTGTTAGTTATAAAATACCCAGCAGATACACATTGCCTTTTATGTATTAACCTGTTCTACTCGTAGGAGTCAAGGGGCAAATAATCAACTGTATTTCTTTCCATATCAATAATATAAACCACCGCAACTAATCAGAAAGGTTAGTAGTTGGAAAGAAAGGGTTAATAAATACGGACAGAGGTGGCCAGTGTACAAATTGTAGTATCAACCATTATCAAATTTATTATCAAATGGTAACATCTGAAACTGTAAATCAAGATCAAAACAGTGGAAGAGAGATGTTATATTGAGATAAACTTTATTTTAATGTGATTAACCCTGTATATTGCTTATTTTTGCACATACTGATGATTTCCTAAGAAAATACTTTAATACAACCGAGTTCACACTTTCTCCTGCAGGCATTTACTTACCTCTCTCCAATTTGTTCCCAACCGTCATGAACTGACGATTTCATAAGGTTTACCAATACACTCTTTCTTCTATCCATAGCATCATGCTGGCGCTTTTTAACAGATTGGTGGCAGCTAACCGTTAGTTATTATTTTTTTAATACCTTCGTCCTAATAATTAGGCGATACACAATTTGTCATGTGTTGACACGCACACATGACCATTTGGAACGCTCGTGCGTTTCCCTGTAGCGCTCGTGCGTTCCCAGACTCACTTTCCGGCTTCTGTGCTCTGTCAAGCTGAATACGTTTTAAGAGGTTACACCTCTCACTCATACTGCCCCTGAGGAAGCCCCTTACGGTCGTACGCGGGGGCCCTGACCCCCCGTACTCTCCCAGTCCCCGGCATTCGTTATTTGTAATGTGACTTACATTTTCCTAAATAACACTTATATTTATGCCTATATTTAGTAGCACTGCTGTTACATTTACCTGCTATATATTCTATACTGAGGCTGCCACTGGGGGCACTATTGTTCTTTCTCCCCGTGGGAATTTTAATTGATTTTATATTTTTGTTTGGATCACAATTAAAATCAAGTTTATACTGCAATCGAACATCTGTCTGTTTCCATCTGTTTTGATCTTGTTCTAATTAAAGTGCGCAACAACATTATTAACTGGAAAAAGACTTTTTATATGTGCATCTTAGCCCCGAGGTGCTTTGGCTACGTCACCTGAGTGCCTCTCCCTCGCCTCTTTATACTGTATGCACACACCCGCAGGCTAGTCCCATCTGCTTCCACCAACAGAAAAATGCTCACCAATCAACCCCATTCAATCAGCAGCAACTTATGTAATACAGCAGGGGACAGGAGACAACACGGAGCGGAATGCCGTTTAACACGGGAACACACGGAAGACTGGAACACAACGCTGGGGAGCTTCTTCTTAAGGCATGACACATAGATCCAGCAGGGAGTGTAGAAAGGACAGGCTTAAAGTATTTTCCTGAAATGGCCACCTCCATTATGGAACGCTGGGCCTTTAAATTCACTGACGGTGGTGCGTGTGCCCTAGGAGGCGGGTACGTGGGCTTGCGCTCGCCGATTTGGTTCTGATTCGCGCAAGGTGAGGTGACTCACTGGGGGATGGGGGCATCGGAGAGGGGCACGGGTGAGCCGCTGGAGCACCCGTGGACCCCCCTTTTGGTCTCCTCCCCTTCTTTTTGGACTGAGTAAACTGTGAAGAAGAGCCAATCCAGGATGTTTCTCCTCGGTTCCACAACCTCTCCTCTTGGCTGAACCTCCTCCAGTCAACAAGATAGAATCGTCTCCCTTTGACCATTTTCATCAAGACCCTCTTTTACTCAAAGACAGCAGAAAGCACCAGCCTCATGAGGGGTACTTTGCCGGGAGACGAATTCAGGATGGCAGCCTTCAGCAGGAAGGCGTGGAAAGAATTCAGGATGCACATGGTGGGAGGTAGGACAGAGCTATATAAGACACTGGATTAATCCGCTGTAACACCCCTCAATGGTCCAGAAACGTGGACCCAGTTCTTAACTGGGAATCTTCAACCGAACTAACCTGGAGGACCGCCACATTTTAATCTCCCGGAGAGAATGGGAGGAGACCTGCATCTCTTTATCAGCCTGAGTTTGATGTATAGAGCAGAGACTGATGAGTCTGTTCCTAGATGGAAGAACAAAGAAGGGCCGAAGCCGGCAGACTCAAAGTCCAGGGAGTTAGAGGAGAATTCTGCCCATGGGAGCAGGGTGACCAGTTGTCCTGTTGGGCGGAGAAAAATTGGCAGAAATAGCAACGAGGTTCTATTAACCCGCTCAACTTGTCTATTGGACTGAGGATGGTAAGGCAGATTAGAAGTCCAGATTCACTGCGGTTGATGGCACAGAGACTGCAGAAACAGAAAACAAACTGGACCCCTCCCGGTTCCGAGACAAGTGGAGAGAAGTCCATGAAGCCAAAGATGTTCTGGAGAACCAGACCGGCAGACGTGTGGCAGATGGCAGGCCTGGCAGAGGAACGAAGTGGGACCATCTTGGAGAAGCGGTTTGTTACCCACCTGATGACGGTAGAATTCCTTAGACAGAGACAACCCGTCATGGGCTTCTCAACTGAGATAATGCCACTTTGGATCGCTCTGTGACAAGGAGAGACGGCAACGGCAAGAGTTTCACGTGCAGGAGCACTGGGTAATAAAGCCCCTGCACAGCTGGGGTTCCCATCTATTTGTCTGGGCATGGACCATCTTAGTCTGGGTTTCAGCACAGAGGCTAAGCTGGGGTAGCAGTAGAACCCACGCGAGGAGCGTCCCAGGATAGCTAAGTTGATGCTGTTCAGCTGTTGCACTATGTGGTGACTTGTCCCGCTGTTCACGTTGTGCGGCAATCTGTCAGGTTTTTGTGGACCACGATGGTGGCAAGATCGGGTCGATCGGAGCGGAAGCTCTGCGGATCCATATCCAGATCTACTTGTCAGGATTCAGTGATCCTCTGGCCACCGCAGGAGTGGCCTATCTGACACCTTGGGACCAAACATCTAGTGGCACCTGGTCTTCACCACCGCAAAAGCTGCTGGTGTCTTGCTGCGGCAGGGTACCACCAGGTCGTTCAAACATGTGCGACGAGCCCGCGGTGGCAGTCGAGGTACCTTATCGGAAGACAGTCTCTTGGTCAGGTCCAGGCACAGTGTCATGGCGGTTGGCAGAGATGCAAGTCAGTCCATTCGTGGTCGCAGCCGGGAGGTCCAGGCGATGGGAACGGAACACAGGTACATGGGACACAGGAACGCAGGATAACGGAACTCAGCTGCAGGAACACACTGGAGCACACAGGAATGCTGGTGGACACAGGAGATGACATGCAGTACAATGGTCACAAGAGCTTACAATCATTGAAGAGGAGGGGACACAAGAGGTGACAGGGCTTGTACAATGGTCACAAGAGCTCACAATCTATGAGGAGGAGGACACAGGAGATGTAAGTGCTTGTACAATGGCCACAAGAGCTTACAATCATGGCATAACAACAGCCGTAGCAGCCGTAGCGGCCCAATCTCTCCTAGTTACGCCCTGCTTGCAATCTATGAGTAGGAAACGGGGGCAAGGAGTGACAGTCCTTGTACAATGGCCACAGAGCTTACAATCTATGAGGAGGGGGGACAGAGGAGGTGACAGGGCTTGCACAATGGCCACAAGAGCTTTACAATCTATGAGGAGGATGAGAGGCACAGGAGGTGACAGTCTTGTACATGGTCCCAAGAGCTTACAATCTAGGAGGATGATGAGGACACGGAGGTGACAGTCCTTGTACAATGGCCCACAAGAAAGCTTACAAATCTATGAGGAGAGGGGGACGAGGGAGGTGACAGGGCTTGCGCAATGCCACAAGAGTTTACAATCTATGAGGTGATGATGAGAGACACGGAGTTGACATTCCCTTGTACATGGTCACAGAGCTTACAATCTATGAGGATGATATGACACAAGGAGGTGACAGTCCTTGTACAATGGTCACCAAGATCCTTACAATCTATGAGGATGATGAGGACCCAGGAGGTGACAGTCTTGTACAATGGCCACAAGCTTACAATCTATGAGGAGGAGGGGGACAGAGGAGGTGACAGGGCTTGCGCAATGGCCACAAGAGTTTACAATCTATGAGGAGGATGAGAGGACACAGGAGGTGACAGTGCTTGTACAATGGCCATATGAGCTTACAATCTATGAGGATGAGGAGGACACAGGAGATGACAGTCCTTGTACAATGGCCACAAGAACTTACAATCTATGGGGAGGGGACACAGGAAATGACAGTGGTTGTACAATGGTCACAAGAGCTTACAATCTATGAGGAGGATGAGAGGACACAGGAGGTGACAGGGCTTGTACAATGGTCACAACAGCTTACAATCTATGAGGAGGATGAGAGGACACAGGAGGTGACAATGCTTGTACAATGGCCACAAGAGCTTACAATCTATAGGGAGGGGACACAGAAGATGACAGAGCTTGTACAATGGTCACAGGAGTTAACAATCTATGAGGAGGAGGGGACACAGGAGGTGACAGTCCTTGTACAAGGGCCACAAGAGCTTGGTCTGTGGGGTAAGGTACCTTTACAACAGCAGCACTACATACAACCACTACATACCAGGCAACAAGTGGTTAAGAGTGTGAGAGCAGACACCAGGGAAAGGAGCACTTATCACTTATCTGATCCTGTGTTGGAGAGAAGTTACAGGTGAGACACAGCACTGTACAGGCTCCTCTTCACACACTCTGCTGGCAGCCTTCATCTTCTTCTTCATTCTGAACCTCCCGGGCTACTTACAAGCCAAGCGGGAATTGGCCAGAGTCTCGTCCCCCTCTCTCTCCACGGCTGCTGCTCTGCCACAAAGCTTGAGGACACCAATATATAAGAGAGATACAGCTTTAGCTGCCCTCCATTCCCTCCAGCAGTGGAGGGCTTGAGATGAGCGCAGCACTAGGCTTCTCTGTGAAGGGCTGCGATTACTACCAGCATTAGCTGGCAGAGCGCAGCCATGCCCTCCATTCCCTCCTGCACTAGGGCTATATCCGGACTATAAGACGCACCACTGTTTTCCCCCATTTTCTGGTGAAAAAAAATGCGTCTTATAGTCCAGAAAATACGGCAATATTCACCCCCCCCCCCTTATTATATGATATACAGCCCCCCATTATTATATTATACACAGCCCCAATATTCTATAATATACAGCCCCCTTATTCTATAATATACAGCCCTGTATTATTTGGTACAGCCCCTCTCATTATATAATATGTAGCCCCTCTTATTATGATTTATAGCCCCTCTTATTTTATTATATACAGCCCCCTTTTCTATTATATACAGCCACCATTTCTGTTATTTACAGCCCCCCTTTTTCTATTTTATAAAGCCTCCCTTTTTCAATATATACAGCACCCCTTTTTCATTATATACAGCCCCCTTTTTTATCATATACAACCCCTCTTTCAATATATACAGCCCCCATTTTTCATTATATACAGACCCTTTTTTCATTATATACAGCCCCCTTTTTCGATATATAAGTAACAAAATGGACGAGTTACATTCTATGGTCATGAATGATAATGAAATGCTGAAGTGTTGTATTATGTGTTTCACTGAGTCGTGGCTGCATGATATGATCCCGGATAACCTGATTAGTGTACCAGGTTTCTCCCAGGTCAGGGGAGACAGGGATTGTATAAGTAGCGGGAAGAAAAAAGGTGGAGGTATTATTATTTATGTAAATCAGGGATGGTGTCTAGCCGAACATATTACAGTGAGAATTAAACACTGCTGTGGTGACGTGGAGATCTTAGCACTGGTGATGAGGCCCTTCTATCTGCCGAGGGAGTTCTCGGCCGTAATCTTGGTTGGTATATATATTCCACCATCGGCCAATTACGATACGGCGTTGGCAGTAATTCAGGATGTGGTTGGGGAACTACAAGGTAGATACAGTGATACTTTATTAATCATAACTGGGGACTTCAACCACGTCAGGAAAGCGGGTATATGGTCAAATTTAACACAGTATGTGACTAGGCCGACTAGAGGAGAACATATACTTGATTTATTCTATGCTAACATTACTGATGCTTACAAATCTGTAACACTGTCACCCTTGGGAAATTCTGACCATAATTTGATTTTTCTTAAACCACGATATCGCCCGGTCCTAAAAAGACTTCCTCCCAAGGAGATAGTGGTACGTAAATGGTCAGGGTCGGTGGAGGAGGAATTGCAATGTTGTTTTGCAACTACGGACTGGGAGCTGTTATGTGGTGAAGCTCAGGGTGATGTAAACCTGGGTGTTAATTTGGTCACTGACTATATCAGGTTCTGTGTAGACAGTATAGTGCCAGAAAAAAGGGTCAAAATATTTGCAAATAACAAACCGTGGATGACCGGAGAACTTAAGAAATTGTTGGGGTTGAAGAGGCGGGCATTCTTGGCTGGGGATGAGGACTCGTATAGAAGCCTATTGAAGGATGTTAAACATAAAATCCGAGAGTGTAAAGCCGCTTATAAAAAGAGATTAGAAAACAAGCTGTCTGAACAGAAAACGAAGGAGGTTTGGAAGGGTCTAAAACTAATCACCGGCATACCAACACGAACTGAAGGGGCTGAAGGGGATAAAGAGAAGGCCAACGAATTGAATAATTTCTTTAATCGTTTTGATGATATGAGTAATTCCATAGTGCCAGGAAGTACTGTACGGGATGGTGTAAATGAAAATGTGGTGGGGGAATACTACGATGGAGGAAAACAGGAGATGATGTCACCAATTAAAGTTGAGGACGTGGTACTAGAATTGGGACGGATAAAATCTAGTAAAGCTGGAGGCCCAGACATGTTGGATAATAGGGTTCTGAAATTGTGCTGTAGGGAGCTGGGGGAGGTTTTTACACATTTATTTAATATGAGCTTAAAATGTGGAATAGTGCCAACACTATGGAAAACTTCGGTTATAGTTCCTGTGAATAAAGTTCCTCGACCGAAAACGTTAAACGATTATAGACCAATAGCGCTGACCCCGGTGGTCATGAAAATCTTAGAAAGACTGGTTATGCGCCATTTATCTAGTGTAGTGAAGGATTTTGTAGACCCACTACAATTTGCATATCGGCGTGGGCTGGGAGTTGATGATGCATTAATTAACCTGTTACACAGAGCATGTGCTCATCTTGAATCCCCTAAAACAGAAGTACGCTTGACTTTTTTCGATTTTAGCAGCGCATTTAATACGATCATCCCAGCATTGCTAGAATCTAAGCTTCAGGTTATGCAGATAGAACCGACCATGATCAAATGGCTGATGACTTATCTGCGCTGCAGACCACAGAGGGTTAGGTTGGGTGACATATGGTCTGATGAGGTGGTGTGCAGTATGGGGGCCCCTCAGGGTACTGTGTTAGCTCCCTTCTTGTTTATTCTGTACACTTCAGATTTTAGGAAAAATGATCCGGCCTGTTTTCTACAGAAATACTCGGATGATTCAGTAATGGTGGGCTGTATCACAGAGGGGGACGACAGTGAATATCGAGAGTCAGTGAACACTTTTAATGAATGGTGCAGCTCAAATGGTCTCGTATTAAATGTAAATAAGACGAAAGAATTGGTTATAGATTTTTCAAGGAAAAGGGGCGTTATGCCCAAACCGCTCATTATAGCAGGGATGGAAGTGGAGCAGGTTGGTAGCTATAAATATTTGGGCGTAATCATTGACAATAAATTAAGCTGGCATGAGCATATTGAAAAGGTCTCTAGACGTGCTAATAGTAATCTATTCTTTTTACGTAGACTAAGAGCATTTGACATCCAGAGGACTATGTTGGTCGGTTTCTATAATACAGTTATGGTGAGCGCATTTGCATTTGCCCTAGTGGCTTGGGGCAACTGCATTTCTAGTAGGGACTGTCAAAAGATGAATAAAATAATTAAGAAAGCCTCCTCGATAGTAGGTTTGCAATTTGATCGATGGGAAAAACTTGTACAGTGCGGGATACTAAGGAAATTGGAAAAAATTAGAAATAATAGAGACCATCCAATGCACGGCGTGATGCAGGCACAGGTCAGTGGTTTCAGTTCCCGTTTTATTCTCTTGCGCTGCAGGTCGGAGAGATTTAAAAAAACGTTTATACCGGCCGCTCTCGAGCTATCAAATATCGCAATTAGGGGTAACATAGGAATGTTTTAGAAATTAAGATTATTGGAAATGTGGGTTCCATTTTATTACTTTTATAATCTATTTTAACTAATTATTCACTTATGTGTATTGGTGCTTTTATTTTGTCTTATTGTATATGTGTTCCCTTTTTATGTGAGTTTTTATATATGTGCTGTCTTGTCAATTTTATGTATTGCTGAGGTGACACCATAAATGCCCTTATGGGATAATAAAGTATTATTATATTATATATACAGCCCCCTTTTTCATTTTATACAGTCCCTCTTTTCAATATATACAGCCCCCCTTTTTCATTATATACAGCCCCCCTTTTTATAAAAAATAATAATGCAATTACTCACCTCGACTTCAATCACACTACCTCGTTGCTGTTCTCCATATCTTCCCGGCTCTTCTGCTGCCTTGTGCTCTGTGAACGCAGGCAGCGTGACATCATCCCACGCAGCCTGAGTCCCCCAGAAAAGCAGAGCAGCACAGACAGAAGGATCTGTGCCGCTCTGTTTATCATCTTAAAGATACAGGTGCAATTTAATTTTCATGTGGGCGATTCGGGCGGCAATGGTCACCCGAATTGACCACATTACGGCCCCAAATTTTGCCGCCTGCCTCAAGGTTCGGGTATCTCGCCTCTTGGCAGATGTGGCCCTGCTCCTCACTTCTTTCCATTGTGATATGAGCGGCCATGCTGAGACATTATGTGCTCACCACACTGTGACAAGGTGCCGTAGACCTCAATGGAGGTTGTGATCTGGCTGAAATGAAGTCAGGAATAGATGTCAGCTATAAAGTGAGCAATAAAACATTTGGCTTCCCAGGGCATTTTTGACCCCCATTTTTTTTGGAAGAAGAGGTATAAAGCTGCACGGTGTGGGCCAGGAATTGTAAGTTTTTCTTGCCTTGTGTGCAAAAGCCCAAAATGGCTTACAAGAAAATATACCAGCCTCATTTTAACTCAAAAACCCATGGAAATTTAAGTTACATATCAGCAAAAATTTAAAGCAGATTTACCAGCCTCATTTTAACTCAAAAACCCATGGAAATTTAAGTTACATATCAGCAAAAATTTAAAGCAGATTCTGTCTTCTTCTCCACTTCATTTACACAAATTGTGAAATACTACAAATATCCCTTGTCACCCACTGACCATCAAGTGTGTCATGTGGTTTTCTTCTGGTGAGTGGAAAATAGCTCTAAGGATTTCTTGTATTACTGTAATGGATTTCACTTGTACAAAACACTTGTGACAGTACATTTTAAGTTCAATAAACATTACACTGATAAATTGATACCCTGATCCAGAAGAATCTTTTAATTATTTGCTTTACTTTTTCTTTTGAAGGTTCTTAAATGTGTTGCAAGGGGGCTGTAATGAGAGAGGTTGTGTGTAGCTATGTCTGGACGGAACAGATACTGCAGATTCATCACTGATCAGCAGAGGAAGGAGTTAGGGCGGTTCCACACTTGCTGCTCGGGTCTCCAGGCCCGAACGCTGCAAACAGGAACTGAACTCAGCATGTCAGTTCAGTTCCTGTTTGCAGCGTTTGGGCCGGGAGACCCGGGCAGCGTGTGATGCAAGTTCTTCGCATCACACTCGCAAGTGTGGAACCGGCCTAAGGGTTCTTTCACAGTGGCTTTGTTTTTCATGCCTGTGATTCATTTCCACAGATGCTTCATTGATTTATATTGGTGTCTGTGGAAAAAAAATTATGAAACGTGTTTTTTTCACAGATGCAGATCACGGAGGACAATAGAAGTCTATGGATCTGCAAAAAAAAACTGATGATAAATCTGTTTTTTTCACTCATCAAGCTGAGACAGTTTTCACTGAATAGGTTTATTTGCAGACACGGATACAAAATGGAAGAAAAACTGAGACACGGTGGAGACCAAACAGATGCGCAACAGAAACTGAGCACCAAAGCTAATGTGAAAGAGGCTAAAGCGAAAGTGTAAAAACACGCAGGAGTGTGTATAGCATTAAAAGATACATTATCATTCAAAGAATTAGAAGTACATTTGGACAGTAGAGGAAGATTCATCATTCTAGTATGTGAAATAAATTCATATACAATCACACTGGTGAACCTCTATGCTCCAAATAAATCTCAAATACATTTCCTAAATAAACTTCAACGCAAAATCCAAAAAATTCTAAAAGGATGCTTAATTATGTGCGGAGACTTTAATCTTATTCCAGATGCAGCTCTAGACACTACTGCCCAAAGAACTAGAAACTCTCCCACCCTTAATATTTGGCTGCAAAAACAAGGACTATATGATACCTTTAGAATTTTTCAATCTTAATAACATAGGAAATATCAACCCCCTGGCACTTTGGACCAGCCATAAAATGTATATCAGAGGTATTATGAAAGGGCTAACATCCAAATACTACAAACAAAAAAACTCATGCATCCAAGTCACCGAAAATTTACTACAAATTTCACCCACACCTCTGCTCCACAAACAATTATTTTCATGTAGACATAAACTCCATACTTTATTAATGGAAAAATTATGACAAACAACTACTGTCTTGGAAATTAACACACTATACATCCTACAACAAACCAAGTAAACTAATGGCAAAAAAAGTTAAAAAAAACAACCCCAAAAACAAGAATTCCTTACCTAATCTCGCCTAAAGATTCAAAGACTCGGCTATCCCACCCCAAAGATATCTCCAATGCCTTTAAAGAATATTACGAGAAACTGTACAACCTTAAAGACGACCCCAATATAAACACACCACAACCCACACAGATCAGTGAGTTCCTACAAAAAGTTCACCTCCCAAAACTGACAAACTCCCAACTCGCTTCTTTAAATTCTCCCATCACAGAAACAGAATTAAACAATATTATACTACTTACAAAAAAACAAAAAGCAGGGACCAGATTCTTCTCCATATGACGAGAACTTTAAATCAGGCCATAATAGAAGGATTTCTCCCTACAGAAATGCTACAAGCCACAGTAGTAGCCATCCCTAAACCTAACAAAGAACCCAACACACCAGCTAACTTCCGCCCTATCTCCCTTTTAAACTGCGACATCAAATTATATGCCAAACTAATAGCCCAAAGACTTTTAGAAATCCTACCTAAACTTATACATAACGATCAAGTCGGATTCACCAAGGGTAGACAGGCGCCAGTCGGAACAAGGCGTATGATAGATCTAATAATAATTATGGAGTAGTCGTCTCGAATGCCTTCTCTGCTCCTTACCCTGGATGCAGAGAAGGCATTCGATAGGATCAACTGGGCCTTTGCATTTTCCACTTTGGAAAAATTTGGATTCACAGGAAACATACTAACAGCTATTAAAGCTTTATATGGCTCCCCATCAGCTAAAGTATTAATAAATGGCTCGATGTCCAACTCATTTTCCATCACTAATGGAACCCGCCAGGGATGCCCCCTTTCCCCCCTTATATTTATTGAAGTATTGAACCATTCGCAGAACTAATAAGAACCCACCCTAATATAAAAGGTATCTCAGCAGGCACAAGACAACATAAAATAGGTTTATTCGCTGATGACACAATATTAACCCTCAATAACCCACTAACCTCACTCAGAGAAGTAATGGATATAATCAACTCATTCGGGGATATGTCATATTATAAAGTTAATGCCAGTAAATCCCTATTGCTAGGATTTAACATCCCTCATACATTAAAAACACAAATCTCCCAAGAATTCCCTTTTCAATGGGAAAAAGAAGCAGTTCCATACCTAGGCATCAAACTTTCAAATCCACTTAAACACCTAGCAAAAATTAATATGCTGCACCTAATCCCCTCTCTACTAAAAGAATTAGAAGCCCTAAAGACCACCACACTATCATGGATGGGACGAATATTAATATATAAAATGTTGATTCTACCAAAAGTATTATATTATTTCAGAACTATATCAGTCCCTATCCCTAAAATATATATAACCAAACTTCAAAAACAAATGATATCATTTATATGGGGAAACAAAAAACCAAGAGTAGCAGCCAACATCCTATACTCCAATAAACTTAAAGGAGGACTAGGAGTGCCAAACCTACAAAGACATAGAACAGTATTCCTGATACAACAAATAAAATCCTGGTGTATTCATACCCCAGCATACAGCTGGCTGTGCATAGAGGAAACTTTAAATAAAAATCGTCCTTTAATTCACCTACTACTAGCCCACACATTATTTCCAAAAATCCCTACACCAAAACCTCCAAGTCTAGCTGCATCTATCCAGGCCTGGAAGACATTAATAGAAATAAACCAACATAAATCTACTAAACACAATATCCAAGTTCCTATCCAGGTTCTGGAATACTTAATCAAAACCTTGCACACTAGACCTCTCATTGAAAGAGAGTTAAAATTTGTCAACCAAATATCTCCAGAAGGGAATACTATGTCAGTAAAAGATATAATGAATAAATACCAAATCCCTGAAGAGTCAATAGGCCTTATTGCCCAAATCAGAAGAACAACCATTAACTCCTCCCTACAAAACCCACACATCCCAGATTGCATATACAATCTTATTTATAAACAAACCCAGGGCATACACAACTCTACAAAACTCTTATACGCAACTTTATCAGAAGACTTTACAGCTGAACCCATTAAAGTTTCACACCTACTAAAATGGGAACAGGAATTAGGGATGCACTTCCTGTGGATTGAGTGGAAAGAAGCCTTTATGTGGGCTTCAAAAGCCTCCAAATGTGCAAACCTACGGGAGGTTCACCTGAAAATTCTTTCTAGATGGTATTACACTCCAGCTCATTTGGCCAGAATATTTCCAGGTACACAAGACACATGCTGGAGACAATGCGGGCATAAAGGATCTTTATCTTTATTCTGGAGTGACACATTCAACATCGTGTCCACCTTAACAGAAACTAATATTCTCCCAGATAAGGCACTAGCCCTCCTGGGACTTGGAATTGGGAAAATCCCTACAAAACATAGGAAACTTGTGGGACATATCTTACAAGCTGCCAAATTGCTTCTAGCTAGAGCGTGGAAAAAAAATCATTCTCCTTCCAATTCAGAATTACAGGAAATGCTCACCCAACACTGCCATCTGGAAAGAACCCTGGCTCTTAGAAATCAAACGTTGAAATCACATTATATAATGTGGGATCCTTGGTACAAGCTCACCGATACATAACTGGAGATAACCTAATAAAGTAATAACTCTAGCCTCTCTCTACTAAAAACCAGCCCATACATGTATAGTAATGGGACAAAGAGAATACCGATCGCCAAAAATCTCTCTGATAGTTATGTTACTATGTTACTATGTTATTGTGTTGATGTTATAAAATATTGATAATAATATCTCATTATTTACTCTATTGTAAACATTCCAAAATGCATTACATGGAAACAAAAGTCATAAGGCTAATATATTTGAAAACGAGTCTATTATGAAAATGCTATATGTATGTAACTATACAATTTTGACTCAATAAAAAATATTTAAAGAAAAAAAAACATGAATGTCTGCAAAGCTTATTAAGTGCCTCACACAATAATAGCATTATTATTATTATGATTTGGGAGACAAGATACATAAAAACTGTACGGAATAAAAAAAATGTACTTGTATCAATATACAGGCAGTCCCCAGGTTACGTACAAGATAGGTTTCTTGGGTTTTGTACTTAAGTTGAATCTGTATGTGTCACGGCGAGGACGCCGCCGCCTCGTCACGTGACGTGGGGTGCAACTGTACGGGTTAATTTAGCCTACTCAAACTTGCGCTCACCTTTCACTCAGGACACAAATTGAGCCTAAATCACACCTCATACAGCTCCAGCACCAGAACCAGACCCGCTGCCACCACTTATTGCATTTATACTGGGACCAATAAGTATCCCACTCTACATCAATTCTTGCTCTCAAGCAATCACCTTGTCACACTCAGCACTCCAGCAGTCACAAAGCTAAGCACACTTCACAAGGCTATGAGTTCGCAGAGCATACAGGGACCAAAATTAAAGTGAAAAGCTTTAATTACAAAAAGTTGATCAGTGCATAAATAGATATTAAAAACAAAAGAATTACAAAATAAAATGACACACAACACGGCAAAACAGTTATAAAATAAAAAGGGAGAAAAATAACAGAAACTTACAACTTAAAGTAAATCCTGATCCCTGGAGGTGGGAGAAATAAGGGACACACTCAGCTTGTCAAGCAGCCCCCAAAATGTGAACACCAATTCTTGGATTTCATATTGTTTTATAACTTCTGAGTTTGGTTCAGATTTCAGAACCTCCCATTCATTAATTAGTCTAGAGGGTCATTCACGATTGGGCAAAGTGTTAATGAGGGGGGAGAGTCCAGGAATATTTAAACAGTTCTTTGTTTCCAAATCCTGATGCAGAAGAGGGGGGGTAGGGAGACCAAATGTCCTTTGGGGTCTGAACAGACCAGTCTTCAGTTCAGAGGTTATCAGGCTGTTAAAGCTCCAGGATGTCATAAAAGCTGCCTGGACGCTTCAATAGATGCCAAAGTTCAACAAAGTTTGTAATTACCCTATAGTTAAACCAATCTTATACATTCACGATTAATATCTCCTTGACACCTCCCCCTTTCAAGATTGGGCAAATTTGAAATGACCCACGCCATTTTAAATTTTCCCAAGCCAATTACCAATAATACATTGCAGAAGTTCAGTACCATAAAAATCATTGCCATAAGATGTGATTACCTGGGCACATCAACCATCTGGTCCTTTGTCCTGTGTATAAGGCCAAGTAATATCACCCCTGGTCACTTGTACACTGCTGTGCTGGGACCCCCTGCTGACTTTATGGCTTTGTGCTACAGAAACACTAAGTTCTGTGTCCCCTCTCCCAAGTGTGAAATTGTTAACCCTCTCCCTGCTGGATGAAATGCCAATGGAGTTAAGTGTAGGACTACTGTACCCAGTTATATGGTGTTTTGGTTTTCCCGCTGTACAGCTGTTAGAGTCCCTCTCTTTATCATTTATACTACAGGGCTTAGGTTGATCCACTGACTGAACGCTCTCCTGAGAGTCCCTATGCCCCTGCTCCCCTTTCTGATCGCTCCCCAAAACTGCACTGGCAACACTCATCACTGGGAACCCGACCTCACTGTGGACCCCAGTCTCCTCTCTCAGCACTGGTTCTAGTGTACACGCTGTCTTTGGCTCATAGACACACTGCATCTCCCCAGTCTCCTCTCTCAGCACTGGTTCTAGTGTACACGCTGTCTGTGGCTCATAGACACACTGCATCTCCCCAGTCTCCTCTCTCAGCACTGGTTCTAGTGTACACGCTGTCTGTGGCTCATAGACACACTGCATCTCCCCAATCTCCTCTATCAGCACTGGTTTTAGTGTACACGCTGTCTTTAGCTTATAGACACACTGCATCTCCCCAGTCTGAGTAAAGGCATCTTTGTGGCTCATGCTCTGAGCCTTACTCATCTTGACACCTCTTGTCTGCTCTAGGACCTCTCCTTGAGTAATGACCTCCACCAGATCCACACTCATGACCTTAGAGCTTTGAGGTGCAGATTCAGAGACTCCATCTTGGCAGCCTCTCACACCCTGCATCATATCTGCTGACTGCAGGGTTATCTCTGGGGGCCCATACACCACCCCCTCCCCCGTAGCTTCCTCATACTGGGACACCTCTGGTTCTGGAGCAGGCATAGCCTTGCTCTTGCTATCCTGTCCTCCCTCCCAGATCAGTCCCCTTGGGCTTCTGCCCATTTTCTCATATGATTGTTGTACATCAGGCACATACACAGTTGTCATTTTTCCCAAATCATTTCCCAACAATACATCCACAGGCAATTCTTGTGACACTCCCACTTGTCTGATACCTCTACCAGAACCCCAGTCCATAAAAACCTTGGCAACGGGCACTCCTAGATGGCACCCAGTTATCCCCTTCACAGGCAAAGTCTTTTCTGGAATGATGTCCTCAGGGTTTATAACCTCAGGGCGAACTAAAGAATAACTTGCCCCTGAGTCTCTTAATCCCTGGGTGACTCTATCACCCACTATCACAGTCTGCATGTGGTGCTGTAATTTCTCCATATCACCAGAAAGCAGCATGACTACTGGTACTGTAGAGTAGACAGTTGCCCCTCTCTCTGGGCACGAAGACCTCATAGACCCACTCTGTGTTACAATTAAAACATTTGCCTATTCCCCCTGATTATAGACTTCCCTCAGTGTATATGTTCCTCCTCCACTTTGGAGACAGAAGGTTGTGATGTTGTCCTCTGCTTGTTTTTCCTTCCAGCTGGTGGACCTTTGGGGGATGTTTCCCTCTTGGCTTCAGGCATCCGGTTGGCAGTATAGAGTCTGCAATCTGCGCTCTTCATCCGCATTTTAGGCTCCCTGTCACAAACAAACTGTCGTACTCCAAAGACAAATGTGGCAGAACTGATCTTTTATCATGAATCCTCCGGTCCTCACGGCTGTTGACAGAAGTCCTCGGTCCACTGTAGAAAGGTAGTCCGTAGTTGCCTACTGTAATCAGCGTAGCTCTCAGTTGTTTCTTCCCGCTTTAACCTCCGGAATTTTCTTCGATACACCTCTGGAGTTAGGTTGTACTTTTTAATCAAAGCAGCTTTATAAGCATCATAGTCCCTCATCAGCTAAAGGAAGGTCAGCAAATTACTTCCAGGCTTTTGCCCTTGCCCTACCTCGGGGCTTAAATACTGTGCGCCACTGCTCACGGTGCAATGTATTGTCTGCAGGTCTCTCAAAAGATCGTCAGAAAAATGTCCATCCCCATCCTTGTCCAGTACTGGAAAACGTTCTTGACGAGGTCTTTTGGGGTCTACATCTTGGGATTGGGGTTGCACAGAACTGATACCCCTTTCAATACGCGCCATTCCAGCCTGAATCCTCTATCAGCCTGGCGCTCACGCTCGCGGCCTCTTCTCTTTCTTCTCCTCTCGCTCTGCAGCCCTCTCCTCCTTTCTCTGCCTACGGCTGCTCTCTCCTCTCGTGCTGCGCTGCTCTCCCATCGTCCTCTCCCTCGCTCTCTGCCGTCGCCCTTACCTCTCGGCCGCCCCATTGAACTGAAGGATAAGCTGCAGGCGCAGGCTAGATCACAGTCACCTAGCTGCTGTAGGGCCATTTGTAAGGATAAATCCATGCCTTCCTGAGGGCTCATGCTTTGGGTAGCCTCAGGGAAAACTCTTCCTAGGATTAATGTCATAATCTTGGCTCCCTTGAGCCTGCCAGATCCTGCTCTGCATCTTGCTCCATCAAAGCACACCAACCAGCAGCTCTTTGGACTGTCAGCCGGTCGATACCTCTCTGCTCCAGAGTGGACTAGAGCCTCTTGCTCGGTCTCTGTAGATTGGTTGCCATCACTGAGTGCACCTTTGCCAAAAAGATAGAAACAGAAAAACGGGGAGGGAAACTGTTTGCACGTGTGTCTTAGAACAGCACTGATTTGGTCCGTTAAAAACTAGGGTACTCCTCGCAAGGATTCCACTAGTCCTTAGTTGCAGGGGTCAGTTACTTAATCCCACACTTAATGTCTCTGACAAAAATGAATTTATCCCACCGCTGCCACCAATTTGTCACGGCTAGGACCGCCGCCGCCTCGTCCACGTACGTGGGGTGCAACTGTAACGGGTTAATTTATCCTACTCAAACTTGCGCTCACCTTCACTCAGGACACAATTGAGCCTAAATCACACCTCATCAGCTCCACACAGAACCACCCGCTGCCACCACTTATTGCATTTATACGGACCAATAAGTATCCCCACTCGTACATCACTTCTTGCTCTCACCGTCACCTTGTCACACTCAGCACTCCAGCAGTCACAAAGCTAAGCACCTCACCAAGGCTATGAGTCGCAGAGCATAAGGGACCAAAATAAAGTGAAAAGCTTAGCGGCACCCCAGTGCTAACACCCGCGATTTTGGAGTTGTCTCCGATCGCGGGGGATTACCGTTAATGCCGCGGTCAGCGGACCGCGGCATCTAACCTGCATCTGGGGGGTCTTTCCCCACGATCGGCCCCCGACCGTTTTTGGGGGGGCGCCGATCGTTGCTATGTAACTCTGGGGTCCGATCTGGACCCAGAGTTACTTGCAGAATTGCCAGTAAGATGGCGTCTGTGACGTCATCTTACTGGCACGAGTGCCAGCTATGCAAGTGTATAGGCTGACACGATATACTCTGCAAACATCAGTATTGCAGAATATTATCATGAAGAAGCAATCAGAAAGATTGCTTCTTTCATGTACCATAGTATAAAAGTGAAAAGTAAAAAAAAAAAGTTATTCAATAAAATACATAAAGTTAATAAATCCTAAAAATGCCCCAAACTCCAAAACATATAAAGAGACATATAACGCAAAAAAAGTCTAAATCATAAACACAAAACCACACATATATAGTATCACGCGTCCGTAAAAACCCGTAGAATAAAAGTAAATATTATGCACCCCCACGAAAACGCCGTAAAAAAAAAACTGTTATAAAACCCTCCAAAATATGCTTTTTCCTGTTCAATCCCACAAAAAAATGCTAAACTGCATCAAAAAACATTGTACTCAGACATGATACTGTGCAAAGTACAACATGTCCGCAAAAAACAAGCCATCAACCAGCTCCGTAGCCAAAAAAGTAACAAAGTTATGCCACTTGGCCGAGCAATACATAAATGATAGATTTTCCCCACATTAGGGTTTTGTTGACACATGAGTAATAAACTTAGAAAAAGATCATGTTGGGTATCCCGTAATCGTATCAACCCATAAGATAAAGATAACATGATATAGTCTATACGTGGAGCACCAAAAAAAAAAAGTAAAAAATCAGTACAGGAATGGCTTTCTACTCCTGCCCTCAAAAAGTTCCTAAATTTCAACAATGGTGATAACCCAACCCCAAAATGGTAACAACGGAAAAAAGCATTCTCGCCGCCAAAAAAAAGCCGTCCATGAACCAAATAACGACGAAAAGCAAAAATTTATAGAATTCAAAGGGGGCAACGCGAAAACTAAAAATCTGGCAGCTGCGCGCCCTCCTCCCTTCTGCACCTACGCTGTGCGCATAAAACAAGTCACGGCCACATGTGGGGGTTTCCTTTGTACTCAGGGAGAAATTGAGAACAAATTGTATGGTGGGTTTTCTCTTTTTTATTTTGGAAAGTTTAATTTTAGGCCTAAATGAAACGTATAAGGGAAAAACAATATGACAATTCTAATTTCACCTCCATTTGATTCAATTCTATGGAAGAATATCAAGGGGTTAACAATCGTCGTAAAGGGGTTTGATAGCTTGGGGGTGAGATTTGGAAATGGGTTGGTTATATAGGGGGTTTGATTGCTAAATATGTAAAATTTCATAAAAACTGTATTATCCCCAAAATAGTCAAGTCTGAAATCCGGAAAGCGCTATTCTATTGTAAGCGCGTAACATCAAAATAAATTATCCAGACATTTCAGAATTATGTGAAAATGAAAGTAGACAACTGCGGACATGTTATTCGCATTATTAGGGGTAAAAATCTATCTGCCTGAAAACGGCAATGAGTTAGAATTTTGAAAATGGAAAATTTTTCAAAAAACATTTTATTCATATTTTCTTTTTTTTTGTAACTAACGCAAAAACTGATCTGCAAAATTCCACTAAAATGAAGTACAAACATGTGGGGAAAAAAAACAATACAGAATCGTTTTGATTTTTGGATAAGTAACAGTGTTTCAAAAGTTTATAACCATATAAGCGACGCAAGGGTCGAATCCAAAACAATCGGGCTGGCCTTAAGCTACAACAAAATGGCTGCGTCCTTAAGGGTAAGAGATTAATAGAGAGTCCGATTTCATACTCATGGGCACGAGTTGCCACTTCGGCTTATTGGGATTGCTTCGAGTCGATGGACTCTAGTAAAAGGGACCTAGTGCTTGAAGCTGTTTTCCTGCCAGATAAATATTAGGAAGGAATTGAAAGATGAAAAGCTCCCGTGGTGTGAAACAAGGGAGTAATTTTGGTACACACCAAGGCGTATGAATGGCCTATGAGAACGTTATGGGAATGTAGAAGACTGAATCGATATGGGACCAGTGGAGAAATTGAGAAAAGTGGTTTCTTTGACCAGGGTGCTCACTGGACTGAGGTAGTGAGGGATAAATTAAGTTAATTTTTTTTTTTTTTTGTTATTATTATTATTTTTCTGTTGTTGTTTCCTTTCACATCTCCCAGCACGGGCAGCAGACGGTGGGGGGGCGGGTTTAGGGGGGGAGGGGGGGGTGGGCATGTGGTTGCGATACATGTTAAAATTATAAACGTGGTCGTATATTATGCTTAGCGACCTCCCTCATACAATGTTTATTTCTATTATCGCATTATATAAAAAAATAAATAAATATAATGTTATGTAAATACAGGTTGCATTTTTCGATGACTGTACATTTTTATATGATATGATCTTATGTGTATAACAGGCGCTTCATGTATAGAGAGGGACCTGTGTGTTCCTCTTATACTTGTCAATTAACCTGTAATAATTGAATTATACAATAAAGAAAAAAAAAAAAAAAGATAGCAGCTCGGATTTATTAGAACAAGATCTGTCTAAATCCCCGCCCTGAGCTTGCTCAGATCTAAAGAGACTATTGAACTCCTCGGACTCTGGAAGGACTCTCTGGCAACTCTTAAAAACTTAGTAGGTAACAACTAGCCCGGGGTCCGATGACTTCCATTTGAGGTCTATAGGAGGTTCGGTAAAACTCTACTTCCTTTATGAATAGAGGTCTTTAATGCTAGAATCCTAAAGGGAGATCTTCCTGAGTCAATGCGGGAGGCTTTAATTGTTCATATCCCAAAAAGAGGTAAGGATGCTACGGAGAGAGAGTCTTATAGACCTATCTCCTTACTCAACACAGACATGAAGATCCTAGCTAAAACTTTGTCATTAAGGTATTCACCCAGATCAAGCTGGGTTCATACCAGGGCCAGGGCCGGCGCTATGGGTAGGCAAAGTGGGCAATTGCCCAAGGATCCAAAGATATTCAGGTTTAAAGTGAGAATATCAGGTGCCATTTTTAACATTCTATAAAAATCACTCCGATGGCAGTTTAAAGTTAATATCTCAAATTTCCTACATACTTAGAAAAAAATTAATAGATTCATATAAAAGATCGACTCTCTTCTTTCTTTTAGGTAAAAAAGTGAAGGTTCTAGTTTCACCAGACAGAGATACAGCCCACTAAAGTGTAGCCCCCTCCAGATTTCTAGCCATCAGGCTACTGGGAAGAATTTGTTGCACACATGAGCTGCGTACCTCACAGATAATGGAAATATTTCACTTTATATGTTCTACATTCTGATAAGAAAACCTATCAATAATATGTCATGTTTTTAACCCTTCTCTAGGCAGACGATCTAAAGAAACACACTTTCTCTCTTATTGCTTTATTTCGTGATCATTTTTTTTTGGAAAATTGGACTGATACGATAAAATATTAGATTTCTTCACCTACTCGAAACATATTAACATGTCGAAAGTTGTTCAAAATGCTTTTGTCAAGAACGCAACAAAATATCCAGAAATGCGGGGGTGAACAGGGTTAATAACCCCGTTGGTTTAATTCCGGGTGAGATGCTTCATCTATCTCCTGTCTATATATCTACTGTCTAGTTATCTATTCATATAATCTGACCATTTATATATTTGTTTTTCGCTATTTATTAATCAATCTTCTATTCTCTTCTACTGTATTTATCCTCTCATATCCATCTAATGGAATATCATCTACTTCATAGTTCTGATCTAAAAAATCGCTATCATCTGTCATATTATCTTCTTTCATAATAATAATTAATAATTCTTTATTTATATAGAGCAACAGTGTCGCAGAGGAGAAACCCACGCAAAAAACAGAGAGAGGAACCTACAAACTCTTTGCAAAGTTGACCAGCGCTGCAAGGCTGTAGTGCTAACATGCATACCTATGTGCCATCAATCTCCTCTCATCTCTAAAATATCCAATATACAGTTGTTTGTACCATACTAAAGGGAGGTTCTTGCTGACTGTTGGAACTGTGGTCATTAAAATAGTTTATTTTATTTTGGGCCCCACTTTTAATTTTGCCCAGGGCCTCACGTTGTCTAGAACGCCCCTGACCAGGGTGCTTAATAATGACAACTTGGACCGACTGTTATAACATTAGTTGGGGGCTAGGGTGGGTTGCTGCTCATTCGTCACTAGATGCAGGCCAAGGCGTTTGACAGGGGGAGTGGCCCTTCTATGGGCTTGTCATGAGAAAATTTGGAATGGGAGGACCATCTATATAAATGGTTTTAATTAATTTAAATACGATCCGGCAG
Source organism: Engystomops pustulosus (assembly GCA_019512145.1). NCBI lineage: Eukaryota > Metazoa > Chordata > Amphibia > Anura > Leptodactylidae > Engystomops > Engystomops pustulosus. Next base: position 28,922,858 of record CM033651.1, read on the forward strand.
CAGGATATCACTAAAGGGTACAGCCTGGAAAATAAGCACATAAAAATTTTTAGCTACATAATGAGTAAAAGAGAGAGGGGATTCGTTTCCAAGCCCCCCCCCTTCAATAATTACTATTATATCCGAGTACACGCAGTCCCCAATATCTCAGGAGGGAACTCGTTAATGGGAGATCACTGTTTTTTTGCTATATACTATGGGGTAGGGTCCAGAAGGCATATACTGGGGGGCTGACAATGCATTTCCCACCCTCGGTTTATACTCAAGTCAATATTTCCCAGGTTTTGTGGTAAAATTAGGGGACTTGGTGTGGGCTTATACCGGACTATATAAGGTGATATCTGTTCAATTTAAACATTCTGGAGGGGACACCTGGCTTCTCGTGAGATATGTGAAGAGAAGTGTTTTAGTGAGAAAGCTAAAGGATGATTTTAAAATCTTTCTTCATATGGGTGTGGTGTTGCACGATATTGAAGAAAAAATTGCATGTCATACATGGTCTAAGAATTAGTGCACAGTCCTGCCATGAGCAAAGCCTTTCATATGCAATACATATAGAGGTAATTTGAGCAGCGGTAGTTATTCTGCGGATGGGCAAGGTTTATTAAAAAGCTGTTGAATGATCATCCCATAATGAGTTCCACCTTTTGTAATGGAGTGTGATTGGAACAGGAGACACACGATAGGGAGTAATGGACCCTTAGTCAGAGGAGGGAGTTAGAACCGAGTTCCAGAGAAACTTCAGAGGAGTAGCGCTCTTCAAGCGAGGCTCTCACAGAGGATGACTATGAGCACAAAGCTCTGCTCAAGGGCTGCTAGGCCTCAGCCAGCACACTTCACATAGAGTGACACAGACAACAAACAGGGACAAAGCTGACAGATTCCAGATGGACACAGCTTACACCCAAGCTGCCTCTGCATGCCAGGCTATGTTGACCCAACTCCTGAGGTTTCCTCCCAAAAATCACTCCAGTACGCAGTTGTACAGAATCATTTGGCGTGTTTGTCACCGTTGGTGAAATAAAGAAACTGTAAGTTACTGTTATGCAACAACATTGCCTACGTCTGGTCCCTGCTACAGCTGTATCACCACCAAGGCGTGCCCATTCATCTACAGGCGACACACACTACAGACACTAAAGGGCTGCCCCAGGGAGAACAGTACTACAGCTTCTCCCTTATATCAGGACTTGGGCGTATTGGTGGATGGATAACTTAATTTTAGTGAACCAGGGAGCCAGGCGGCTGCGCTAAAGCAAATAATAATGGGATGTATCAAGAGAGGAATAGATTTCATGATTAAAGACTATCTTTCTGCCCTAACAAATCCCTCAGGACCAACATGGAATATTTGTGTACAGTTTTGGGCACCAGTATATATAAAAAGGTATCAGTAGAGCTGGAAACGGGTGCAGAGGGAGGCAACCGGGTTATTAGGGAATGGGGGGGACTAGGAATACAAGTGCAGATTACAAAATTTGGATTATCTAGTTTAGAAAAAAGACGACCTGAGGGGAGACCTCATTCAATGTACAAATACTGAAGGACAGTACAAGTGATCTCTCCAAAGATCTTTTTATACAGGCCTGTGATCACGGACAAGGGGGCATCTCTACGCCTAGCGGAGAGGAGATTTACCATACACATAGACAAAGGTTTTCTTTACGTAACGAGCAGTGAGACTGTGGAACTCTCTGCCGGCAGGAGGTTGTTATGCCGACTCTATGTACATGTTCAAGAGAGGCCTGGATGACTTTCTGGAGAGAAAAAATATCACGGGTTATGGGGATAAAACATTTTTAATTCTTGAAGGGTGGACTGATGGACTCTGCGTCTCCTTCCAGCCTATTATATACTATGATACTATGATACTTGATTATTGCCAACACCACCTGTTGGAGACCTGCCAGGTGTAGGCAGCCCTCTGGTCCCCTACCAAGCACTGTGACACTAGCTTGCCTAGGCCGCAACCTCCAGCCACTCAGGTATTCCGGGCCCCAGTGTCTCAGGCCCCAGAAAAGGCTAGGCCCGGTGGGGATGTTGCAAGTGGCGTCAGGAACGGATAGATGGGGCGCCCTTGGTGGTGATACAGCTGTATCTCTCATCCTTTTATCAAAGAGAGGTACTGGCCGATACCTCCAGCCCCCTACCAAGAGGTGAAGAAGCTGGTTCAAGAGATGAAGCAGCAAATTTATCCGGGAGGTCACAGCCCATGTGCTGCCCCGTGGTCTTGTGAAAAAAAAAAGGATGGGACCCTTCGATTCTGTGTTGACTATAGAAAGCAACAATACACCAACAGATGCCTATCACGACTCGAATCGGGAAATCCCTCGCAGCCCTAGGGTTCGCTGCTTGCTTTCGACTTGGATCTGACCAGTGGCTACTGGCAAGTGGCCATGGCGCCTGAAGATAGAGAGAAGACAGCTTTACCACCCCAAGGGCCTGTTTGAGTTTAATAACATGCCTTTCGGCCTGTAAAACACACCGGTAGTTTCAGCGGTTAGTGGAAGTGGTTTGGGTCATCGGAACTTTGAGACTGTCCTCGTACTTGGATGACATCATCATCTCTCCTAAGACATACGAAGAGCTCTTCGACATATGGCTGAAGTCTTCAAATCCTGACCCAGCATGGGTTTGAAGGTAAAGCGTCCAAGTGCCACCTATTGCAGCCTAGTTTAAAGTAAACTAGGACATTGGTGAGTGATGATGGAATTGAGCCAGACCCAAATAAAATTGCCAGTGTCCATAAACTGGCCTACCCCGTTCTACTATCCGGGACACACGAGCTTTTGGGATTTGCCAGCTACTACAGGCGTGTTTTTCCCAAAGTTTCCAGTTAGCAGCCCTCTGCAAGAACTCTAAGGGGGACTGCCAAAAGAGGGGTCAAAATCAGAGCACATTGAATGGACAGCAGAACGAGAGGCAGCTTTCCAAATGCTGAAGTTAAGACTAACTGAGGCCACCGGTGTTAGGATACCCGATTACAATCGCTTTTATACTTCTACACGACTGCCAGCAAGACAGGGATTAGGAGTTGAACTATCCCAGCTTCAGAATGGAACTGAAAGGGTCATAGCCTACGCAGCGTTCCCTTAGAGAACCTGAAAAGAATGACCAGAATTTACAGCTCATTCAAGTTGGAGGTCTGGCGTTAGTTTGGGCGTGTGACTGAAAAGTTCCAAGAGATCCCTAGCTGCTTCCCTTCTTCACTGTCTTCACAGACAAAGGGGAAACCCCCTGTCGTATCTGCAGGAAGTACCAGCTGTCCCAACACAAAAATCGGAAGATGAAGTCGGGTCGCTTTGCCGATCCTGAGGTACTCACTCCTAATGACTGCAATCAGATACTGAGAACCCCTGATGGGCTGTAGCCTTACAAGGTACTGTATTATTGTAAATAATTGGTTATATGACTTTGTCTGCTCTCCCAGTTGGGCTGAACGCCATATATCTAGAGCCAGAGACTTTCCGGGACTCTTTCCCCTATTTATTTATTCAGTCAAGAGACTCCCTTGAACTGCTCTCCAGTATTATATTAGCATCAATCAACATTAGCATCAACCTCTGCTGATGCAGAGACCTCTGTGAAGGACTTGTTTCTCCACCTATGGAGGAGACCCTTCATCTGCACTTTTCACCCCACATCAAGGGGTCCAGAAGATGGACTTTCTTCAAAGGCCTTCTGAAAGACTTTTAGCCATCACTACAAGGAAAAGTTGCCATTGACTTCTTTTATGTGCAACTGAATGTTCTTTATTTGCAGGAATGAGACATTCTGTTTGCATTTAGCCTTTTTATCCACAGGAAAATGGACATTTTGGCACTTTGCTATTGCTCACCAGAGTAGATTTCTCATGTAACGTTTGTAACATTCAAGCAATGTACCCATGCGGGCACTAAAGCCAATGCGTGTTCTATAATGTTTGCACAACTGTCATTTATTGTAAGTTGGCATTTAATTTTCAAGGCCTGCAGGTGATAGTATGACTGTGTTAGATGCTTTTATATGTAAACCCTGACCGCTGGCTTAAGCTCTCAAACCGAAGCTTCGTAAGTTATGATAGTCTGCAAACCAGGGTCTTTAGGGACCGGGGGTGTTCAACTAGAAGCACCTAGCTGCTATATCATTAGGGTAAGACCGTCCAGAGGCAGGAATTAAAAAGTATAGTATGTATAACATGTACTTTACTATTACTATTGTTGCCAAGGAAGAAGAGTTTCGAACAAAAGTTAGGCCTTGGTGCAAGGAGGGGATTACAGGACATGTATACCACACCATTCCCACATAACAGTTGGTTGAAGGGCGTTAGCTTACCAACTGTCACATATTTGTATTTTTTGTACTTATTCCACACCAACCAGGTGCCTGTCTCTAGGACCATGGGTGGTTTGTCCCCTACACTGACATGGCCAGCACTTCACAAAAGTGCAACCTATTCCATCCTACCCCTACCGGTGATTACCCCTGGCACCCCCGGAGGCCATCGCTGCTGAACAGCGTTGGTTCTCTCTCTTCCACATCTGGCCCAATAGTCGAGCCCAGGGGCGGCTCTTTCAATTGCCTGGGGGTATGCAACTCCCTGCCAATGCGGCCAGGAGTAGTGTTGCACTCTTTTTGTGCTGAAAAACTCGGCTTATACACGAGTATATATGGTAATTTGTCACTTTCTCTATTAAAAAAATCCTCCTTTTTGAGCAAAGATCTAGATTGTAAAAATTGTCCCTATGACTTTTTAACCCCTTAAGGATGCAGCCATTTTTAGCTAAGGCTCAGCCCCATTTGGATTCTGACTTGCGTCGCTTTATATGGTTATAATTTTTGAACACTGTTTGCCATTTTCAAAATCATTGGTTTTCAGGCAGATAGATTTACCACCTAAATTAATTGCTGAAAACATGTGTCATCTGTCCTTTGAATTTTCACCATTTTTTAAATGGTCTGGATAATTTATTTTGATGTCACGTCGACTTTGGCTTACAAAAATCGTTGGCTTACAAATAGAATATTGCTTTTCCGGATTTTCAAAGGACTTCCTAATTTTGGGGGTGATAAATACAGTTTTGAATGAAATTTTACATATTTAGCATCAAAAACCCCAAATATAACACCCATCAAATCTGCACCCCTCAGAACTATCAGAACAGTTTTTTTTTTTTTGATCACTTTTAATGGCATTTTTGTGGGAGTGAATAGGAAAAATCATAATTTGGTGGTTTATAACAGTTATTTTTGAACGGCGTTCGTCGTTCGGGGTTCAATAATTATTTTACTTTATTCCACAGGTTGTTATGGATGCGTGATGATACTATGTATGTGGGGTTTTGTGTTAGGATTTAGATATTTTTTTGCATTGTCTCTTCATATGTATGGGGCTTATTGGGATTTTTGATTTCTTACTATTTTTTTAAAAACAAAGCCAACCTTTTTTTAAAACTTTTTAAGTTCCACTGTGGGACATGAACAAGTAATCATCTTATGTTTGTTCATAATAATAATCTGCAATAAGTGTATTTAAGGGTTTAGTAGTGTACAGCCTATGCAGATGCTGTGCTGAAGATGACGTCATGACACCATCTTAAGGCAGTCCTACAGGCAACTCTGAAGTCCAGATCGACCCCCCTGAGTTGCTATAGCAAAGACCAGCCCCCCCCCCCCGAAAACGCACAGAGGGGGGGGGGGTCGATTAATGGGAAAAGACCCCCCAAAGGCAAGTTAATGGCAGTCGCACTGACCACAGCATTAAAGGGGTAAACACCGCTATCAGATCCACTCTGGCCACGGTTGTTACACTCTGGGGTGTTGGCTTCCCGATGCTGGTCGGCTCAGAGCTGAACCGGCATTGGTCTGTGTCCGAATATCAGCCGCTGAGAGCTAAGTCATGCACTCCATGTCCGATTATCCGACACAGAGCGGAAAGGGGTTACGGGAGAGTGGATATGAAGGTTATCTGGGTAAGAAATATTTGTAGAGGTAGGTTTCTGGTATTTATTGTATTTACATGGTCACCAGGATTAATGATTTCATCAAGTCTAAAAAGTTGGTCATGTGTATTTCATGGGTGAATACTTACCCCATACATAAAAATATCATGTATAATTGTATCAAACCTAACAACAATGTGTTATGTGTGGATTGCTTTGTCCTCACTAAAAAAAACTAACTCCGGACACCCTAAGAGCAAACCCTAATCGACATAGACACTAGGATTTTTAGTCAAGTTCTCATTGCCAAAAAAAAGTTTTTTTTTTATGTATTTTGGGAAAGCGTGCAGTCATAGTATCATAATAAACAAGGCTGGAAAAAGATGCATGTCCATAAGTCCACCGTAGAGAATCAAATGCTTTTTCCCCATAACCCGTAAATTTTTTTTCTCCAGAAAGGCACAGGTCTCTTTTGAACATGTAATAGAGTCCGCCATAACACCTCCTGCGGCAGAGAGTTCCATAGTCTATGCTGGTACAGTAAAGAACCTTTGTCTATGTTGACGGTAGATTAGAATCAACCTCTCCTCTAGGCATAGAGGAGATGCCCAGGTATAAAGAGACTCTTGGAGAGATCTTGTACGCCTGTTCAGGATTTGTTCTTAATGAGGTCCCCCTTGTATTCACGTGTCCCATTCCCAATAATCTTGATTGTGCTCTCCTCTGCACCTGTGCTAGTTCTACTATGTCATTTTAATACACTGGGCCCAAACACTGTACACAATATTCCATGTGGTCTGCCAGGGATTTGTATAGGAAAAACTATGCCTTTCTCATGAGAATCAATTACTCTCTTGATACATCCCACTAATTTATTTGCTTTAAGCAGCAGCCACCTTGCTCTGGTCAAATAAAAAATGACTGCTAAACCGTCTAGGTTCATATTAAGGCGCACTTGACTATAAGGCGCACCTGCTTATAAGGATGAATGGCCAGCAGGTGGCAGAACCTGTGCACGTTGAAGGCAAGCTGTTTGTCTGTAAGTAGGTTCATATATAAGGCGCCACTGGATTATAGGCCCACCTTGATTTCTGAGAAAATCAAAGGATTTTTGTGCGCCTTATAGTACGAAAAATAGGGTAATTATACAATTTTGTTTCCATATCCCAAGTGCATAACTTTACATTTATCTACATTAGACCATCATCAACCATTTCTCGGCGCACTCCACAAATCCTCACAAATTATGGGATGTCCAGCATCCATCCAGATGACCTCACTACTTCCCCTATCTAAAATCTAGAGAAGATTAATGGGATGTTATTGCTTTAAAATATTCCACTAAATAAGTCCTTTAAAGTCCAATATTCTTTCCGACGTAATGTAACAATGTACTGTGAGGCCGAAAGATTTGAGGCGGGGGTGTTGTAGCATCTACTTCACATCTGTGGTAGTGGAGCAGGTATTGTCATCATCATAAAGTGGGATGCTGAATCTTAATGATGGTTCAGGTTGGCTGATTTGATTTTCCTGAAAAACTGTTTAGTTAGATCCTTTTCAATAGTAAAATAAAAATTTTCACAGGATAAATATAAGTAGAATTAGAAAACAACTTGTATCAGAATGAAAGATTCCTGATATCAACCCTCCAATCCCTTGAAACCAGTTGAAAGGATGTGAGCCATGACAACCAATGTGGGCAAGTAAATTCAGGTGGTGGCAAATGGGCGCTCCTGAACCCCTCTTTTAGTTGATTTGCTTGGTTTAAAACGTGAGTGATCTGAAACATGCATTAGATCAATGAAATGACAACATGCCGAACCCCACATATGGCATAGCCCTCCTTGAGCAGCAGTAAGGTAATATAATACACGCATGCTGGTTAGTGACTATACAGTCTGCTTCAAATATATCGAAGAAGAACAGCCACTGAACAAAAAGGTAATCTGATATTCAAATAATTCTCCCCCAAATCCTCAATTTCTTTTGCTTTCTGAGGATTCTTTCCAAAAGAAAGAGCTTGTTATAACTGGGGCATACACCAACTCTCTCAGCCCAAGTAGCTTTGATGTATTAACTGTTAAATTGTGGCTTTTCAGGCATATTAGGCAAAAGAGGAGCCTTATTTTGACAACATATGTGCTGGTAAATGCTCAAATGCAATGTCTTGGCAATCTCAGATCCAGTGCCTGTTTCTAGCTAGAGTACTGTAATGAGCCCAGGACTAGTTGCAGGTATTGTTTTGTTGTTGACAAAAAAACTGCTACTTTGAAGAACCTGCAGGTTTGTGCCTCCCAGTCAATTTCAGGTAATTGAAGTCCCCATGATACGTACTTCACATGTTTGAGAAGCCCCATCCCATTGACTTATCAGCATTTCTCTGCTGCCTCCATTATATTTGGAGCCTTTATACACAACCCCTAGTTAATTTTATTATTTTTACCTCCCCTTATCTCCACCAATGGGACTCACATTTCATTTTCGTCACCGATGGCATCTCGCAGGACAGGCTTGAGGCAAGAATTCACTATAAACAAATCCCCCTTTTTTATGTATTACAATTATTTCTAAAAAGTCTATACCATCTATAGTCACAGCCCAGTCATAGCTCACTATATCAATTTGCGCTCCAATATTAAGAGTACAGTTCCTCTTTTTTGTGAGGCTTCTGGCCTTGTGTTACATACACTTTATATGGTTTGCCTATCCTTATTCCTTTTGTTGTTATTTCCCAACCTTATTCCAGCCCCCCTTCCACCCTCATGGACTATGACTCTTCCCAGTTCCCATCTACACTTTTTTGCCCTGCACAGGCGTAGTTGCCCTCCCCCCAAGACTCTAGTTTAAACACTCGTCCAACCTCTTAGCCATTGACCCCCAAAAACCGCAGCACCTCAACCACATGAGGTGCAGCACATCCCTACTGTAGGGCCTGTAACCGACAAGCAAAGTCAGCCCAGTTCTCCAGAACCCAAACCTCTCCTTCCTACACACAACTTTTGAGAAAACACTTTAGGTGCTGCCCTGAGCTTATGGCCTAAATCCTGAAATACTTTAAGGACCTTCCACCTTACTCTGCCAATGTGGACCTTTGTCATTGGTGCCAATGCTGATCCTCACACCAGTCCTCCTAGTAATCAACCCAATCCGCAATATGTGAACCCCGCACACAAAAGGGGCTGATTACTTACCCTGGTCCATTCGCGATCCAGCGGCGCGTTCCTGCCGCTGGATTAGGGGTCTGGCCCGGATTTATAAGGCAGGTCCCTCGACGTCCACCAGGTGGCGCTGTGCGCTGAAGTTCCCTGGAACGCACTGGATACACAAGCCGGGCTGAGTGTGAAGGCACAAGTGCAAGTCCGACACATTTTTGTTTTAAATACGGCTTTTTCCGATCCGTCGGTTTTCGTTCGGCCAAGCCCCCCCGATTTCCGTTGCGTGCATTGGCAGCGCGATGTGCCACATCCAATCGCTGTGCCCCAAAAATCCCGGGGCAATTCAGGGGAAATTGGTGCAAATCGGAAATTTCGGTGTAACACGTCGGGAAAACGCGAATCGGGCCCTTAGTGATGAACCCCATTTCGGTAGCAATGTTTGGTTATAGATTGCCTTGTTGTTCCTTTAAAATTAGATATCCCACTACCAGAACCGTCCGGCCTTGCCTGTGCTCTGCTTACACCTTCTTACTGGAACAGACGGTGCCTGGTTGTAGAGGCCATGTCTTGTGCAACATTGCTACCCAGAGCTAATCCCCCTCATTGCCAGCTGGTAAAATTATTTAGGTGCACCAGATCAGATTTAGACTCTCTGCAACTTTCACTCTACCTTGCCTTTACATGGTTACCCACTAGCTGCCCCCTCACTCTGCACCTTCATAATTCCATCCTACACCCATCTTCCCAGTAGTTTGGTCCAGGAGCAGCAAACTTTACCATGTGGTTCAATTGCCTGCAGCCTTGAAACTGCTCATTTAGGCCAGATCTGGGCTTCCAGGTGAGCAATTTCACACAAAAACCACCACAGCAGAATTCCCTCGCACGTTGTTTTTTAACCCTTAACGCTGAAGCCACTTTTCACTTCCTGACACGGCCCATTTTTTCAAAATCTGCCCTGTGTCACTAAGTGGTTATAAATCCGAACGCTTTAACAATCACAAGTGTTTTAAAAATTGTTTTCTCGTGACACATCGTACTTCAGGTTATTTGAAAATTTTGGTGGTATGTTTTGCATTTATTATGAGAAATCAGATATTTGGTGAAAATTTGGAAAAATTTTTGATTTTTGAACTTCAAAATGTTCTACTTTTTCATACATAGTCATAACCGCAAAAAAACATAATAACTAACATTCACTAAATGTCAATTTATGTGGACATGGTTTTTTATGCATACTATTATTTTTGTAGGATGTATGGGCTTGAACGTTAGGTGCGATTTTTCACATTTTCATTAAAAAACGCAAAAATCTGCTATTGGGACTGCTCAGTTTCAAACTACTTTGAGAGACCTAAATAAAAGTAAAACCCATAAATTAAAAGTAAACACCCCCTTATAGAAACTACGCCCCTCAACGTACGTGAAACAAACTTTTATGAATTGTTGTTAACCCTTTATTGTTTTACAGGGGTTAAAACCAAAATTGGATGCAATTTTGAAAGTAACATTTTTTGGCTAAATTGTTACGGACGCGGGTGTTAGAGGCAGGTGGGCTATAAATATAGCTGACACCTGGAGCTCTGGTGCCGGCTCGTTCAGGAGTACTGCATTTGCGGGAACGCACCTCCCGCGACTGCAGTACTATTACATCAAATGTCGGGAAGGGGTTAAGGAAAGCATACATGGCACAGAATGTACACGTGTTAGCATTGCAATTATGAAGTCCATTGTACCGATGGGGAATACAATAGACATACGGAAGAAAAGAAGAATCAGCTGAAAAAAATAACACAAAAATAAGCAGTTACCTGCTTAAAGTCACTCAAAACTTAAGTCCCACTTCAGACCACTGCACCACTTAGGATCAATGTACACTCGCAAAAGCTCACACCACTCGTCTTTTTGATTGCTCTTAAATATAAATTAATATTTTGAGCTACAAATGCTACCATTGGCCACCTGGTGTGGATAAGTTCCAGCTGAGTGGCCGGTTCCATTATATGAAATTCTAGCTTTCTTGTCATGAAGTTTTATAGATTTAGAATTGTGCTTAAAATTAAGAACTACTCTGATTTAGTATTATGTTCTTTATCATTCTGGTATTTTTTTCTACCCTTTCTTTAACACAGAATCATTATTGGCGTTGGAAGAAGAGGTGTGCAACTACTGTGAGTCTCCGGCTGTCCATTTGACCTTGTTGCAAAAGATTACATCAAACATTTGCAGCACACCACTTCAAAAACAATTTTGTTGAGATGGTTTACTTTAATATTAGGATTTTCTGCATGGGCGCTAGTGTGTCCTTGTATACATCCGTGTTCATATAGAAGGTCATCTGTTTGATTTCATACACATGGCCACATTTCAAATGTGAGACAAACAAGCACGTTAGATACCTCACTAATTAAAACACTAGGACCCCAAAAGGATGAATTCCACCAAAACATGTATACACAATAAAAAACAATATTTTTTATTGTAACCGATCATAAGAACACATTTAATTAAATTCGCACCAGAGGTAGCCTGGCACAATACAGTGTGGGCCCAAAAGATATAAGTCATGCAAAAACAAAGGTCTGCTAAAATTAACAACGAGATATATTAATACACCTAGGGGTGAGTAGATGTTTATCTATTACAGGATGTAACCAATCAAAAGTATATGGACCAACTGAGACATTGTGTGGGAAATATGACTTATTAAACACCTATAGTACAGTATTCATATAACAATGTCACAAAGCAAATATTTCCTTAACCCATAGGAAAAGTCCACACACCGCCCCAATGAAGTTTCAGCTGTCAAGCCTTCATCTGGGGGTGATGCAAGGCTGACCTGGTAGTATATATAAAACATCAAGCAGCCAATGATACATATATCAGGTGGTGTACAAGGCTCAAAATATAAAGAAAGCCTGCGACTGCGCAACAGGACAAGATCCGCTCTGAGAGACGAGTGTCACACACACGACACTCTCGCGCGCATGAGCTGAATTTGAACATATGTCTTATAAGATCAAACATGATAATCTGACAAAGATTGAAAGACAGGGTCTACTTTATTTGAAGGGCTGAAGGATGTTCTATATAAGCCGGCTGATAAGGGGGCAATGTGGTGTGATGGTCTAAGGATATGTATGAAAAAGAGGCTAATCGGAATACGTGATCATCTTGTATAAGAAGTAACATACAACCCATTGTCCTCCGTCAGCAGATTTGAAGAGCAGTATGGATGAGGCAATTATTTATAAGAAAGTGTGGATGCTTTATGGATACAGGAACTTACGATCTCAACTCTGTACTTATTACCCAAAATCCACAAGAAGGGTCTAACCATGGTGGTAGACCGATAGTATCGGGTTGTGGCAACTTAACCGACATGTATGCAAATACATAGATTCTTTTCTTAGACAATGGGGGAATTTGCCATACATCTATGGGACTCGGCAGACTTACTGTGAAACCGAGGGATCCATGGTGAAGACATGTTGGCCACCTGTGATGTCGAGTTTTATATAAAGTATTGGCATGTCGATGTTTAAAGGGCCGTAAACTTTTTCTTGGAATGGCTAATAGGACAAGATTTGGCTGTTTTAGTGTACATTGTTTGAATTTGTTCTAACCTGGAATTTTTTCCAGTTTAAGGGTCCTTCTTCCTGCAGCTGCAGGGGACAGCTATGGGGATGGCTTGCGCGGCCTGTAATTAATCTGTTCTGCTGCTGTGGGAGAGGGACTTTCCTGTCGAATCGTCTGCCATCAGTGAATCGTGTCCTGTTTTGGCCATGGTTCATCAATGACATATTCTTGATATGGCGGGCTCCAAATTCGAGTGGATGAGTTTTTGTATCCTGAATAATAATGATGTCAATATCAAAATTGACTTGGAAATCTGATCCACATCAGATAGATTTTTTGTTATCTAATTAAAAAAGATGATCAGGGTTTAATAAAAATGATTATTTGTAAGGAAACATCTGTAAATTCTTTTACCTAGCATCCTCCTCTCACCGCAGCATTGAAGAATGCGATACCAATAGGTAAATTTTGGGCACCAGAGGATTTGCTCTATGAACTCGGATTTTAGAAACAATGGGAGATCTTATGAACCGGTTTTATGAAAGAAGTTTCAAAAGCATGTGTTATTAAAGTATATTAAAAGAGCCCAGGATACTCCTCGTGATGTACTTTGCGACCCCAAACCAAAAAAAAACGGGTGACACACAACAAGGTACGTGACAACCATCACAGTAAACTGGTCCATATGTATAGTGGTTAGAAAAGTTCTGGCCAATTTTATTGTCTGATCCCATTATTTCTCAAATTGTCCCCCCCATATCGTCCTTATCAGTGAGGAGAGCCAAAAAACATTCGAGATATTGTCTATAGTTTTTATCCCCTATACCTGGTTCAACCAATTTTGGGCATCTAGACCCAAATAAAAGTAAGAAATACTGGTAAGTGTGTTAGCGTGCACCAATGTGGAGAAAAGTACCACCTCTCCAACTCTCAGGGACAAAAGTGTTGACATTACTTGGCCAATCACATGCTCTACAAGGGGAGTGATCTACTACGCAGTGGCCCGTGCCTAAGATCTACATTGGAATCTACCACCCGTGAATTCAAAGTACGGGTGAGTGAACATGTCATTGGGATATAAATAACGTCGGAATGTCACAGAGGACCAAATTGAATCTAAATTGAATCTATTTCTTTGAATGTCATTCTTGTGATTCCAGCTTGTGTGTTTTCGTGGTATCGATCATGTTGAAGCAACCCTGTGGAGGGTCTCTCATGAAAAAAAACTAAACAGCATGAAAATAAAATGGATTCTGGCCGTCTTAAAAACCATGCAACCTTCGGATTAAAGAGTGTCTGTCCTTTGCAGCGATTCTGTCATTTCCGGTAGGTCACCTGGATGTGGGGCTTGGGGATAGGTTGGTCCCCGAGACCTGTTTTAATTTCTGTTTATATTAAACTGTTCTACTTTCCAATTTCCTTCCCTGCAGAGTCTGTGTGGTTGAATATGTTGAATGGGTGTATAATGTCCATCTCTTCTTGTTACCCAGCATATAGTGTCACGACTAAAGAACGACATATTAACAACATTGTTAAGACGTGGAGACCTCTACAATATATATGGATACAAAAATCTGTCTATAGTTTTTTGACATAATCTGATTTGATGTATCCTCTGCCATTTTTTGATAATTGCACTTTTACTACATATCCATATTTTAGTATGTATTGAAATATGTGTTTAGGCGTTACTTTGTCACTTGCATGTAGGGCTTTTTGTTATATATATATATATATATATATATATATATAAATATATAATTATTATTATGAGTATATGTGTATGTATGTTTTCTACACATTTTTTTACATATTCATGCTTACTTTTTTCTCGGCTGTGGGTCTGCCAGATAATGGTGACCTTATTTGCACAATTGCACGTTTTTATCATCTAGTACATATACATATACATTTGTGCAAACGCCACGTAATCGTAACTGGCGCAAACGGCGCATAATCGTACTGGCGCAAACGGCCCATAATCGCAACTGACGGAAACGGTGCGTAATCGCACCTGGCGCAAATGGGAGCGTATCGCACTGGCGCAAACGGCGCGTAATCGCAACGGCGCAAATGGCGCGTAATCGCAACTGCGCAAATGGCGCGTAATCGCAACTGCTCCTCCTCTCTGACCAAAACACTGATTACAAAGGTTCAAACACTGGGAATGTTATCTCCGCAACCGTGGGGGCTAGAAGGAAAATTCCAAGTGCACCTGAATCTGGTAGCAGCCCCTACAGGATGGTATATAATCTTCACAATGTGTGAGCGGGTGAAAGGTCCTCTTTAAACCCCTTAGCGCTCGCGCCGTAGCTGTACTGCGCGGAGTCCCGAGAATAGCGCTCAGCGCAGTACAGCTACTGCGCAGAGACGATGCGGTTCAGCGCTGCACAGCAGCCGAACCGGCATCGTTAGCCGCGGGATCAGCGGAATTTACGCTGACACCCGGCATAACACCCACGGTCGGAGTGGGCTCCAATCGCGGGTGTTTAACCCGTTAAATGCCGCGGTCAACGACGCGACCGCGCGGCATTTAACATGCCTTTGGGGTCTTACCCCACATATGCCCCCCCCCCCTGCACCATTTCGGGGCGGGGGGCGATTGCTGTTTTGGCACCTCTGGGGTCCCGATCGGAGGAAGGGAAGTGGATGGATTGCTTTAAGATGGGTCTGTGACGTTATCTTAAAAGAAAGTGTCAGCCTATGCATCTGCATGCATCTGCTGGAACTGTAATACCCTGCAAACATTAGTATATCAACATATAACATATAAAGAGACATATAACGTCAAAAAGTCTAATCATAACACAAACCCACCATATAAGTATCACCGGTCTGTAACAATCCATAGAATAAAACTAAATAACTATTGAACCCATAGATGAACGCGTAAAAAAAAACGTTAAAAACCCCGCCCAAAATTATGATTTTACCTATTATATTCACTATAAAAATGCAATAAAAAGTGATCAACAAAAAATATGTACTCCAGAATGATACTGATGCAAGAACAACATGTCCCGCAAAAAAAAAAAAGCCATCAACCAGCTAATATATTAGGCAACCATACACAATTGAATAATCTTGATAATAGAAAGGTTGCACTACAAAGTATAATGTGATTGGTATATGTTGAAAGGTATTAAAATCAGAGGCATTAACTCAGCGTATGGTGGAACAAGTAGAGAAATAAATTAAAATAATGTAAGAATCATAAAAAATGCCCATAATCCTCATCACATATAAAGAGAGATAAACGCAAAAAAAAAAGTGTGTAATCATAACACAAACCCCACATATTTAGTATCACACGATCCGTAACAACCCATAGAAAACAGTCAATAATATTGAACCCGCACAATGAACTGTTAAAAAAATGTTATAAAACCCTCCAAAAATTATGATTTTTACCTATTATATCCCATAAAAATGCAATAAAAAGTGATTCAACAAAACATATGTACTCAAGAATTATACTGATGCAAAGAACAACATGTCCCGCAAAAAAAAAAGCCATCAACCCGTCTGTTAGCCAAAAACGTAACAAAATGTGATTCCACTTGGAAGACGGCGATCAGGAAATGATAGATTTTCCCCACATTGGTTTTATTTGGCAAATAGTAAAACATAAGAAAAAATATCATGTATGTATCCCCGTATCGTATCGACCCATAAGAATAAGAGACATGATTATTAGGTGGCTATCGGTGAACACAAAAAAAAAAAAAAAAAAATCCGTACAGAATTGATGCTTTTCTACTCATGACCTCAAAAAAAGTTCCTAAATTTTCAACAATAGGTGATACCAACCCCAAAATGGTAACACTGGAAAAGCATCTCGTCCCCCAAAAAAAATGCCAAATGCGAAAATTTTATAGCCTTCAAAAGGGGGGCAACGAGGGAAAACTAAAATCCTGGCCGCTGCAGGGTGTCCTTCCCTCTGCGCATCGCTGTGCCCCCATAACACAGTAACGGCCACGTGTGGGGGGGGGGGGGGGGCGCTGCAATCAGGAGAAAGTTAGTAGAACAAATTTATGTGGTGAGTTTCTCTTTTATCTTTTGGAAATGTGTAAATTTGGTGCTAACCTAACGTATAACCGACAAAATTGGACCATTCTAAATTTTTCACTGCCATTTGATTCAGTTACTATGAAGATTCAAGGGGTTAACAATCTTGTAAATGCTGTTTCTGATGCTTGAGGGGTGCAGATTTGAAAATGGGTTGGTATAGGGGGGTTTTGTTGCTAAAATGTAAAATTTGATTTCAACAGTTATTTTCCCCAAAATAGTCAATTCTGAAAATACGAACAATCTGCTATTCGATTTGTTAGCCGCGTCACGTCAAAATAAATGATCCAAACATTCAAAAATTATGAAATGTAAAGTAGACAAATGGGAATGTTTATTCTGCAGTTTTAGGTGTCAAATCGATCTCTGCTGAAAACCGGTGATTTGACATTTTTCGAAAATGGCAAATTTTCTCTAAAAATTCATCATTTTTTTTCTTTTTTCTGTAAATAAATGCAAAATTATCATAGCAAAATTGTACCACTAAAATTGAAGTACAACATGTGGGGAAAAAACAATCTCAAGATCGCTTTGATAAGTACAGTGTTCGAAAAGTATAACCATAAAGAGACGCAGGTCAGAATCTAAAAAATGGGGATGATGGCTAGCTGACAATGTCTGCACTCTTAAGGTTAAGGGTTACACACATTCTTTTCCTTGTATATGTATCATCCACTAGGTTTTTAATATAAAAATAATTTTTATATTTTCACTTTTAATTGTCAATTTCATCTTTGATGGTTTCTCTACTTTTTGCAACCATTTTGTTTCACTAATATGGGTGGAGTATACTGTTTTTTTCTTGTACTGTTTATATTCACAATGTATATACTTATAGAGTATATTACTCTGTGATAAAAAGTGAATAGAAAAAGTACAAGAAAACAGTATCTCCACCTCATATTAGTGAAACAAAATGGTGCAAAAAAGTGAGAAACAGCAAAGATGAAATGAAATTAAAGTGAGAAATATAAAAATTAATTTTTATATTAAAAACCTATTGGATGATACATATACAAGGAAAAATGCATGTGTGTACCCTTAACCCCTTAAGGATGCAGCCATTTTACAGCTTAAGCATCAGTCCCATTTTTTAGATTCTGACCTGCGTCTCTTTATATGGTTATAACTTTTGAACACTGTTCAATGTATATACTTATAGAGTATATTACTCTGTGATAAAAAGTGAATGTGATCTCCACCTAATATTAGTGAAACAAAATGGTGCAAAAAAGTGAGAAACAGCAAAGATGAAATGAAATTAAAGTGAGAAATATAAAAATTTATTTTTTTATTAAAAACCTATTGGATGATACATATACAAGGAAAAATGCATGTGTGTACCCTTAACCCCTTAAGAACGCAGCCATTTTACAGCTTAAGGCTCAGTCCCATTTTTTAGATTCTGACCTGCGAGTTATATGGTTATAACTTTTGAACACTGTTACTTATCAAAGCGATTCTGAGATTGTTTTTTCCCCACATGTTGTACTTCGTTTTAGTGGTAAATTTTGGCTGATAAGTTTTGCGTTTATTTAAAAAAAAAGAAAAAAATTATGAATTTTTAGAAAAATTTGCCATTTTCGAAATTCAAAATCACCGCGTTTTCAGGCAGATCGATTTACCACCTAAATTATGTTATGAGGATTATGGGCATTTTTATTGATTTCTTACATTATTTTTATTATTATTTCTACTTGTTCCACCATGACGCTGAGTTAATGCATCTGATTTTAATACCTTTCAACATAACTACAATCACATTATACTTTGTAGTGCAACCTTTCTATTATCTAAGATTTATTCAATTGTGTATGGTTGCCTAAATATATTCCAAGACATCCTAGAATCTTTTAGCACTGATGATATTCATAAAAGGTGTAAAATTTTAATCAGCAGGTCAATTATTTACAATTGTCACGGGTGCCCCTGCGCCCCCGTGTGCCCCGACCTCTCGTTCTCCTCTCTCGACTCCAGTGGCGATCCCCGCAATGTCCACACTGCGGCACGCACGCTCCCATGTCCTAGGGCGCGTCGGCTCTAGAAATTTTAAGGGCCAGTGCACCACTAATTGCCGCTGACCAGCTGCTTGTCATTATAAATTCCAGTCCCTTGGTATGTCTCCTGCCAGATCTTTGTGCTTCCATGCCTGAGAAAGAGCTATTTACCAAGCCCTCACTGATTATCCTGATTTCCCATTGTGACCTTGATACCGTTCCCGACTCCGATCCCGTGCTTCTTGTCTCGACCTCCTGCCTGTCCCTAACCACGACTTTGCCTGACGATTCTGTGTTACGCCTTGGCTCCCACCGCGGACAAAGTCGTGCCTGTGGAACGACCTGGTGGTACCACGTCGCAACAAGTCCAACCCGCTTTGCGGCGGGCTCTGGTGAAAACCAGGTAACACTTAGACTCCGGTCCCAGGTGTCTGCTTACGTCATTGTCCACGGTTGTACAGAGGTTCCACTACCACCTATCCTGAAACAATATAAGTTCTGCAGGATTGTTCTCAAGTTGAATTTGTATGTAAGCCGGAACTGTTTATTTTATAATTGTAACCCCGGCCAAAAAATTTTGGTATCTGTGGCAATTGAATTTTAAAAATGTGGGGTTGTCGTAAGAACCGGGATTAACAATAATTCTTAATTGCAGACACTTTTGATAATTGTAGCCTGGCACTAAAATACAGTAAATTACCAACATCCAGAGGGCTGTCCAGAGGTCTTCTGTAAATCAGGTATTCTTAAGTAGGCGACTGCCTGTATTTAAATGTTTCAAGCCTATTTAGGTCCATCGTCAAATGGAGATTGAAAAAAGGTACATTTGTTTTACAAAAAATTTTCTACAAAAATAAAGTGACATGTAAGGCAAATTATTTTATCTGCCTCAAAACTATTTTATTTTCAGGGAACTAAACTGACTAGCTTGAGAACTTGACATTATAGAGTATATTACCTGCAGATGTCTATATCAGTTTACTTGTAGTATGTGTTTGCTTCCTTGAAATCTGTAGCAGCAATATTTCCCTAACCAAACTCTGTGTACTACCAACACCTGTTGCTCCACATTTCCACAAACCTTTTTTATGCAGTTTTATGCATTGGGAACTTGTGCTTATGTAGATCAATTGATTCCTCCTTCTGTTATGATTTCTCCTTCTGTGGATTCACTAAAAAGTCACAGTAATTATTCTTTACATCATATACACAGCATATACACTCACCGGCCACTTTATTAGGTACACCATGCTAGTAACGGGTTGGACCCCCTTTTGCCTTCAGAACTGCCTCAATTCTTCGTGGCATAGATTCAACAAGGTGCTGGAAGCATTCCTCAGAGATTTTGGTCAATATTTGCATCGCCGTCTTCCAAGTGGCATAACATTGTTACGTTTTTGGCTACAGAGCTGGTTGATGGCTTTTTTTTTTTGCGGGACATGTTGTTCTTTGCATCAGTATCATTCTGGAGTACATATGTTTTGTTGATCACTTTTTATTGCATTTTTAGTGGGATATAATAGGTAAAAATCATAATTTTTGGCGGGTTTTTAACGTTTTTTTTTACGGCGTTCATCATATGGGTTCAATAGTTATTTAGTTTTATTCTATGGATTGTTACAGACGCGGTGATACTATATATGTGGGGTTTGTGTTATGATTTAGACTTTTTTGAGCGTTATATGTCTCTTTATATGTTTATATGTTTATATACTAATGTATTGCAGGGTATTAGCAGTTCCAGCAGATGCATGCAGATGCATAGGCTGACACTTTGCCTTTAAGATAACGTCACAGACGCCATCTTAAAGGCAATCCCTCCAGACTTCCCTTCCCTCCGATCGGGACCCCAGAGGTGCCAAAACAGCAATCGCCCCCCCGCCCCGAAAATGGTGCAGGGGGGGGGGGCGATAGTGGGGTAAAGACCCCCAGAAGGCATGTTAAATGCCGCGGTCGCGTTGACCGCGGCATTTAACGGGTTAAACACCCGCGATTGGAGCCCACTCCGACCGTGGGTGTTAGCCGGGATGTCAGCGGTAAATTACCGCTGAAATCCCGCGGCTAACGATGCCGGTTCGGCTGCTGTGCAGCGCTGAACCGGCATCGTCTCTGCGCAGTAGCTGTACTGCGCTGAGCGCTATTCGCGGGACTCCGCGCAGTACAGCTACGGCGCAGAGCGCTAAGGGGTTAAAGAGGACCTTTCACCCGCTCACACATGTGAAGATTATCATACCATCCTGTAGGGGCTGCTACACAGATTCAGGTGCACTTGGAATTTTCCTTCTAGCCCCCACGGTTGCGGAGATAACATTCCCAGTGTTTGACCTTTGTAATCAGTGTTTGGTCAGAGAGGAGGAGCAGTTGCGATTACGCGCCATTTGCGCCAGTTGCGATTACGCGCCATTTGCGCCAGTTGCGATTACGCGCCGTTTGCGCCAGTTGCGATTACGCTCCATTTGCGCCAGGTGCGATTACGCACCGTTTGCGTCAGTTGCGATTATGGGCCGTTTGCGCCAGTTACGATTATGCGCCGTTTGCGCCAGTTACGATTACGTGGCGTTTGCACAAATGTTATATGTTATATGTATACTAGATGATAAAAACGTGCAATTGTGCAAATAAGGTCACCATTATCTGGCAGACCCCACAGCCGAGAAAAAAGTAAGCAATGATATATGTAAAAAAATGTGTAGAAAACATACATACACATATACTCATAATATATATATATATATATATATTTATACAAAAAGCCCCTACATACAAGTTGACAAAGTAACGCCAAACACATATGTTCAATACATACTAAATATGGATATGTAGTAAGAAGTGCAATTGTCAAAAAATGGCAGAGGATAACATCAAATCAGATTATGTCAAAAAACTATAGACAGATTTTGTATCCATATATATTGAGAGAGGTCTCCACGTCTTACACATGTTGTAATATGTTCGTTCTTTAGTCTTGACACTATATGCTGGGTAACGAAGAAGATGGACATTATACACCCATTCACATATTCACACCCACAGACTCTGCAGGAAAGGAAAAAATTGGAAATAGAACATGTTAATATAAACAGAAATTAAAACAGGTCTCGGGGACCACCTATCCCCAACCCCACATCCAGGTACCTACCGGAAATGACAGAATCGCGCAAAGGACAGACACTCATTTAATCCGAAAGGTTGCATGGTTTTAAGACGCCAGATCCATTTTTTTCATGCGTTGTAGTTTTTTTCTATGAGAACCCTCCACGAGGGTTGCTTCAACATGATCGATACCACGAAAACACAGCAAGCTGGAATCACAAGAATGACATTCAAAGAAATAGATTCAATTTAGTATTCAATTTGGTCCTCTTGACATTCCTAGCGTTATTTATATCCCAAGGACATGTTCACTCACCCGTACTTTGAATTCACGGGTGGTAATCCAATGTAGATCTTGGCACGGGCACACTGCGTAGTAATCACCCCTTGTAGAGCAATGGGATGGCCAAGTAATGTCAACACTTTTGTCCCTGAGAGTTTGAGAAGGTGGTACTTTTCTCCACATTGGTGCACGCTACAACACTTACCAGTTTTATTACTTTTATTTGGGTCTAATGCACCAAAATTGGTTGAACCATTAGGGGGATAAAAACATAGACAATATGATCTCGAATGTTTTTTGGCTCTCCTCACTGATAAGAACGATATGGGGGTACAATTTGAGAAATAATGGGATCAGACAATAAAATTGGCCAAACTTTTCTAACACTTATACATAGTGGACCAGTTTCTGTGATAGGTTGTCACGTACCTTGTTGTAGTGTCACCCGTTTTTTTGTTGGGGTCGCAAGAGTACTCACGGGAGTATCCTGGGCTCTTTAATATACTTTAATAACACATCGTTTTGATAACTTCTTCATAAAACCGTTCATAAGATCTCCCAATTGTTTTCTAAAACCGAGTTCATAGAGCAAATCCCTTGTCCTCAAAATTTACCTATTGGTATCGCATTCTTCAATTGCTGCGGGTGAGGAGGATGCTAGTAAAGAAATTTACAGATGTTTCTTACAAATAATCAGTTTGTATTAAACCCTGATCATCTTTTTAATAGATAACCAAAATTCTATCTGATTTGGATCAGATTTCCAAGTCAATTTGATATTGACATCATTATTATTCAAGGATGACAAAAACCATCCACTCGAATTTGGAGCCCGCCATATCAAGAATATGTCATTGATGAACCATGGCCAAAACAGACACGATTCACTGATGGCAGACGATTCGACAGGAAAAAGGTCCCTCTCCCACAGCCCAGAAACAGATTAGTTATCAAGCGCGCAAGCCACTCCCATAGCTGTCCCCTGCGCTGAGGAAGAAGGACCCTTAAATGTGAAAAAATTCCAGGTTAGAAACAAATCAAACAATGTACACAAAAGCAAGCCAAATCATTGTCCATATTAGCCATTCAAAGAAAAAGTTTACGGCCCTTAAACCATCGACATGCCAATACTTGTATTAAGAACTCGCTCATCAGGTGGCCATAACATGTCTTCAGCCACTGGATGCCCTCGAGTTTCATCAGATAAGTCTGCCGAGTCCCATAGGTATGGGGCAAAGATTCCACCATTGTCTAAGAAAAGAATCTATGTATTGCATACATTGTCGGTTAAGTTGCCACACCCCGATACTATCGGTCTATCACCCCATGGGTTAGACCCATTCTTGTGATTTTGGGTAATAAGTACAGAGTTTGAGCAATCGTAAGTTCTGTATCCATAAAGGCATCCAGCTTTCTTAATAATTGCCTCATCCATACTGCTCTTCAAAATCTGCTGACGGAGGGACATGGGTTGTATGTTAGCTTCTTATAACAAGATGGTCATCGTAGTTGCCGATTAGCCTCTTTTTCATACATATCTTAGACCATCACACCACTTGCCCCCTTCTCAGCCGGCTTATATAGAACATCCTTCAGCCCTTCAAATAAGAAGTACCCTGTCTTTTCAATCTTTTGTCAGATTATCATTTTGATCTTATAGACATATGTTCAAATCGCTCCATGCTCGCGAGATGTCGGCTGTGTGTGACACTTCCGTCTCTCGAGAGCGGATCTTGTCCTGTTGCGCAGTCGCAGGCTTTCTTATATTTTTGAGCCTTGTACACCACCTGATATGTATTTTATCATTGGCTCTTGATGTGTTTATATATTACTACCAGGTCAGCCTTGCATCACCCCCAGATGAAGGCTTGACAGCTGAAACGGCATTGGGGGCGGTGTGTGTGGACTTTTCCTATGGGTAAGGAAATATGTGGCTTTGGACATTGTTACTATGATACTGTACTATGAGGTTTTATAAGTCATATTTCCCACACAATGTCTCAGTATGGTCCATATACTTTGATTGAGTTACATCCTGTATAAAGAACATCTATCTACCTACCCCGTAGGTGTATTAATATATATCTGTTTAATTTTAGCAGACCTTTTGTTTTTGCATGACTTATATCTTTGGTGCCCACACTGTACTGTGCACAGGCTATCCTTCTGGTGTCTGAATTTAAATGTGTCTTATGATCGGTTACAATAAATAAATATTGTTAATTGTGTATACATGTTTGTGGTGAATTCCTCCTTTTTGGTCCTGTGTTTTTATTAGTGAGGTAATCTACGTGCTTGTTTGTCCTCACATTGATAAATGTGGGCCAATGTGTATGAAATCAAACAGAATGAGACCTTCTATATAAACAGGATGTATACAAGGACACACTAGCGCTCCATTGCAGAAAATCCTAATATTAAAGTAAACCATCTCAACAAAATTGTTTTTGAAGTGGTGTGCTGTAAATGTTTGATAGTAAACTATTTGCAACAAGGTCAAATGGACAGCCGAGATCACAGTAGGTGTGCACACCTTCTCCTCTCCAACGCCAATATGATTCATTTGTTTAAAGAAAGGTAGAAAAATACCAGAATGATAAAGAACATTAACTAATCAAGAGTTTCTTAATTTTAAGCACATTCTATAAATCATAAAACTTCATGACAAGAAACTAGAATTTCATATAATTGGAACTGCCACATCAGCTGAATCTATCCACACCAGGTGGCCATGGTAGCATTTGTAGCATCAAATAATATTTATTTATATTTAAGAGCAATCAAAAGACGAGTGTGTGAGCTTTTTGGCGGTGTACATTGATCCTAATGTTGCAGTGTCTGAAGTGGGACTTAAGTTTTGAGTGGACTTAAGCAGGTAACTGCTTATTTTGTGTTATTTTTTTCAGCTGAATTCTTCTTTTCTTCCGTATGTCTATTGTATTCCCATCGGTACAATGACTTCATAAGTGGCAATTGCTACACAGTGTACATTCTTTGCCATGTATGCTTTCCTTAACCCCTTCCCGACATTTGATGTAATAGTACTGGAGTCGGGGAGGTGCGTCCCGCAAAATGCAGTACTCCTGAACGGAGCCGGCACCAGAAGCTGCAAGGTGTCAGCTATATATTATAGCCGACACCTGCCTCTAACACCCGCGTCCGTAACAATTTAGCCAAAAAAATGTTACTTTCAAAATTGCATCCAATTTTGTTTTAACCCCTGTAAAACAATAAAGGGTTAACAACATTCATAAAAGTTTTTTCACGACGTTGAGGGGCGTAGTTTCTATAATGGGTGTTTACTTTAATTTATGGGGTTTTACTTTTATTTAGAGTCTCTCAAAGTGATTTGAAACCTGAGCAGTCCCTCAATAGCAGGATTTTTGCGTTTTTTATGAAAATGTGAAAAATCGCCACCTAACGTTCAAAGCCCATAAAAATCCTAACAAAAATAAGATATGCATAAAAAACCATGTCCACATAAATTAGACATTTAGTGAATGTTAGTATTAATGTTTTTTTGCTGTTATGACTATGTATGAAAAAGTAGAACATTTTGAAGTTCAAAAATCAAAAATTTTTCCAAATTTTCACCAAATATCTGATTTCTCCAAAATAAATGCAAAACATACCACCAAAAATTTTTCAAATAACCTGAAGTCGATTGTCACGAGGGAAAAACATTTTTAAAATCACTTGGATATGTTAAGCGTTCGGGAGTTATAACCACTATAGTGAACACAGGGCAGATTGAAAAAAATGGGCCGTGTTCAGGAAGTGAAAAGTGCTTCAGCGTTAAGGGGTTAAACAACCGTTCGAGGGGGAATTCTGCTGTGGTGGTTTTGTGTGAAATTGCTCACTGGAAGCAGATCTCTGGCTCTATAATGAGCAGTTTCCAAGGCTGCAAGGCAATTGACAACATGGATAAAGTTTGCTGCTCCTGGAGCCAAACTAACTGGGGAAGATGGGTGTAGGTATGGAAGTATGAATGTGCAGAGTAGGGGGCAGCTAGTGGGTAACATGTAGAAGGCAAGGTAGAGTGAAAGTTCAGAGAGTCTAGATCTGATCTGGTGCACCCTAAATAAGTTTACAGCTGGCAATGAGGGGGATATCAGCTCTGGGGAGCAATGTTGCCAGCAAGACATGGCCTCTACAACCAGGCACCGTCTGTTCCAGTAAGAAGGGTAAGCAAGCACAGGCAGGCGGACAGGTGCTGGTAGTGGGATATCCTAATTATTAAGGAACAGACAAGGCAATCTATAACACAACATTGCATACCGAACATGGGGGTCATTTCACTAAGGCCCGATTCGCGTTTCCCGACGTGTTACCCGAATATTTCCGATTTGCACCAATTTCCCCTGAATTGCCCCGGGATTTTGGGGCACAGCGATTGGATGTGGCACTCGGCGCTGGCATGCACGCAACGGAAATCGGGGGGCGTGGCCGAACGAAAACCAAGGATTTCGGAAAAACCGCCGTATTTAAAACAAAAAATGTGTGCGGACTTGCACTTGCCTTCAACTCGCCCGCTTGGTGTATCCTTGCGTTCCAGGGAACTTCAGCGCACAGCGCCACCTGGTGGACGTCGGGGAACTGCCTTATAAATCCGGGCCAGACCCTAATCCACGCAGAGAAAGCGCCGCTGGATCGCGAAATGGACCGGGTAAGTAAATCAGCCCCATTGTTTGTGATGGGGTTCACATATGCGGATTGGGTTTGATTACTAGGAGGGACTGTTGAGATCAGCATTGGCACCAATGACAAAGGTCCACATTGGCAGATTAAGGTGGAAGGTCCTTAAAATGATTTTCAGGGGATTTAGGCCATAAGCTCAGGGCAACACCTAAAGTAGTTTTCTCAAAAGTTGGTGTAGGAAGGAGAGGTTTGGGTTCATGGAAACTGGGCTGACTTTCTGTCGGTTACAGGCCCTACAGTAGGGTTGCTGACCTCAATGGGTGAGGTGCTGCTGTTTTTGGGGGTCAAATGGCTATAGAGGTTGGACGAGTGTTTAAACTAGAGTCTTGGGGGGAGGGCAACTACGCCTGTGCGGGCAAAAAAAAGTGTAGATGGGAACTGGGAAGAGTCATAGTCCATGAGGGTGGAAGGGGGGCTGAAAGGTTGGGAAAATAACAACAAAAGAATAAGGATAAGGCAACCATATAAAGTGTATGTACACAAAGGCCAGAAGCCTCACAAAAAAGAGGAACTGTAACTCTTAATATTGGAGCGCAAATATGATATAGTGAGCTATGACTGGGCTGTTACTATGATGTTATAGACTTTTTAGAAATAGTGTAAACATAAAAAAGGGGGATTTGTTTAATATGTAATTTTGCCTCAAGCCTGTCCTGCGAGATGACATCGGTGCGAAAATGAAATGTGGAGAGTCCCTATGGTGGAGATAAGGGGAGGTAAAAAAAAATAAAATTACTAGGGTTTTGTTATAAGGCTCCAAATATAATGGAGGCAGCAGAGGAAAATGCTGATAAGTCAAATGGATGGGGTTTCAAAACATGGTGAAGTACGTATCATGGGGACTTCAATTACCTGGAAATTGACTGGGAGGCACAAACCTGCAGGTTCTTCAAGTAGCAGTTTTTGTGGTCAACAACAAAAGACAATTACCTGCAAACTAGTCCTGGACTCATAACAGTACTCTAGCTAGAAACACTACTTGGATCTGAGATCCAAAGGACATGGCATTTGAGCATTTACCAGCACATATGTTGTCAAAAATAGAGGCTCCTCTTTTGCCTAATATGCCTGAAAAGCCACAATTTAACAGTTAATACATGCAAACCCTACTTGGGCTGAGAGAGTTGGTTGTAGGCCCCAGTTATAAACAGCTACTTTCTTTTGGAAAGAATCCTCAAAATGTCAAAAGAAATTGAGGATTTGGGAGAATTATTTGAATATTACAGATACCTACTTTTGATTCAGTGGCGTTACCTTCGATATATTTGAAGGCAGCTGATTATAGTTCACTACCCATCATGCGTATATTATATTACCTTATGCTGCTCAAGAGGGCTATGCCACGATAGTGTGGGGTCGGCATGTTGTCATTTCATTGATCTTAATGTGCATGTTTCAGATCCTCACGATTTAAACCAAGCAAATCAACTAAAAGAGGGGTTCAGGAGCGCCATTTGCCACCACCTGAATTTACTTGGCCCACATTGGTTGTCATGGCTCAATCTCTTTCAACTGGTTCAAGGGAATTGGGAGGGTTGATATCAGGAATCTTTCATATGCTGATACAAGGTGTTGTTCTAATTCTACTTATATTTATCCTGGTGAAATTTTTTATTTTACTATTGAAAAGGATTCTAAAATCAAACAGTTTTTCAGGAAAATCAAAATCAGCCAACCTGACCATCATTAAAGATTCAGCATCCCACTTTATGATGATGACAATACCTGCTCACTACCCAGATGAAGTAGAATGCTACAACCACCCCAGCCTCAAATCTTTCGGCCTCACAGTACAATTGTACTTACTGCGGAAAGAATATTGACTATAAAGGACTTATTTAGTGGATATTTTAAAGCAATAACATCCCATAATCTTCTCTAGATTTTAGATAGGGGAAGTAGTGAGGTCATCTGGATGATGCGGGACATCCATAATTTGTGAGGATTTGTGATTCGCAGAGAAAATGGTTGATGAGGTCTAATGTAGATTAATGTAAAGTTATGCACTTGATATGGAAACAAAATTGTATAATTACCCTATTTTTCGTACTATAGGCGCACAAAAAATCCTTTGATTTTCTCAGAGAATCAAAGGTGGGCCTTATAATCCAGTGCGCTTATATATGAACCTACTTACAGACAAACAGCTCTCTTCAACTGTGCACAGTTCTGCCACCTGTGGCCATTCATCCTTATAAGCAGGTGCGCCTATAGTCCAGTGCGCCTTATAATGAACCTAGACGGTTTAGCAGTCAATTTTATGACCAGAGCAAGGTGGCTGCTGCTAAGCAAATAAAATTATGGGATGTATCAAGAGAGGAATTGACTCATGAAAAGGCATAGTTTTCCTTATACAAATCCCGGTCAGACCACATGGAATATTGTGTACAGTTTTTGGGCCCCCAGTGTATTAAAATGACATAGTAGAACTCAGACAGGTGCAGAGGAGAGCAATCAAGATTATTGGGAATGGGGACACTGGAATACAAGGGAGACCTCATTACAATGAACAAATACCTGAAACAGGCAGTAAAGATCCTCCAAGATCTTTATACCTGGGCATCTCCTCTATGTCTAGAGGAGAGGTGATTCTAATCACCGTAACATAGACAAAGGTTCTTTACTGTAACAGCAGGAGACTATGGAACTCTCTCGCAGGAGGTGTTATGGCGGACTCTCATTGTACATGTTCAAAAGAGACTGGATGCCTTTCTGGAGAAAAAAATATTACGGGTTATGGGGAAAAAGCATTTGATTCTCTACGGTTGACTTATGGACAGCATCTTTTTCCAGCCTTGTTTATATGTGATCCTATGACTGCACGCTTTCCCAAAAATACATAAAAAAAACTTTTTTTGGCAAATGAGAACTTGACTAAAAAATCCTATTGTCTATGTCGATTAGGGTTTGCTCTTAGGGTGTCCGGATTTAGTTTTTTTTAGTGAGGAAAAGAAATCCACACATAACACATTGTTTTAGGGTTTTGATACAATATAGACATGATATGTTATGTATGGGGTAAAGGTATTCACCCATGAAATACACCATGACCAACTTTTTAGACTTGATGAAATCATTAGATCCTGGTGACCATGTAAATACCAATAAAACCAGAAACCTACCTCTATCAAATATTTCTACCCAGATAACCTCATATCCACTCTCCGTAACCCCTTCCCCGCTCTGTGTCGGATATATCGGCATGGATGCAGTACTTAGCTCTCAGCGTCTGATATTCGGCAACAGAGCCAATGACCGTTCAGCTCTGAGCCGAACCAGCATCGGGAAGCCAACCCCCCAGTGTAACAACCTTGCCAGAGTGGGATCTGATAGCGGGTTTTAACCCTTTAATGCGTGGGTCAGTGCGACTGCCAGCATTTAACTTGCCTTTGGGGGGTCTTTTCCCATTAATCGACCCCCCCCCCTCGTGCCGTTTTCGGGGGGGGGGGGCTGGTCTTTGCATAACACTCAGGGGTGGTCCGATCTGACTTCAGAGTTGCCTGTAGAAACTGCCTTAGATGTGTCAGACGTCATCTTCAGGCACAGCATCTGCATAGGCTGACACTACTAATACCCTTAAATACATCAGTATTGCAGATTTATTATTATGAACAAGCAATAAGATGATTACTTGTTCATGTCCCACGTGGAACTCTAATTTTAAGTTTGTTAATATTAAGTAGAAACATATCCCTAAGCCCTCTGCCCTCCTATGAGGATCATCCCACTCCTAAACAAACCACACTCCCTAGTACATCACGCATCCATAACAACCTGTGGAATAAATTAAATATTATTGAACCCGCGACGACAACGCCGTTCAAAATAACTGTTATAAACCATCCAAAAATTATGATTTTTACCTATTCAATCCCACAAATGCCATTAAATCTCAAAAAAGCTGTTTCTGATAGTTCCTGAGGTGGTGCAGATTTGATGGTTTATATTTGGGGGTTTGATGCTAATATGTAAAATTTCATTCAAACCTGTATTATACCCCAAAATAGAAGTCCATTTTTGAAAATCCGGAAAAAGCAATATTCTATTTGTAAGCCAAATCGATTTGTAACCAAATCGACGTGACATCAAATAAAATTAATCCAACATTTAAAAAATGGTAAATTAACGATGCACATATATGTTATTCAGCAATTTTATTTAGGTGGTAAATCTATCTGCCTGAAAACTCAATGATTTTGAAAATGCAAACAGTGTTCAAAAATTATAACCATATAAAGCGACGCAAGTCAGAATCCCAAAAAATGGGGCTGAGCCTTAAGCAAAATGGCTGCATCCTTAAGGGTTAAAAAGTCAATAGGACAATATTTACAAGCTAGATCTAATGCTCAAAAGAGGAGATTTTTTAATAGAGAAAGTGCCAAATTACATATATATCTGTGTATAAGCCGAGTTTTTCAGCACAAAAAATGTGCAACTACTCACTGCGCATTGGCAGGGACGTTGCATACCCCCAGGGCAATTGAAAGAGCCCCCCTGGGCTCGACTATTGGGCCAGATGTGGAGAGAGAGAACCAACGCTGTTCAGCAGCGATGGCCTCCGGGGGTCCAGGTGATAGCAGCCGGGTAGGGGTGTAAAGATGGATAGGTTGCACTTTTGTGGAAGTGCTGGCCATGTGCAGGTGTAGGGACAAACCACCCATGGTCCCTAGAGCCAGGCACCTGGTTTGGTGTTGGACTAAGTACAAAAAATACAAACTATGTGACAGTTGGTAAGCTACGCCCTTCAACCAACTGTATGTGGGAATGGTGTGGTATCATGTCCTGTAATCCCTCCTTGCACCAAGGCCTAACTATTTGTTTCGAAAACTCTTCTTCCTTGGAACAATAGTAATAGTAAAGTCATGTTTATACATACAGTACTTTTTAACCTGCCGTCTGACGGTCTTAACCCTAATGTATAGCAAGCTAGGTGCTTCAGTTGAACACCCCCGGTCCCCTAAAGACCCGTGGTTTGCAGACTATCATAACTACGAAGCGTCGGTTTGAGGCTTAAGCCAGCGGTCAGGGTTTCCATATAAAAACGATCTAACACAGTCAATCATCACTGCAAGCCTATGAAAATTAAATGCAACTTACAATAAATGACAGTTGTGCAAACATTATAAACACGCATTGGCTTTAGTAGCCCAATGGGTACATTGCTTGAATGTTACAAACGTTACATGAGAAAGTCTACTCTGGGTAGCAATAGCAAAGTGCCAAAATGTCCATTTCCTGTGGATAAAAAGGCAAAATGCAAACAGAATGTCTCATTCCTGCAAATAAAGAACTTCATGCAACATAAAAGATCAATGGCAACGTTTCCTTGTAGTGATGGCTAAAAGTCTTTCAGAAGGCTTTGGAAGAAAGTCCATCTTCTGGACCCCTTGATGTGGGGAAAAGTGCAGATGAAGGGTCTCCTCCTAGAGTGGAGAAACAGAGTCCTTCACAGAGGTCTCTGCATCAGCAGAGGTTGATGCTAATGTTGATTGATGCTAATATAATACTGGAGAGCAGTTCAAGGGAGTCTCTTGACTGAAAATAATAAATAGGGGAAAGAGTCCCAGAAAGTCTCTGGCTCTAAAGGTATATGGCTTCAGCCCAACTGGGAGTAAGCAGACAAAGTCATATAACCTTATTTACAATACAATACAGTACCTTGGTAAGGGCTACGCCCATCAGGGGTTCTCAGTATCTGAATTGCAGTCAGTAGGAGTGAGTACCTCAGGATCGGCAAAGCAGACACCATCATCTTCCATTTTGTGTTGGGACAGCTGGTACTCCTGCAGATACGCAGGGTTCCCCTTTGTCTGTGAGACAGTGAAAAGGAAGCAGCTAGGGAATCTTTGAACTTTTCAGTCACACGCCCAACTAACGCCAGGATGACTCCAACTTAATGAGCTGTAATTCTGGTCATTCTGTTCGGTTCTCGAAGGGAACGGCTGGCGTAGGCTATGACCCTTTCAGTTCATTCTGAAGCTGGGATAGTTCAGCTCCTAATCCCTGCTTGCTGGCATCGGTGGTAGAGTATAAAAGGCAGATGTAATCGGGTATCCTAACACCGGGTGGCTCAGTTAGTCTTAACTTCAGCATTTGGAAAGCTTGCCTCTCGTTCTGCTGTCCATTCAATGGGCTGCTCGGGATTGTTGGCCCCTCTTTTGGCATTCCCCTTAAGAGTTCTTGCGAGGGTCGCTAACTGGGAAAATTTGGGATAAAACGCCTGTATTAGCTGGCAAATCCCAGAAGCTCGTTGATGTCCCGATAGTAAGACGGGGTAGCCCAGTTTGGACAGCTGCTCAATTTTATTGGGTCTGGCTCAATTCCATCAGCACTCACCACATGTCCTAGTTTACTTTAAACTAAGGCTCAATAGGTGGCACTTGGACGCTTTACCATTCAACCCATGCTGGTTCAGGATTTGAAGACCTTCAGCAATGTCGAATGTCTTCGTATGGTCTTAGGAGATGATGTGTCCATCCAAGTACAGAGGACAGTCAAAGTCCGTGACCCAAACATCTCTCCACTACCGCTGAAATACCGGTGTGTTTTACAGGCCGAAAGGCATGTTATTAAACTCAAACAGGCCCTTGGGGGTGGAAGCTGTATTCCTCTATCTTCAGGCGCCATGGCCAACTTGCAGTAGCCACTGGTCAGATCCAAGTCGAGAAGCAAGCAGCTGACCCTAGGGCTGCGAGGGATTCCTCCCGATTCGAGTCACGATAGCATCTTGTTGGTGATATTGTTGATCTTTCTATAGTCAACACAGAATCGAAGGGTCCCATCCTTTTTTTCACAAGACCAACGGGCGCACATGGGCTGTGACTCTCCGGATACTTTGCTGCCTTCATCTCTGAACCAGCTTCTTCACCTCTTGGTAGGGGGCTGGAGGTACGGCCAGTACCTCTCTTTGATAAGAGGATGAGAGATACAGCTGTATCACCACCAAGGGCGCCCCATCTATCCTGTTCCTGACGCCACTTGCAACATCCCCACCGGGCCTAGCCTTTTCTGGGGCCTGAGACAGTCGGGGCCCGGAATACCTGAGTGGCTGGAGGTTGCGCCTAGGCAAGCTAGTGTCACAGTGCTGTATGGGACCAGAGGGCTGTCCTACAGCCTGGCGGTCTCCAACAGGTGGTGTTGGCAAAAATCATAGTATCATAGTATCATAGTATATAAGGCTGGAAGGAGACGCAGTCCATCAGTCCAACCTTCAAGAATTAAATAAATGTTTTATCCCCATAACCCGTGATATTTTTTCTCCAGAAAGTCATCCAGGCCTCTCTTGAACTGTACAGATAGTCGGCACATAACAACCTCCCTGCGGCAGAGAGTTCCACAGTCTCTCACTGCTCTACAGTAAAGAACCTTTGTCTATGGTATGGTAAATCTCCTCTCCTGGCGTAGAGGTGATCCCCCTTGTCTGATCACAGGCCTAGGTATAAAAAGATCTTTGGAGAGATCTTGTACTGTCCTTCAGGTATTGTACATTGTAAGAGGTCCCCCCTCAGTCGTCTTTTTCTAAACTGAATAATCCCAAATTTATGTAATCTTCATTGTATTCTAGTCCCCCCATTCCCCTAATAACCGGTGTCTCTCCTTGCACCCGTTCAGCTCTACTATATCCTTTTTATATACTGGTGCCCAAAACTGTACACAATATTCCATGGTTGGTCCTGACCGGGATTTGTATAAGGGCAGCAACTATGTCTTTATCATGAGAATCTATTCCTCTCTTGTACATCCCTTATTTTATTTGCTTAGCAGCAGCCGCCTGGCTCCTGTCACTAAAAGTTAAGTTTCCATCCACCAATACCGCCCAAGTCCTGATATAAGGGAGAAGCTGTAGTACTGGTTCTCCCTGGGGCAGCCCTTATTGTCTGTAGTGTGTGTCCCTGTAGATAGATGGGCACCCTTGGTGGTGATACAGCTGTAGCAGGGACCAGACGTAGGCAATGTTGTGCATAAAGTAACTTACAGTTCTTTATTCACCACGGTGACAAACACGCCAAATGATTCTGTCACAATTGCAGTACTGGAGTGATTTTGGAGAGGAACCTCAGGATTTGGGTCACTAGCCTGGATGCAGAGGCAGCTTGGGTGTAGCTGTGTCCATCCTGGAATCTGCAGCTTTGTCCTGTTTGTTCTGTGTCACTCTATGTGAATTTGGCTGAGCTAGGCCTAGCAGGCCTGTGAGCAGAGCTTGTGTGCTCATAGGTCATCCTCTGTTGAGAGCTCGGCTTGAAGAGCGCTACTCCTCTGAAGTTTCTGGAACTCGGTTCTAACTCCTCCTCTGACTAAGGGTCTAGTTACTCCTATTCGGTGGTCTCCTGTCTCAATCACACTCCAGTTACAAAAGGTGGAACTATGGGATGATTCGCATTACACAGTCTTTTTAACCTTGCCCATCCAGCAAAACCTACCGCTGCTCAATTACCTCTATATGTATTGCATAGAAAGGGCTTATGCCATGGCAGGGACGTGCACTAATCTTAGACATGATGACATGCATTTTTTCTTTCAATATCGTGCAACACCACCCCCATACTGAAGAAAGATTTTAAAATCACCTTTAGCTTCTCACTAAAACACTCTCTTCACATATCTCACGAAGAGCCAGGTGTCCCACCCCAGAATGTTTAAATTGAAACAGATATTACCTTATATAGTCCAGTATAAGCCCACACCCAAGTCCCCTAATTTTACCACAAAACCTGGGGAAATTAATTGACTTGAGTATAAACCGAGGGTGGGAAATGCATTGGTCAGCCTCCCCAGTATATGCCTCTGGACCCTACCCCATAGTATATAGCAAAAAACAGTGATGCTCCCAGTTAACGAGTTCCCCACTGAGAATATTGGGGACTGC
The DNA here is from genome assembly GCA_019512145.1 of Engystomops pustulosus. Taxonomy (NCBI): domain Eukaryota; kingdom Metazoa; phylum Chordata; class Amphibia; order Anura; family Leptodactylidae; genus Engystomops; species Engystomops pustulosus. The sequence goes on from CM033651.1 coordinate 28,958,518, forward strand.
GTGTACTGGATAAATAGTAATGACATTTAAAGAGCATCCCGGCCTCTGTAGCTCAAAATTTTATGTAGCTAAAATTTTTTGTTTTTTCCAGAGGCTGTACCTTTAGTGATATCCTGGCTGCCGGATCTTTTATAAGTTAATTTAAACCATTTATATAGATGTGTCCTCCATTCCAAATTTTTTCTCATGACAGCCCTAGAAGGGCACAATATATATATATATATATATATATATATATATATACAAAAAGCACCTACATGCAAGTGACAAAGTAAACGCCTAAACACATATGTGCTTTTTGTCTATATATATATATATATATATATATATATATAATATATATAGATATATATTATGAGTATATGTGTATGTATGTTTTCTACACATTTTTTTACCAATTCATTGCTTACTTTTTTCTCGGCTGTGGGGTCTGCCAGATAATGGTGACCTTATTTGCACAATTGCACGTTTTTATCATCTAGTATACATATAACATATAACATTTGTGCAAACGCCACGTAATCGTAACTGGCGCAAACGGCGCATAATCGTAACTGGCGCAAACGGCCCATAATCGCAACTGACGCAAAACGGTGCGTAATCGCACCTGGCGCAAATGGAGCGTAATCGCAACTGGCGCACAACGGCGCGTAATCGCAACGGCGCAAATGGCGCGTAATCGCAACTGGCGCAAATGGCGCGTAATCGCAACTGCTCCTCCTCTCTGACCAAACACTGATTACAAAGGTCAAACACTGGGAATGTTATCTCCGCAACCGTGGGGGTAGAAGGAAAATTCCAAGTGCACCTGAATCTGTGTAGCAGCCCCTACAGGATGGTATGATAATCTTCAACATGTGTGAGCGGGTGAAAGGTCCTCTTTAACCCCTTAGCGCTCGCGCCGTAGCTGTACTGCGCGGAGTCCCGAATAGCGCTCAGCGCAGTACAGCTACTGCGCAGAGACGATGCGGTTCAGCGCTGCACAGCAGCCGAACCGGCATCGTTAGCCGCGGGATTCAGCGGGAATTTACCGCTGACACCCGGCTAACACCCACGGTCGGAGTGGCTCCATCGCGGGTGTTTAACCCGTTAAATGCCGGTCAACGACGCGACCGGCGGCATTTAACATGCCTTTGGGGTCTTTACCCCAATATCGCCCCCCCCCCCTGCACCATTTTCGGGGCGGGGGGCGATTGCTGTTTTGGCACCTCTGGGGTCCCGATCGGAGGGAAGGGAAGCTGGAGTGGATTGCTTTAAGATGGGTCTGTGACGTTATCTTAAAGCAAAGTGTCAGCCTATGCATCTGCATGCATCTGCTGGAACTGTAATACCCTGCAACATTAGTATATAACATATAACAATAAAGAGACATATAACGTCAAAAAGTCTCAATCATAACACAAACCCCCACTAATAGTATCACCGCGTCTGTAACAATCCATAGAATAAAACTAAATAACTATTGAACCATAGATGAACGCCGTAAAAAAAAACGTTAAAAAACCCGCCACAAAATTATGATTTTACCTATTATATTCACATAAAAATGCAATAAAAAGTGATCAACAAAACATATGTACTCCAGAATGATACTGATGCAAGAACACATGTCCCGCAAAAAAAAAAAAGCCATCAACCACGCTAATATATTAGGCAACCATACACAATTGAATAAATCTTGATAATAGAAAGGTTGCACTACCAAAGTATAATGTGATTGGTAGTTATGTTGAAAGGTATTAAAATCGAGGCATTAACTCAGCGTATGGTGGAACAAGTAGAATAATAATTAAAATATGTAAGAAATAAAAAAATGCCCATAATCCTCATACATATAAGAGAGATAAACGCAAAAAAAAGTGTAAATCATAACACAAACCCCACATATTTAGTAATCACGATCCGTAAACAACCCATAGAAAACAGTCAATAATATTGAACCCGCACAATGAACATGTTAAAAAAATGTTATAAAACCCTCCAACAAAATTATGATTTTTACCTATTATATCCCACCTAAAAATGCAATAAAAAGTGATCAACAAAACATATGTACTCAAGAATGTATACTGGATGACAAAGAACAACATGTCCCGCAAAAAAAAAAGCCATCAACCCTCTGTAGCCAAAACGTAACAATTGATTCCACTTGGAAGACGGCGATCAGGAAATGATAGATTTTCCCACATTAGGGTTTTATTGGCAAATAGTAAAACATAAGAAAAAATATTCAGTATGTATCCCCGTATCGTATCGACCCATAGAATAAGAGACATGATATAGTGGCTATACGGTGAACACAAAAAAAAAAAAAAGTAAAAATCCAGTACAGAATTGATGCTTTTCTACTCATGACCTCAAAAAAAGTTCCTAAATTTCACACAATAGGTGATACAACCCCAAAATGGTAACACTGGAAAAAGCTCTCGTCCACCCAAAAAAAAGCCAATGCGAAAATTTTATAGCCTTCAAAAGGGGGCAACGAGGGAAAACTAAAATCCTGGCGCTGCAGGGTGCTCCTTCCCTCTGCGCGCTCGCTGTGCCCCCATAACACAGTAACGGCCACTGTGGGGGGGGGGGGGGCGCTGCAATCAGGAGAAATTGTAGAACAAATTTATGGTGGTGATTTCTCTTTTATCTTTTGGAAATGTGTAAATTTGGTGCTAACGCTAACGTAAACCGACAAAATTTGACCATTCTAATTTCACTGCCATTTGATTCAGTTACTTGAAGATATCAAGGGGTTAACAATCTTTGTAAATGCTGTTTCTGATAGCTTGAGGGGTGCAGATTTGAAAATGGGTTGGTTATAGGGGGTTTTGTTGCTACATATGTAAAATTTGATTTCAAACAGTATTTATCCCCAAAATAGTCAATTCTGAAAATACGGAAATCGCTATTCGATTTGTAGGCCGCGTGACGTCAAAATAAATATCCAAACATTTCAAAAAATTGAAAATGTAAAGTAGACAAATGGGAATGTTATTCGTGCAAGTTATTAGGTGGTAATCGATCTGCCTGAAAACGCGGTTGATTTTGAATTTCGAAATGGCAAATTTTCTAAAAATCATCATTTTTTTTCTTTTTTTGTAAATAAATGCAAAATTATAGCAAAATTACCACTAAAATGAAGTACAACATGTGGGGAAAAAACAATCTCAAATCGCTTTATAAGTAACAGTGTTCAAAAGTTATAACCATTAAAGAGACGCAGGTCAGAATCTAAAAAATGGGACTGATGCTTAAGCTGAAATGGTGCATCCTTAAGGGGTAAGGGATACACACATGCTTTTTTCCTTGTATATGTATCATCCATAGGTTTTTAATAAAAAATTAATTTTTATATTTTCACTTTAATTCATTTCATCTTTGCTGTTTCTCACTTTTTGCACCATTTTGTTTACTAATATGAGGTGGAGATACTGTTTTCTTGTACTTTTTATTCATTTTACAGAGTAATATATCTATAAGATATACATTGTTTTGTGATATGTAGTTGGTAGATGTGTTGTGAATAAGTGTTTTGTCTTGTGTGGTGTAAAACGACGTCTATGCCAGTTTAAAAAGGCCATTCACGACTATTATATAATAACAGTATTCAGTTTTACATAGGGCTCTGCAGGTACATGTTTTTATACTTAACCATACAGTGGTGGTGTTCTTAAAGGTGATGATGCGTGCTGCATGCACAGGCTGAATGGCGAACAAACCGTAAGTGCTGCCGATCGTCTGGCATCTCGTAACTATGGAGATGCTCCATGCTTGTGAGATGTCGGCCGCGTTCGAACTCCCGTCTTTGGAGCCGGATCTGTGTCTGTTGCGCATGCGCCACCAACAGTCGCAGGCTTTTTATATTTCGAACCTTTACACCACCTGATTTATATTGGCTCTTGATGTGTTTATATACTATCCGGATCACCCCCAGGTGAAGGCTGACAGCGAACATGCGTTGGGGACGGTGGTTGGACTGGGTAGAAAATATGTGCTTTGTGACGTGTTACTATGAATACTAGGAGGTTTATAAGGCATATTTCCACAGATGTCTCAGTATGGTCCATGTACTTTTTACTTTGATTGAGTTACATTAGAGAGTGAGCGAACCACACATCGTCCAAGCTGATGCTCGTTCGAGCATTAGCGTATTGAAACTGCTTGTTGCTTGGACGAGTATTTCGCTAGCTCGAGAAAATGCATCTCCCGCCGTTGTGATTTTTGGCGGCCCGAAACAAAAGCCAATCACAAGCCAGGGGACTCTGCACTCCACCCAGCATGACGGTGGTACCCTTACACGTCGATAGCAGTGGTTGGCTGGCCTGATAAGGTGACCCGGAATAGACTAGCTCCTGCCCGCGCTGCTCGGACCTCATCTTGTCTGGATGCCGCTAGGGAGAGAGCTGTGCTGTGCAGGGAAAGCGTTAGGGTGTTCTATTAGAATAGTGTTAGGCAGGAGTGATTCTGCAAGAACCCAACAGCCCTCTTAGGGCTACAATAACGTTATATTTTTTTTATTTGCTTGTGGCTGGGCTTGTTGGCACTAGTAGTGCAAGCTAGTACATATTGTGAGGAATTGCAGGGAGACTTGCAACCGTTGTGTTTAGCTCTTACTGACACACATATCCATCTCAAACACCTAAGTGGGACAATTATTGGGGTTTGATTTGAATTAGGCACAGCCTGCTGATTTATTTTTTTTTACGTTTATTGTTTTTTTATAACTCAAAGTAATCGGCAAAAGCAGTGTGCTTTCAGTGTAGGCTAGAAATAGCCATAGGAGAACCCCAACGGTTACTAGGCCTACAAAAGTGTTATATTTACTTTTTTGGTTTGCTGTGGCTGGGTGCTGGCACTGTAGTGCAGCTAGTACCATATTGTGAGGAATTGCAGGGAGACTTGCGACCGTTGTGTTAGCTTTAGTGACCACATATCCACTCAAACACCGAGTGGGCAATTTATTAGGGGTTTGATTTGAATTAGGCACAGTCTGCTGATTTATTTTTTTTTTTACGTTTATTACTTTTATACTCAAAGTCATCAGACACAGCACAAAATCCAGTTGTGTGCTGTCAGTGTAGGTTAGAACTAGCATGGATAGATCGTTTGTTTAAAAAAAAAAAAAAAAAAGCACAAAAAAACAAACAAAAACAAAAAAAAATGTACATTTTACACTTTAATTGGAAAAGGTTTACCCGAGGGCTAGGGGTAGAGGACGAGGGCGTGGACGTGGGGCGTCCAACACTATGCAGGGGTCAGAGGCCCGTGTCCTGGGCCGAGTGAGACACCACTGCTGATGAGGGGCAGGGGAACGCCGCAGAGCTACATCCCTAGGTTCTCATGTCTAAGTTATGGGACTCGTGGTAGGAGCAGTTGAGGCCAGAACAGTGCGAAGAGGTGATGGTGTGGATTGCGGACAATGCTTTAGCCATTGTCCACCAGTACAGTCTTCCCACGCAGTCCACCCATGTCACCGAAATCAGCACTCCCCCAGCTCCTCACCTCAGCTTCTTCCCCAAGTCTTGCCCCCTCAGAGGAAAATTGGCATTTGATCGGCCATACTCTGAGGAACTTTTTTCTGGACCCTCCCAGAGGTCCAAACCACTTGTCGGTTGCTGCGAGCTATTTCCGATGCCCAGGTTTTCATGGTCGCAGTCTGTGGGTGATGATGACATTATTGACGTAGTGGAAGAAGTGTGGTAAAGAGGTGTCGGACGATGAGGAGACACGGTTTGTCAGACAGTGTGAAGTTGTTGTCAGGGCAGGAAGTCCGAGGGGGAGCAGACTGAGGGATCGGGGATGATGAGGTGACAGACCCAAGCTGGTATAATAATGTTTAATAATATTATCCACGAGGTACACGGTTGGTCGGTTCGATCGATGGATACCGATATAGCCCATAACTAAATACAAAGAGTAAGACACAAATATTAAACAATATTATATTAAAAAAAAAAACAATGAGTAAATATAAACCACATAAGTAGTGACTGTAAAATGCATTAATATGTAAATGTAAACATCAAACATGTAAACATTAGAATGTAAACATATGTTACATGTAAATATGCAAACTGTAAAATGTTAACATGTAAACTTTTTTGTTGACATATGTTAACAAGTAAAGTGTAAACATTAAACATGTAAACAGAGCCAATCACAAGCCAGGAGACTCTGCAGTAACACCCAGCATCATGTGGTAATAACTTAACATGCCTTATAGCAGTGGTTGGCTGGCCTGATCAGGTGACCTGGATATACTAGCACTGCCCGTGTTGCGCGGATATTCTCTGCCTGGATGCCGTTAGGGATAGAGCTGCAGCTGGTCAGGGATTGCGTTAGGCTGTTCTATTAGATTAGTGTAGGCAGGGAGTTATTCTACAGAACCCAACAGCCCTTGTTAGGGATACAATGTACTAATTTTATTTATTTTTATTTGCTTGTGACTGGGCTTGCTAGCAACTGTAGGGCAGCTATACCATATTGTGAGGAATTTGCAAGGTGACTTGCAAAACATATTTTTGGCGTTAGTGACACACAATCCATATCTGACAGCTAAGTGGGACAATTTATTGGGGTTGGGTTTGATTGAATAGGAACAGTCTGACGATTTTTTTTTTTTCAAAAGTGAAAGTGAAAGTCACAGCACAAAATCCTTTTGTGTGCTGTCTGTGGTATGCAAATGCAATTTCATCTAGCTTAGTCGGCATGACTGTTTAGCAAGCTGTCTCTAGAAATCCCAATCCACATTCTCTCTGCCGGTTGAAGCATACTGCATGTCACGTGTGGCGTAATCTAATACAGTTTTTTGTTCAAATAGTACCCGGGACATTCAGCAATCCAAATTTCGTTTGTTTCTAATTCGTTCATAAAGAAATTTAAAAGAATCCAAAAAAGTTATAAAAAAAGAAAAAAACAAAAAAAAATATTCTCTTTTAATTTTTTTGGGGGGGGGGAAATCTCCGTTATAGCAGCAAACAAATTTTGTCTACTATAGTTGAACGGTGTGCCTGCTATGTTGAGCGAGCTAGTCTCCAGAAATCCCAATCCACATTCTCGTTGCCAGGAATGAAGCGTTTATGTACGCGTATGAAATAGGTCACATCAATACGGGACATTTAAAAAAAATTGTCGTGTTGTTAGAAACTGCCATTAGCAATCAATCTTTGAGGTTGCTGTCTGGTTCTTCTGCCCGTTTTGTTGTCTATAAATCCAAAAAAAAAAAAAAACATAAAAAAAAAGTACCAAAAAAATTTACAGTTTATATTTCTACTGTCTATAAAATAGACTTTATTTGGAAAAATGTTGAACCGAGGGCTAAGAGTAGAGGACAAGGGCCTCGCCATGGGCATCAGAATTACTGCAGGGGTACAGGCCGTGGTCTAGGCTGGTGGGTGAGACACTACTGATGATGAGGGAGCAGGGGAACGCCGCAGAGCTTCATGTCTCAACTTACGATAACGCACTGTTGACACACAAACGTGCGAACAGGTGATGTCGTGGATTGAGGACAATGCTTCAAGTCATTTTCCACCAGTCAGTCTCCACATAGTCCACCCATGTTACCCAAGTGAGCACTCCTCCAGCTCTCCACCTCAACCTCCTCCCCCAGTTTGCCCCACTCAAGGAAAATTTGGAATTTGATCCGGGATACTCTGAGGAACTGTTTTCTGGACCTTCCCAAAGTCACAAACACTTGTAGGTTGCTGATGAGCTCTTCCTGATGCCCAGGTTTTCCCAACAGTCGCGTCTGTGGGTGATGATAACTGTTAACGTAGGGAAGAAGGTGTGTCGGACGATGAGGAAGACACGGTGTTGTCAGCAGTGGGTGAAGTTGTTGTCAGGGCAAGGAAGTCCTAGGGAGGAGCAAGGGGGGGACTGAGGGATCGGAGATATGAACGGTGCCAACAGACACAGGTTGGGTGATAGGCGGGTGTGAAGAACAGGAGGCTTAGAGGACGAGAGAGACGGCCTCCCTGTCCTCTCTTTCTTAGTCCCTCTTCATTCCCTCATCTCCCTATACCACAGAACAGCTTGGAAGAGGCAGTGGTGGGGCCAGACGGAGAGGCAGGGGCCAGAGTGTGGGCATCAGCGCCAAATGTTTACGTCAGTGAAGTTCCCGTGGCGAAGGCGAGATGTTCTACAAGTCTGGAGGTTCTTTAAAGAAAAGTGGATGGACGACGGGCTGTGGTGTGGAACCTGTGCCACACCAGGATGCAGGGGTTACCACCAGTATGCGTAGGCATATGAGTGCTGCACACCCCACCCAATGGAACCAAGCCATTCAACTCCGGCCGGGCCACACTACTCCTTCCAGGTGTCATTTGCGCCTTTGCTAGTCAGCCCGCCTGCCCCAGGACCCCGGCACAAAACCACACCTCCTGTTCGAAACCACAAGCTTCGCCTGCCGATCTCCACAGCCAGCATCCACAATGTCGCATGCGCACCGTTCAGCTTGTCTATACCCCAGAGCACGGGAGCGCAAAGGAAGGAATAAACAGTTCACCCACCCAATAGCCCAAAACCCTTCAAGTCCCACATGCTCCAAATTGCTGAGCCTGGAGTGCTGCACTATAGGTTTGAGATAAGACCAAGGCCTTTCGCCAACTCATGGCGGCGGCCACCCCTCCGTAGTCAGTGCCCCAGCTGCCACTACTTTTCCTGGATGTGTTCGTGCCAGCCTGCACCAGCCCGTGTCAGGACAACATAATCAGTGCCCTGACCAACGCCGTTTTTATGACAAGGTAGACCCTAAACACGGACACGTGGACGAGTTGCCTGCCAGGCAGGGCAACATGGCTGCGACGCGCAAATTGGGTTATTGGGGGAGGCTAGAAAGAGTCTGACTGTGGCGGCTCATATACTGCCGACGCTGTTTAGGATTACGGGGCCTAACCTCGGTCACGGTGTGTCGTCGCTGACTACTATGCCTCCTCCTCATCCCACCCTCCTCATCAGACACGAAGAAGAGTGGGACAATTTATTAGGGGTTTGATTTGAATTAGGCACAGTCTGCTGATTTATTTTTTTTTTTACGTTTATTTACTTTTATAATCAAAGTCATCAGACACAGCACAAAATCCAGTTGTGTGCTGTCAGTGTAGGTTAGCAAACTAGCAATAGGATAAGCATCGTTTTGTTTAAAAAAAAAAAAAAAAAGCACCAAAAAACAAACAAAAACAAAAAAAATGTACATTTTACACTTTAATTGTGAAAAGTTTACCCGAGGGCTAGGGGTAGAGGGACGAGGGCAGTGGACGTGGGCGTCCAAACTATGAGGGGTCAGAGGGCCGTTGGTCCTGGGCGACGAGTGAGACACCACCTGCTGTGATGAGGCGAGCAGGGGAACGCCGCAGGAGCTACACTCCTAGGTTCATCATGTCTAAGTTAATGGGACTCGTTGGTTAGGTAGAGCACTGTGAGGCCAGAACAGTGCGAAAGAGGTGATGTTGTGGATTGCGGACAATGCTTCTCGCCATTGTCCACCAGTAGTCTTCCACGCAGTACCCATGTCACCGAAATCAGCACTCCCCCAGGCTCCTACCTCAGCTTCCTTCCCCCAAGTCGCCCCCTCAGAGGAAAATTTGCATTTGATCGGCCATATACTGAGGAACTTTTTTCTGGACCCTTCCAGAGTACAAACCACTTGTCAGGTTGCTGCGAGCTATTTCCGATGCCCAGGTTTTCACTGGTCGCAGTCTGTGGGTGATGATGACATTATTGACGTAGTGGAAGAAAGTGTGTAAAGAAGGTGGGACGATGAGGAGACACGGTTTGTCAGACAGTGGTTGAAGTTGGTTGTCAGGGCAGGAATGTCGAGGGGGGAGCAGACTGAGGGATCGGAGGATGATGAGGTGACAGACCCAAGCTGTGTTAATAATAATGTTAATAATATTATCCACGAGGTACCATCGGTTGGTCGGTCGATCGATGGATACCGATTAGCCCAGTAACTAAATACAAAGAGTAAGACACAAATATTAAAAATATTATATTTAAAAAAAAAAAACAATGAGTAAATATAAAACCACATAAGTAGTGACTGTAAAACTGCATTAATATGTAAACATGTAAACATCAAACATGTAAACATTAGCATGTAAACATTAGTGTTAACATGTAAAATTGCAAACTGTAAAATGTTAACATGAAACTTTTTATGTTGACATATGTTAACAAGTAAACGTGTAAACATTAAACATGTAAAAAGAGCCAATCACAAGCCAGGAGACTCTGCAGTACACCCAGATCATGTGGTAAACTTATGCCTATAGCAGTGGTTGGCTGGCCTGATAGGTGACCCTGGAATATACTAGCCACTGCCCGTGTTGCTCGGATCATTCTCTGCCTGGATGGTTAGGATAGAGCTGCAGCTGGTCAGGGATTGCGTTAGGTGTTCTATTAGATAGTGTTAGGCAGGAGTTATTTACAAAAACCCAACAGCCCTTGTTAGGGCTACAATAGTACTTTTTATTTATTTTTTATTTGTTGTGACTGGGCTTGCTGCACTATGTGCAGCTACTACCATATTGGGAGAATTTGCAAGGTGACTTGCAACATTATTTTTGGCTTTAGTGACACACATATCCATATCTGACACTAAGTGGGACAATTTATTGGGGGTTTGATTGAATAGGCACAGTCTGACGATTTTTTTTTTTTCAAAAGTGAAAGTGAAAGTCACAGCACAAATCCTTTTGTGTGCTGTCGTGGTGCAAATGCAATTTCATCTAGCTTAGTCGGCCTGCTACTGTTTAGCAAGCTAGTCTCAGAAATCCCAATTCACATTCTCTCTGCCGGGTGAAGCATACTGAGTCACGTGTGGCGTAATCTATACAGTTTTTTGTTCACATTAGTACCGGGACATTCAGCAATCCACATTTCAGTTTGCTTTCTATTTCTTCATAAAGAAATTTAAAAGAATCCAAAAAAGTTATAAAAAAGAAAAAAACAAAAAAAAATTCTCTTTTAATTTTTGGGGGTGGGAAATCTCCGTTATAGCAAACAAATTTTGCTACTATAGTTGAACGGTTGTGCCTGCTACTGTTTAGCGAGCTAGTCTCCAGAAATCCCAATCCACATTCTCTTTGCCGTGAAGCGTACTGTACGCGTAATGAAATACGGTCACATCAATAACGGGACATTTAAAAAAAAATTGTCGTGTTGTTTAGACACTAGCCATAGCAATCATCTTCTGATGGTTGCTGTCTGGTTTCTTCTGCAAGTTTTTGTTCTTCTATAAATCCAAAAAAAAAACAAAAACTAAAAAAAAAAAATACAAAAAAATTTACAGTTTATATTTCTCTACTGTCTATAAAATAGAATTATTTGGAAAATGTGAACCCGAGGGCTAAGAGTAGAGGACAGGGCCTCGCCATGGGCATCGAAATACTGCAGGGGTCACAGGCCGTGGTCCTAGGCTGGGTGAGACACTACCTGCTGATGAGGGAGCAGGGAACGCCGCAGAGCTTCATGTCTCAACTTACTGATAAAGCACTGTTGACCCACAACAGTGCGAACGTGATGTCGTGGATTGCGGACAATGCTTCAAGTATTTTTCCACCAGTCATCTTCCACATAGTCCCATGTTACCCAAGTGAGCACCCTCCTCCACCTCAACCTCTTCCCCCCAGTTGCCCCCTCACAGGAAATTTGGAATTTGATCCGGATACTCTGAGGAACTGTTTTCTGACCCTTTCCAAAGTCACAAACCACTTGTCAGGTGCTGCTGAGCTCTATCCTGATGCCCAGGTTTCCAACAGTCGCAGTCTGTGGGTGATGAAACATTGTTAACGTAGTGGAAGAAGTGTGTGGACGATGAGGAAGACCCGGTTGTGTCAGACAGTGGTGAAGTTGTCAGGGCAGGAAGTCCTAGGAGGAGCAGACTGAGGGATCGGAGGATGATGAGGTGACAGACCCAAGTTGGGTTGATAGGCGGTGAAGACAGTGCTTGAGACGGAGGCGAGTCCTATACCAGAACACTTGGAAGAGGCAGTGGTGGGGGCAGACGGATAGGCAGGGCCAGAGCTGGGCATCAGCGCCAAAGTTTCACGTAGTGAAGCTCCCGTGGCGAAGGCTAGATGTTCTCAAGTCTGGAGGTTCTTTAAGAAACAGTGGATGACCGACGGACTGTGGTGTGGAACCTGTGCCACACCAGGATCAGCAGGGGTTCCACAGTATGCGCAGGCATATGAGTGCTGCACACCCCACTCAATGGAACCAAGGCCATTCAACTCCGGCCGGGCCCACCACTACTCCTTCCCAGGTGTCATTTGCTGCCTTTGCTAGTCAGCCCCTGCCCAGGACCCGGCACAAACACCTCCTGCTCGAAAACCACAGCTTCGCCTCTGGATCCTCCACAGCATCCACCAATGCTCCATGCGCACCGTTCAGCTGTCTATTACCCCAGACCTGGAGCGCAGAGGATACAGTTCCACCCACCCACATGCCCAACCCTCAACGTCCACATCTCCAAATTGCTGAGCCTGGAGATGCTGCACTGTAGGTTGGTAGAGACCAAGGCCTTTCCACACCTCATGGCGGCGGCCACCCCTCGGTATCAGTCCCCAGCTGCCACTACTTTTCCTGATGTGTTGTGCAGCCTGCACCAGCACGTGTCAGACAACATCATCCGTGCCCTGACCAACGCCGTTTCTGACAAGGTGCACCTAACACGGACACGTGGACGAGTGCTGCCAGGCAGGGCCACTAGTATTGCTGACGGCACATTGGGTTAACTTGGTGGAGGCTGGACCGAGTCTGACCCTGGGGGCTCATATACTGCGACGCTAGGATTGCGGGGCCTACCTCGGTCACGTTCTCTGGCCTACCTATGTCCTCCTCCTCCACCCCTCCTACTCGACATTACCATCCTGGTCATGGCGCCATCAGTTGGTAGCTCTAGGCGCAGCAGTGCCATCGCTAAGCAACAGCAGTGGAGCTCAAACTGGAGGCCTAGGCGATAAAAGGCACACCCGCCCAAGAGCTATTACAGGGCATCACGGCGCAGACCATCTGTGGCTGGCACCGCTGAACCTGAAGCCAGGCATGGTTGTGTGTGAAGGCCGTAACCTTGGTGGCAGCTCTGCAACTCGGCAGACTGACATGTGCCATGCTTGGCCATGGTTAAAGCGGTTCCTCAAACTTACCCCAATTGTCTGAATTGCTCACGAAGGTGGCGCCGCATCTGTGCGCATTTCAGAAGTCGACACAGATGCTGCCACTCTAGAGCAGCGCAGCGCCGCCTCAACTGCCCGTTTACCGACTGTTGTGCAGGTGGAATTCCACATTAACCATGTTATCCAGAGTTTACCAGCAGCGCAGAGACATTGTAGACGACAGATGTCAACTTCCACCAGAACTGGTATCAGGTCAGTCAGCTCCTCAAGTCTACAATGAGGAGTGGACATGGATGTCTGATATCTGTCAGGTGCTGAGTAACTTTGAGGAGTCAACACAGATGGTCAGTGGCGATACCGCCATCATCAGCCTCGCCATCCGCCGCTTGGCATGTTGTAAACTCTCGGTCAGCATGAAGTGGGAAGCTTTGAGTCATCACAAGAGACGGGGGAAGAAGATTCCCTTGTTGATAGCTAGAGCACCCTCGGTCTGTTTCTACAGAGGAAGGTGGAGGAGGAGAAGAATGTCGGCGAGACAGAAGGGGACCATTGCTTAGTCTTATTAATGTTCAGGGTGTATGGCAGAAGAAGAGGGTTGGAGGAGGGGAGGAATGGAGAGTCAGGCCAGTGATGGGAGTGAATTCTTGCGCGTGGGACTCTGGCGCATTTGGAGATTTATGCTAAGCTGTTTATCCGTGACCCTCGCTTCAAAGAATTTTTTCCAGCACTGATACTGGGTATTCACTTCTGGACCCACGGTACAAGCAAAATCTTTCCACTTCATCCTGTAGAAGAAAGGAGTTGTGAGAATGAATGAATACCAGCAGGCCCTGGTGCACAAGCTGAAACAGTCTTTCCCATCTGACACCGCTAGTGGCAAGGGAAGTAGGTGAGCAGGCAGCTTGTCCAGCACTTGCAGGGTACGCTTTACAAGGCCTTTGCCAGTTTTGCCATCAAGACACTGTCACCTGTCCCCCACTCTGCAGAAGGTGTTGATTTTAAGAAAGATGGTGAGGGATACGTATCTGACCATACCATCCGTCTTAAATGATCACACGCTCCCTACAACTACTGTGGTTTCATAGCTCGACATCTGGCCCCAATGGGCTGTACGCCTTGGAGGTTTTTGCCTGCACTGCCGCTAGCGTTTCTCAGAGGGGGTTTCAGTGCAGCTGGTGGATCATCACAATAAGCGTACACGCCTGTCGACTGACAGTGCTGACAGCTGACGCTTATCAAGCTGAATAAGCATGGATTTCTTAGTTTCCATTCTCCACCAGGAGTGAATGAAGCAGCTCAACCGGAATAATCTCATGCAGCACTCCTCCTCCTCATTCTCCTCCTTTTCTCCTCCTCTTTGTACACTAAAGCAGAGGAACTGGCAATTTTTGCCAGGGCCAACTGGCTTTAGCTATAGTACTGTATGTATTTACAGTTTATGGAGGGTTCACATTCACCGTCTCAGTATTGCAAATGTTTTGGATTGCCACATACAGGCTATCATGTATTTCATTTTCAGATGGCCACCTACACGGTCCTCAGTTTTGAAAACTTTTTTGGACTGCCACTACAGGCACTATCCAAATTAATTGCTCCATAGCAGCCTCCACACGGTGTCTTATTAGCTGCCTCCACACGTCATCCTATTAGGAAATGAGCTGTGTCAGGCTACTTTTCTTGGGAGGTTTTACGGTTGTGATTTCGGCGCTTATGTGGTCACTCATTTCCACAATGCATGCAAAGCTGGATGACTGAGTGCGCTTCTTTCCCCCACATGCCTCACACTCATACCCATAGTGCCTCCAAACGTCATCCCATAGCAACGAGCTGTGTCGGCAAAATTTTGGGTTTTGTTTAAGGCCTTCCACATCAACTTGTTAACTTTGTCGCCCACCCTGCGTGTGTTATCCACCAAATACCCAAATTATTATGAAGGATATTTTTCAGCTACTTGCCAATCTCTTACATTCCCCTCCCGCCTAACCCAGGCAAGTTCTCTATAAGACATGTTACACTTGATCGTAACACAAAGGTTTTAGAATGCTTTTGTGCCTCCACACTTGTCCATAGTACCTCTACATCGGCCTTAGCAAACGAGCTGTGTCAGGCAGACTTTTCGGTGTTTCACCAGATAGGATAAGAAACTCGGCCACTCTGCGCCGCCTGCTGGAGGACCTGAAGTTCAATCATAGCCGGACGCAAATATGGATGCCCCATATGTCTCCTCTTAATCATGGAAAACATTTCCGAAAAAAAATATAAATAGAACCGCAATGCTATTCCCATATTCAAACGACCCCATGCTTTGAAAATGAGAATTTTTTCAAAGTACAATGCTCCGGGCCCCAGGCCATTTGGGTGGGGAGGAGCCGAGAGGCAGGGGCTTGGACAGGCGAAAGCTACCTGGCAGTGGAACGCAGTTTCATCCCAAGATCCAAAAACATCGTTTAACTGCAGACAACTTTAATCTACTACTATACTTTACCTCTAAAATCTATCTTTTCACTCCTTCTTCTTCTCACTCTTTACGTTCACCTCGGGTGCCACAACCGCCCCACTGCCTCTACAACCGTCTTTCATAGCAGCATCAACACATCGTCTCGATAGCTCCCATACAGCTGTATATCACGATGTCCCCTTAGCAACGAGCTGTGTCAGGCTTACATTTTCGGGTGTTTTACTGGCTGTGATTTTCTGGTGTTTTAGGAGGTCACTCATTTTGACAAGGATGAAAGCTGTATACTGAGTGCGCGTCCCCCCCTACATGCCTCCACAGTCCATCTCCACAGCAGCTCCCACCATCGATCCATAGACTGCCTCCAAAAGTCTCTCCATAGCTGCTTCCACATGTCGTCCCTTGGCAAAACGAGCTGTGTCAGCAATTTTTTGCGTGTTTCACCAGATACGTTATGGAACTTGGTCCCTCTGTCGCCCGCCATGCTGTGTTATCGACTGAATTACAACCTTTTGTTCACATAGGAAATATCGTTCAGTGCTCTGCTCACCTCCTTGGTTCCTCTCTGCACGCCATAACCAGGCCAAATACTGTGCTCAACGTTATCCTCGCCAAAAGACTTTTTAATTTGGTTGAAGCCTGGGTCCATATGGGGAGGTTCGCTCCACTCTCTTATCACATGCCAGCTCTAGACTTGCCGTGCTTACCAGCTGTCCCCAATAGTGTCAGAGTCAATTATTGGGGTTTTAGATGCTATCTCACCTCACTCTGTCATTCCATGCTGTTGGCCCATAACTTTTGTCAAATGCCTCAGAGGCATCCATGCTGCATGTCCCCTGCTGTTTCCTGTCCATTTCCGGGTGTTCCTGTGTTTCCAGTTTTGTGGCCAGCTCCTGCTGCAGAGCCTTGGTCCCCTTGAAAAAGGTGACTCCCTTTCAATGGGGTTCGTTATTTCGAAACAGCACTCAAGCACAAAAAACGTTTTGCCACTAAGCATTTTAGTGCTCGCTCATCTCTACTCAGATGTTTCCACAAGCTTGAGGGTACAAATCGTCCCATGGGGGTAGATTCTGATGAAAGGACAACTGTAAGAAAGGTTATCTCAATGTTCATTAGTATTGGTTGACAGCTTTTGAATCGTGATTTCGGAATATGCACAGAAATGATTGAGGAGTATGAAAAAAATATAATACAAAATAAACAAAAAAAGTTCAAGAGAGAAAAAAAAAGACTACGATGAGAGGTAAGGCCATTGGACCCAAGGGACAACAGACAACGTTTTCACTCTAAAATCACTACAGAAGAACTTTAGATTTCAGTGAAATCGAAAATTCTCAAGATGACCCAACTCCTATCCAACGGAATACCATAAAAACGAGGTCCGAAACATCGTGATTGGTCTAAGCTATAACTGGGTGAATCCAATAGGAGGAAAAAGGCCTCGACTAACTGAATCTCTGATTTAAAAATTATCAATCTGTCGTCTTACTAATAAACAAGCCAATTATTGCTTTAAAGAAGGGCTCTCATTCTCTTCCATGAATAGACTTGACAAGTTTGAACTTACCAAGGACTTGTATTTATTTTGCAGCATCTATTAGCCTTTAATTGCTTTATCATCAACCTTCTTACGTGACTCAATCCCTGATGAAGACAGACGAGAATTCCAGGGATCTTTTGGACCCCCTAAATGAAAATACCGAAACAAGGTAGGGGAAAATTTACCTTTCCAAGGCACACCCAGTTTTCAGACTATTTCCTGCCCTACAGATTTCTATTGAGTCCACCTTGGGACATAGGGCCTTGAAGGGGACAATAATAAAATGGAAATCTTTCCTTTTAAGGAAGCGTACAGGGTGGCAATATGTGATATGGCCCCTTGAACTTTATTTGGAAGAGGCGAAAAGACAGTTTGGTAATTCCCAGTTTCTTACAACTACTTGCCTCAGACCTTACATCAATATTTAAAGAAAGATCGATAGATATACACACAGAGCACTAACGCATTAGCATTCTGGACAAGGGTGAAGCTAAATTTTGTACATCATAAAAACCGACATCCTACTTTCTACAGTTTACAAAGGTACAAAGTATTTGGAAAGACCACCCCTACGCCCCCAGGGGATAGGGAGGTCTAAATGAGATCTCTGTACTTACTTGGATTTTTCCTCCAACCTGTGGTCCTTTACTGACATCCTATGTTTGTGACACCACACATCTCACCGAGGATAGAAGACAAGAATTTGAATCTTCCACCAAATTCTACTAGTGACCGACGTTGAGGCCCTGTATACCATCATAGAGCAAGGTAGGCATAAAGCCATCTCTTATTTTCTTGACAAGGAATGGTCGTTAGACAGGAGAATGACTCCTTCTTATTGGATCTGTTATATGTGGTTACATCAATACTACTTTGATTTGTCTTTTTACAAACAAGTCTCCGGCACAGCCATGGGGGCAAAGTGTCACCTTCTTATGCAAACCTTTTTTTGGGAGGAGAATGTGGATATACCGATTAGACAACCCTTTACGAACTGAGTGGCAGGATGGGTTTTCGATATAGTGATGACATTTCTCCTGTCGGACAGTGTACCATTGACTACTTAAAAAACCCTTGGCACATCAAGTTCGACTTACAACTTCATACTGGACGTCCGTATCAGGTTAGTAGTTCCACCACCTTAAACATTGTACTTCTTCATAAAAGACAGCCGCCAACAATCTCTTGAATTTTTTCAGCGTCCACCCCTAAACTCAAAATGGAATATGGCGGGACAGTTCTTAACGGGTCAAACGCAATTCACAGCCTATACTTCAAAAAACATCAACGGAATTCACACGCCCGTTCAAAAATTGGGGTACCCACATGGGATTATCTACAAAGAATTTATTCAGGCCACCAAAAGTGAACCACACTAAGTACTAGCAACTTGCTATAAAGCTATATACACATAACATGAACCCACTGCTGTCAGACATAGAATACTTCTGCAATATAAAACTCTCAGAAACCATGACGACCTACAGGAGATCTTGAGAATAAGGAAACTTCTAAGATAACAGCCAGGCAATCTAATGTCTACAGCAGCCATTGTCACGGACCCTACCCCCTTTATCTTGGACATGTGAACCCGTCCAACCGCGGTTCTTTTCCCTGTGGCGACGTTCTATTTGCACCATGTAACTACTCACCATGGCCAATTCAAAGACCCAGGCATACCGTGGCAAACTATAAGATCAGTGCTATACAATCCATTGCAAACCAAGGCATTACTTATGTTCGAATCTGTTCCTGCCCGAACCTATATGTAGGACCAAACCAACGGAACTACGAAAGAGATGCCTAGCAAATTATCCACAATACGTACTAGCCGCTTGACCAACAAAAAGGTAGGGCAGAACATGGGGGGGTGGGGCATTCTTCCCCCCAATTGCTTCGTTAGCAAAATCATATGATCTATACACTGACAGTATTGCGTCCCAGATGGCTCAATAAGAACTTTTATTACGGTCCACCTACAACAAATGATTAACATGGAAGGATTAACTGACGCATTCTTTCTGATTTCATCTTATTTCTCTAACTCACGCTTCTATGTTTTTATCCCTCATTTTTCTCTTTCACGTTTCCATTTTTTGGATTTTACACTCTATCGCAAGATATTCTTGTGAATTTTAATTAACGTTCTACTTTACCTTAAGATTTCTTTTAGGACGCCTTAACAGTGTTTATCTTGGGGGCATGAGTCCCCTATAACTTCAAAAAGTTTTTTAGACATTTTTTTTTTGCACTCCTTAATGTTGTTCTGTTAAGTCCAGACTATCACTAGTGCCTGCCTGCGGGCGGATTTGAGGGATCATATGAATTTCGCCTCACCTAGAATAGACCGTATGGCTTTATGCAATACTTACTCTTACGATTTTAACTACAATTTTCATCCATCTCTGCACATCCATCGCATAATTCCTCTCCTGTCCCCCTCAGTGCTTGGACTGCCATTCGGATCGGTTTAAACCTTGCTGTTTGATTGCCTTCAATTGGCTCCATTACTTGTACGATCCGTGAAGTGAACATGAATCCTTGTAGAAATTTCTGTTGACATGAAGTTTTGAGGCTGTTTACATTTGCATTCTGTTTTGACATTCTTTTTACCTTTTTTCATTGTTTTGGTGTTATCATTGATATGAATTTTTGACTCTTGGTCGGGTCGCAGCCTCCCACGGTGGGCCGTACATCGGCATGGCTTATGTATTAGTTACTCTCCACTCGTGTTTTTATCTTGCTTTCCAATATGTTCCCCTTTCAAATTGGGTATGTCTCAGCACTCAGCACTTTTTACCACAGTCCCCTGTCTGTTGTCTTCACTTTTTACTAGTGGTTGTAATAATGCTTCTTTAATTTTACACATTGGACACATGATAGTATAGCATATAAAATCCATAAGCCGTTTGGGCAAAGATACGCAACCTTTATATCCCTATTGAATTACTAATTGTTTATGGACATCGTATCTTTTTGGTTCAACTATATATCACAGTTATAATCGTTTTAACCCTCAGATCATCTATTATTTTGTGTTGTCGGATTTCATCACTCTAATTATTTATTTTTAATTTTGTTTGGGCAATCTTACCTTTAGGGGATTCGTTGTTTTTGCGAACATATGTTGCGGTATGTCAAAATTAAGTATTCACCCGCTTGCGCTAACTTATTACTAATGACCCGTATAGTTATAGCTTTTAGGGCGTGCTCCAGTTTGCTGCCAATATCGTCTATCATGACCTTTTGGCTATACTCTTGTCATGTTGTGTGTTCATTTCGCAATAATGAAAAAGTTCCAATTAAACTCGTATGTTATATTGATTTTTTTTTTTACATCTTGTGCAATCTTTGTAATTTTAAGATCCTGTAGACGTTTGAACTACACTGGTCTATATTGTGGGTTTTGGGACTGATTCTTTTTCCTTAACCATTGTCACTCAGCCAGCGTTCCCATTGGTTATCTGTCAGCCAATATCCCATACACACGTGGATTCTACACATTCTGAACATCCCATTACCGATAATTTTACTTTTTTGTACTCACTTTATATTGGTTTATCGATTGCTATGTTATTTATTTATCTATTATGCGAATAGTTATATAACTAGAGCATGAGCGAGCACTAAAATGCTCGGGTACTCGTTATTCGAGACAACTTTTCCGATGCTCGAGTGCTCGTCTCGATAACGAGCCCCATTGAAGTCAATGGGAGACTCGAGCATTTTTCAAGGGGACCAGCGTCTTGCACAGAGGAAGCTTGGCCAAACCTGGGAACCTCAGAAAAGGATGGAAACACACACGGAAATGGACAGGAAACAGCAGGGGCTAGCATGCATGGATGCCTCTGAGGCTGCTTAATCGCACCATTATGCCAAAATTATTTTTCTGGCAACAGCATGGCCATGACAGATTGAAAGAATGAAGCAGAAGCATCTAAAACATCCATAATTGACCCTGACACTATAGGGGACTCATGCAGAGAGCGGGAGCAGCGGCAGGCTGAGAGTGGCATGGAATCCTCAAATGGACTCAGGCTTCAAACCATGGTGCAGAGTAGGACACCAAAGGAGGTGAGCAAGAAAGCGCTCAAATACATATCGGTACATGTAAAAGTTTGCCAGTATATCTGTGGGTATTACCAGCTCGTTATTCGAGACGAGCACTCGAGCATCGGGAAAAGTTTGTCTCGAATAACGAGTACCCGAGCATTTTAGTGCTCGCTCATCTCTAGTTACAATAAATAAATATTATTTTATTGTGTATACATGTTTTGGTGGAATTCATCCTTTTGGTCCTAGTGTTTTGTGCGCATTCCACATGCTTTGGATACCTTTGTTTTGACTACAAGCATTCAGCAATTGTCTCTTTTTTTGGTTTGCTTACCTCACTAATGTAAAGAGTGGGACAGATTATTGAACAATCTGGTGCTCTCTGCATGAGTCAATAGTCTATAAATTGAGTGCAGCAGTTTTTATCTGGTAAGTCTTGCCGACATAAACGTGGAGGCTGGTGCAAATGCGCACCAGAACGCTCCTTAAGGTGCACAGTATCGTGTTGCGGAGGACACATTGCAGCAGTGATACTGGCTCACAAGCTTCATAAGTATATTTGCAAGCAGTTTGCACATGTATTAATGTGGAAAGACTGTCAGAATACTGGTGCCGAGCATTTAATAAATGTGGCCAAATTGTGTGCTTTTTTATTCTAAAAACATTTACCATTATAAGTTATACAATTTACCTGTGTTAGCTGTAATTTAGTTGGCTTATTAAAAATTCACAAAAACTTTCTAACAATTATGTTTAATGAAAAATAGTGTTGTTGTCTTGGTCCTTTGACACTGGTCACAACAGGTTCCCGGTTATTGTTTAGCTCAATGACATGTAGATTATAATTGGGTTGGAAAATAAGCTGTACCGGTTATAATATATATTTTTTCACATTCACTTTATATCTATATGCTATCTTGTAGTTTTACAGGCTCGTGAAGTTGAATGGAGCATTTTCAACACTATAGTGGAACCCACAGCCAACAAAGTCACTAAAATTTCCAACGAATTAATCAATTTACATGAGGCCATTACTGGACTTTGGTGGAACATTCGTACTTTAGAGGAATATGTAAAGCTCAAGATTAGAGATGAGCGAACTGCTCATTGCTCGGACGAATATTTCGCCAGCTCGAGAAAATGGTATCTCCCGCCTTTTTGATTTTTGGCCGCCATAAACAGAGCCAATCACAAGCCAGGAGACTCTGCAGTACACCCAGCATCATGTGGTAAACTTACATGCCTATAGCAGTGGTTGGCTGGCCTGATCAGGTGACCCTGGAATATACTAGCCACTGCCCGTGTTGCTCGGATCATTCTCTGCCTGGATGCCGTTAGGGATAGAGCTGCAGCTGGTCAGGGATTGCGTTAGGCTGTTCTATTAGATTAGTGTTAGGCAGGAGTTATTCTACAAGAACCCAACAGCCCTTGTTAGGGCTACAATAGTACTATTTTATTTATTTTTTATTTGCTTGTGACTGGGCTTGCTAGCACTAGTAGTGCAGCTACTACCATATTGTGAGGAATTTGCAAGGTGACTTGCAAACATTATTTTTGGCTCTTAGTGACACACATATCCATATCTGACAGCTAAGTGGGACAATTTATTGGGGGTTTGATTGAATTAGGCACAGTCTGACGATTTTTTTTTTTTCAAAAGTGAAAGTGAAAGTCACAGCACAAAATCCTTTTGTGTGCTGTCTGTGGTGCAAATGCAATTTCATCTAGCTTAGTCGGCCTGCTACTGTTTAGCAAGCTAGTCTCTAGAAATCCCAATCCACATTCTCTCTGCCGGTGAAGCATACTGTATGTCACGTGTGGCGTAATCTAATACAGTTTTTTGTTCACATTAGTACCGGGACATTCAGCAATCCAAATTTCAGTTTGCTTTCTAATTTCGTTCATAAAGAAATTTAAAAGAATCCAAAAAAAGTTATAAAAAAGAAAAAAACAAAAAAAAATATTTCTCTTTTAATTTTTTTGGGGGGTGGGAAATCTCCGTTATAGCAAACAAATTTTGTCTACTATAGTTGAACGGTTGTGCCTGCTACTGTTTAGCGAGCTAGTCTCCAGAAATCCCAATCCACATTCTCTTTGCCAGTGAAGCGTACTGTACGCGTAATGAAATACGGTCACATCAATAACGGGACATTTAAAAAAAATTGTCTGTGTTGTTTAGAAACTAGCCATAGCAATCATCTTCTGAGGTTGCTGTCTGGTTTCTTCTGCACGTTTTGTTCTTCTATAAATCCAAAAAAAAAAACAAACATAAAAAAAAATTAACAAAAAAAATTTACAGTTTATATTTCTCTACTGTCTATAAAATAGACTTTTATTTGGAAAATGTTGAACCCGAGGGCTAAGAGTAGAGGACAAGGGCCTCGCCATGGGCATCGAATTACTGCAGGGGTCACAGGCCGTGGTCCTAGGCTGGGTGAGACACTACCTGCTGATGAGGGAGCAGGGGAACGCCGCAGAGCTTCATGTCTCAACTTACTGATAAAGCACTGTTGACGCCACAACAGTGCGAACAGGTGATGTCGTGGATTGCGGACAATGCTTCAAGTAATTTTTCCACCAGTCAGTCTTCCACATAGTCCACCCATGTTACCCAAGTGAGCACTCCTCCACCTCAACCTCCTTCCCCCCAGTCTGCCCCCTCACAGGAAAATTTGGAATTTGATCCAGGATACTCTGAGGAACTGTTTTCTGGACCCTTTCCAAAGTCACAAACCACTTGTCAGGTTGCTGCTGAGCTCTATCCTGATGCCCAGGTTTTCCAACAGTCGCAGTCTGTGGGTGATGATAACATTGTTAACGTAGTGGAAGAAGTGTGTCGGACGATGAGGAGACCCGGTTGTCAGACAGTGGTGAAGTTGTTGTCAGGGCAGGAAGTCCTAGGGAGGAGCAGACTGAGGGATCGGAGGATGATGAGGTGACAGACCCAAGTTGGGTTGATAGGCCGGGTGAAGACAGTGCTTCTGAGACGGAGGCGAGTCCTATACCAGAACAGCTTGGAAGAGGCAGTGGTGGGGCCAGACGGAGAGGCAGGGCCAGAGCTGGTGCATCAGCGCCAAATGTTTCACGTAGTGAAGCTCCCGTGGCGAAGGCTAGATGTTCTCAAGTCTGGAGGTTCTTTAAAGAAACAGTGGATGACCGACGGACTGTGGTGTGGAACCTGTGCCACACCAGGATCAGCAGGGGTTCCACCAGTATGCGCAGGCATATGAGTGCTGCACACCCCACTCAATGGAACCAAGGCCATTCAACTCCGGCCGGGCCCACCACTACTCCTTCCCAGGTGTCATTTGCTGCCTTTGCTAGTCAGCCCCCTGCCCAGGACCCCGGCACAAACACCTCCTGTTCGAAAACCACAGCTTCGCCTCTGCGATCCTCCACAGCATCCACCAATGTCTCCATGCGCACCGTTCAGCTGTCTATACCCCAGACACTGGAGCGCAAGAGGAAATACAGTTCCACCCACCCACATGCCCAAACCCTCAACGTCCACATCTCCAAATTGCTGAGCCTGGAGATGCTGCACTATAGGTTGGTAGAGACCAAGGCCTTTCGCAACCTCATGGCGGCGGCCACCCCTCCGTATTCAGTCCCCAGCTGCCACTACTTTTCCTGATGTGTCGTGCCAGCCCTGCACCAGCAAGTGTCAGACAACATCATCCGTGCCCTGACCAACGCCGTTTCTGACAAGGTAGACCTAACCACGGACACGTGGACGAGTGCTGCCAGGCAGGGCCACTATGTATTGCTGACGGCACATTGGGTTAACTTGGTGGAGGCTAGGACCGAGTCTGACCCTGGGGCCGCTCATATACTGCCGACGCTAGGATTACGGGGCCTACCTCGGTCACGGTGTCTCTGGCCTACTATGCCTCCTCCTCCTCCCACCCCTCCTCCTCCGAATTACCATCCGTGGTCATGGCGCCATCAGTTGGTAGCTCTAGGCGCAGCAGTGCCATCGCTAAGCAACAGCAGATGGAGCTCAAACTGCTGAGCCTAGGCGATAAAAGGCACACCTCCCAAGAGCTATTACAGGGCATCACGGCGCAGACCGATCTGTGGCTGGCACCGCTGAACCTGAAGCCAGGCATGGTTGTGTGTGTCAATGGCCGTAACCTGGTGGCAGCTCTGCAACTCGGCAGACTGACACATGTGCCATGCTTGCGCCATGCGTTAATAGCGGCTCCTCAACACTTACCCCAATTTGTCTGAATTGCTCACGAAGGTGCGCCGCATCTGTGCGCATTTCAGAAAGTCGACCACAGATGCTGCCACTCTCAGAGCAGCGCAGCGCCGCCTCCAACTGCCCGTTTACCGACTGTTGTGCAAGGTGGAATTCCACATTAACCATGTTATCCAGAGTTTACCAGCAGCGCAGAGCCATTGTAGACTGACAGATGTCAACTTCCACCTGAACTGGTAGTCAGGTCAGTCAGCTTCCTCAAGTCTACAATGAGGAGTGGACATGGATGTCTGATATCTGTCAGGTGCTGAGTAACTTTGAGGAGTCAACACAGATGGTCAGTGGCGATACCGCCATCATCAGCCTCGCCATCCCGCTGCTTGGCATGTTGTATAACTCTCTGGTCAGCATGAAGTGGGAAGCTTTGAGCTCATCACAAGAGACGGGGGAAGAAGATTCCCTTGTTGATAGCCAGAGCACCCTCCGGTCTGTTTCTCAGAGGAGGTGGAGGAGGAGAATGTCGGCGAGACAGAAGAGGGGACCATTGCTTAGTCTTTATTAACTGTTCAGGGTGTATAGGCAGAAGAAGAGGAGTTGGAGGAGGAGGAGGAAATGGAGAGTCAGGCCAGTGATGGGAGTGAATTCTTGCGCGTCGGGACTCTGGCGCATTTGGCAGATTTCATGCTAAGCTGTTTATCCCGTGACCCTCGCTTTCAAAGAATTTTTTCCAGCACTGATTACTGGGTATTCACTCTCCTGGACCCACGGTACAAGCAAAATCTTTCCACTCTCATCCCTGGGCTAGATGTTCTCAAGTCTGGAGGTTCTTTAAAGAAACAGTGGATGACCGATGGACTGTGGTGTGCAACCTGTGCCACACCAGGATCAGCAGGGGTTCCACCAGTATGCGCAGGCATATGAGTGCTACACACCCCACTCAATGGAACCAAGGCCATTCAACTCTGGCCGGGCCCACCACTACTCCTTCCCAGGTGTCATTTGCTGCCTTTGCTAGTCAGCCCCCTGCCCAGGACCCCGGCACAAACACCTCCTGCTCGAAAACCACAGCTTCGCCTCTGAGATCCTCCACAGCATCCACCAATGTCTCCATGCGCACCGTTCAGCTGTCTATACCCCAGACGCTGGAGCGCATGAGGAAATACAGTTCCACCCACCCACATGCCCAAACCCTCAACGTCCACATCTCCAAATTGCTGAGCCTGGAGATGCTGCACTGTAGGTTGGTAGAGACCAAGGCCTTTCACAACCTCATGGCGGCGGCCACCCCTCGGTATTCGGTCCCCAGCTGCCACTACTTTTCCTGATGTGTTGTGCCAGCCCTGCACCAGCAAGTGTCAGACAACATCATCCGTGCCCTGACCAACGCCGTTTCTGACAAGGTCCACCTAACCACGGACACGTGGACGAGTGCTGCCAGGCAGGGCCACTATGTATTGCTGACGGCACATTGGGTTAACTTGGTGGAGGCTGGGACCGAGTCTGACCCTGGGGTTGCTCATATACTGCCGACGCTAGGATTGCGGGGCCTACCTCGGTCACAGTCTCTCAGGCCTACTATGCCTCCTCCTCCTCCCACCCCTTCTCCACCTCCTCCTCCGAATTACCATCCATGGTCATGGCGCCATCAGTTGGTAGCTCTAGGCGCAGCAGTGCCATCGCTAAGCAACAGCAGGTGGAGCTCAAACTGCTGAGCCTAGGCGATAAAAGGCACACCGCCCAAGAGCTATTACAGGGCATCACGGCGCAGACCAATCTGTGGCTGGCACCGCTGAACCTGAAGCCAGGCATGGTTGTGTGTGTGAACGGCCGTAACCTGGTGGCAGCTCTGCAACTCGGCAGACTGACACATGTGCCATGCTTGGCCCATGTGTTAAGAGCGGTTCCTCAAGACTTACCCCAATTTGTCTGAATTGCTCACGAAGGTGCGCCGCATCTGTGCGCATTTCAGAAAGTCGACCACAGATGCTGCCACTCTCAGAGCAGCGCAGCGCCGCCTCCAACTGCCCGTTTACCGACTGTTGTGCGAGGTGGAATTCCACATTAACCATGTTATCCAGAGTTTACCAGCAGCGCAGAGCCATTGTAGACTGACAGATGTCAACTTCCACCAGAACTGGTACTCAGGTCAGTCAGCTTCCTCAAGTCTACAATGAGGAGTGGACATGGATGTCTGATATCTGTCAGGTGCTGAGTAACTTTGAGGAGTCAACACAGATGGTCAGTGGCGATACCGCCATCATCAGCCTCGCCATCCCGCTGCTCGGCATGTTGTATAACTCTCTGGTCAGCATGAAGTGGGAAGCTTTGAGCTCATCACAAGAGACGGGGGAAGAAGATTCCCTTGTTGATAGCTAGAGCACCCTCCGGTCTGTTTCTCAGCACGTATCAGAGGAGGTGGAGGAGGAGAATGTCGGCGAGACAGAAAAGGGGACCATTGCTTAGTCTTTATTAACTGTTCAGGGTGTATGGGCAGAAGAAGAGGAGTTGGAGGAGGAGGAGGAAATGGAGAGTCAGGCCAGTGATGGGAGTGAATTCTTGCGCGTTGGGACTCTGGCGCATATGGCAGATTTCATGCTAGGCTGTTTATCCCGTGACCCTCGCTTTCAAAGAATTTTTTCCAGCACTGATTACTGGGTATTCACTCTCCTGGACCCACGGTACAAGCAAAATCTTTCCACTCTCATCCCTGTAGAGGAAAGGATTGTGAGAATGCATGAATACCAGCAGGCCCTGGTGCACAAGCTGAAACAGTCTTTCCCATCTGACACCGCTAGTGGCAAGGGAAAGTAGGTGAGCAGGCAGCTTGTCCAGCACTTGCAGGGGTACGCTTTACAAGGCCTTTGCCAGTTTTGCCATCAAGACACTGTCACCTGTCCCCAGTCTCTGCAGAGTAGTGTTGATCTTTACAGAAAGATGGTGAGGGATTACGTATCTGACCATACCATCGTCTTAAAATGATCACACAGCTCCCTACAACTACTGGGTTTCATAGCTCGACATCTGGCCCCAATTGGTGCTGTACGCCTTGGAGGTTTTTGCCTGCACTGCCGCTAGCGTGTTCTCAGAGCGGGGTTTCAGTGCAGCTGGTGGCATCATCACCAATAAGCGTACACGCCTGTCGACTGACAGTGCTGACAGGCTGACGCTTATCAAGCTGAATAAAGCATGGATTTCTTATGATTTCCATTCTCCACCAGGTGAAAGCAGCTCAACCGGAATAATTTTCATGCATGCACTCCTCCTCCTCATTCTCCTCCTTCTCCTCCTCTTTGTACACTAAAGCAGAGGCAACTGGCAATTTTTTGCCAGGGCCAACTGGCTTTAGCTATAGTACTGTATGTATTACAGTTTTATGGAGGTTCACATTCACGGTCCTCAGTATTGCAAATGTTTTGGGATTGCCACATACAGGTACTCTATGTATTTCATTTTTCAGGATGGCCACCTACCCGGTCCTCAGTTTTGAAAACTTTTTTTGGACTGCCACATACAGGCACTATCCAAATTTAATTGCCTCCATAGCAGCCTCCACACGCCTGTCGTCTGTATAGCTGCCTCCACACGTCATCCTATTAGGAAATGAGCTGTGTCAGGCTACTTTTTTGGGAGGTTTTACCGGTTGTGATTTTCTGGCGCTTTATGTGGGTCACTCATTTTCACAATGCATGCAAAGCTGGATGACTGAGTGCGCTTCTTTCCCCCACATGCCTCCACACATCATCCCCATAGCTGCCTCCAAACGTCATCCCCTTAGCAAACGAGCTGTGTCCGGCAAAATTTTGGGTTGTTTTAACGGCTTCCACATCAAACTTGTTAACTTTGTCGCCACCCTGCTGTGTTATCCACAAAATATATATGAAAGATATTTTTTCAGCGCTACTTGCGCATCTCTTTACATTCCCCTCCGCCATAACCAGGCCAAGTTCTTATAAGAACAGTGTTACACTTGATCGTACACAAAAGGTTTTTAGAATTGCTGTTTGCTGCCTCCACACGTTGTCCACATAGCTACCTCCATACATCGTCCCCTTAGCAAACGAGCTGTGTCAGGCAGAATTTTCAGGTGTTTCACCAGATAGGATAAGAACTCGGCCCATCTGTCGCCGCCATGCTGGAGACCTGAAGTTTCAATCATAGCGGCGCAATATGGATGCCCCATACTGTCTCTCTTAATCATGGAAACATTTCCGAAAAAAAATATAAAATAGAACCGCAATGCTATTCCATTATTCAAACGACCCCACCTGATTTGAAAATGAGAATTTTTTCAAAGTAAATGCTCCGGGCCCCCAGGTCCATTTTGGGTGGGGAGGAGCCGAGAGGCAGGGGCTTGGACAGGCGAAAGCTCACCTGGCAGTGGACTGTCAGTTTCATCCCAAGATCCAACTAACATCGTTTTAACTGCAGCAACTTTAATCTACTACTATAATCTTTTACCTCTAAAATCTATCTTTTCACTCCTCTTTTCTCACCTCTTTACGTTCACCTCGGGTGCCATAACCGTCCCCACTGCCTCTACACGTCGTCTTCATAGCAGCATCCACACATCGTCTCGATAGCTCCCATCACACTTCGTCCCCTTAGCAACGAGCTGTGTCAGGCTACATTTTCGGGTGTTTTAACGGCTGTGATTTTCTGGTGTTTTATATGGGTCACTCATTTTGACAATGGATGCAAAGCTGTATGACTGAGTGCGCGTCCCCCCCTTACATGCCTCCACATGTCATCTCCACAGCAGCCTCCACACGCCGTATCCATAGCTGCCTCCAAAAGTCATCTCCATAGCTGCTTCCACATGTCGTCCCCTTAGCAAACGAGCTGTGTCAGGCAAATTTTTTGCGTGTTTTACCAGATACGTTATGGAACTTGGTCCCTCTGTCGCCGCCATGCTGTGTTATCGACTATCAACCTTTTGTTCACATAGGAAATCATTTCAGTGCTTCTTGCTCACCTCCTTTGGTTCCTCTCTGCCGCCATAACCAGGCCAAATACTGATATGTACAGTGCTACACGTTATCCTCGCCAAAATGAATTTTTTAAATTGGTTTGAAGCCTGGGTCCATATGGGGTATGTCGCAATGCCACTCTCTAGACTGCCGCTGCTTCCTCATGCTGTCCCCAATAGTGTCAGAGTCAATTATTGGGTGTTTTAGATGCTATCTCACCTCACTCTGTCATTACCATGCTGTTGCCCATAATTTTGTCAAAATGCCTCAGAGGCATCCATGCATGCTGCCCCTGCTGTTTACTGTCCATTTCCGTGGTGTTTCCACCATTTTCTGAGGTTTCCAGTTTTTTGGCCAAGCTTCCCTGTGCAGAGCCTTGGTCCCCTTGAAAAATGACTTCAATGGGGTTCGTTATTCGAAACGAGCACTCAAGCATCAAAAACAGTTTGACTCATTTTAGTGCTCGCTCATCTCTACTCAAGATGTTTCCACGAAGCTTGAGGGTACAAATCTTCCCATGGGAGGTAGATTCTGATGAAAGGACCAACTGTAAGAAAGGTCTATCTCAATGTTCATTAATATTGGTTGACATGCTTTTGAATTGTGATTTCGGAATATGCTACAAGAAATGATTGAGGAGTATGAAAAAAATATAATACAAAATAAACAAAACAAGTTCAAGAGAGAAAAAAAAAGACTACGAGAGAGTTAAGGCCATTGGACCCACAGGGACAACAGACAACGTTTTCACTCTAAAATCACACAGAAGAAACCTTTAGATTTCAGTGAATCTGAAAATTCTCAAGATGACCCAACTCCTATCCAACGGAATACCATAAAACGAGGTCCGAAACATCGTGATTGGTCTCCAAGCTATAAACTTGATGAGTCCAATAGGAGGAAAAAGGCCTCGACTAACTGTAATTCTTCTGATTTAAAAATTATCAATCTGTCGTCTTACTAATTAACAAATGCTGAATTATCTGCTTTAAAGAAGGGTCTCTCATTCTCTTCCATGAATAGACTTGACAAGTTTGAACTTACCAAGGACTTGTATTTATTTTGCAGACTATTAGCCTTTAAATTGCTTTATCATCAACCTTCCTTACTTGACTCCATCCCTGATGAAGACAGACAGACATTCAGGGATCTTTTGGACCCCCTAAATGAAAATTCAACGAAACAAGGTAGGGGAAAATTTACCTTTCCAAGGCACACCCAGTTTCAGACTATTTCCTGCCCTACAGATTTTCTATGAGTCCACCTTGTGGGACATAAGGGCCTTGAAGGTGGACAATAATAAAATGGAAAATCTTTCCTTTTAAGGAAGCGTACAAGGGTGGCAATATTGTGATATGGCCCCTTGAACTTTATTTGGAAGAGGCGAAAAGACAGTTTGGTAATTCCCAGTTTTACACTATCTTGCCCTCAGACCCTACATCAATATTTAAAGAAAAGATCGATAGACTACTCACAGCAGCACTACGCATTAGCATTCTGGACAAGGGTGAAGCTAAATTGTTTACATCATAAAAACCGACAATCCCTACTTTCTACATGTTACCAAAGGTACATAAGTATTTGGAAAGACCACCCCGGACGCCCGGGATAGGAGGTCTAAATGAGAATCTCTGTACTTACTTGGATTTTTTCCTCCAACCTGTGGTCCTTTACTGACATCCTATGTTTGTGACACCACACATCTCATTCAGAGGATAGAAGAATTTGAATCTTCCACCACAATTCTACTAGTGACCCTAGACGTTGAGGCCCTGTATACCATCATAGAGCACAAGGTAGGCATTAAAGCCATCTCTTATTTTCTTGACAAGGAATGGTCGTTAGACAGGAGAAATGACTCCTTCTTATTGGATCTGTTATATTTGGTGTTACATCAATACTACTTTGTATTTGTCTTTTACAAACAAGTCTCCGGCACAGCCATGGGGGCAAAGTGTGCACCTTCTTATGCAAACCTTTTTTTGGGAGGAGAATGTGGATTACCGATTAGACACCTTTAAGAACTGAGTGGCAGGATGGTTTCGATATAGTGATGACATTCTCCTGTCAGAACCTCATTGACTACTTAAACAATAACCCTTGGCACATCAAGTTGACTTCACACTTCATACTGGACGTCAGTATCAGGTATGTATTTCCCAACCTTAACACTTGTCTTCTTCATAAAGAGACAGCCACCAACAATCTCTTGAATTTTTTCAGCTTCCACCCCTCTAACCTCAAAAATGGAATACTGACGGGACAGTTCTTACGGGTCAAACGCAATTCCAGCAATGAACTTCAAAAAACATGCACGGGAATTCACCGCCCGATTCAAAAATAGGGGGTACCCACATGGGATTATCTCCAAAGCATTAATTCATGCCAACAAAAGTGAACCACATAATCTACTCAAAGCAAAAACTTGCCCTGTAGATACAAGACCTGGGCTAATTACAACCTTCAATAACCAATGACCGACATACAGATGATCTTGGAAAGACCATAGACTTACTACTTTTCTTACAGAAAGACCTCTCATAACAGCCAGACGGGCCAAGAATCTAAAGGATGTTCTTACCAGCAGCCATTTTCAGCGACCTACCCTTTCTCTTGGACATGGGACCCGCCTACAGGGTTCTTTTCCCTGTGGCGACTGTTCTATTTGCCACCATGTACTACTCACCATGGAATTCAAAGACCCAGTGCACCGTGGCAACTATAAGATCAGGGACTACATCCATTGCAAAGCCAAAGGCATTATTTATGTTCTCATCTGTCCCTGCCCGAAAGTATATGTAGGACAAACCACACCGGAACTACGAAAGAGATGCCAGCAACATTTATCCACAATACGTACAGCCGCTGTCGACCAACAAAAAGGTAGTGCAGAACATGGGGGGGGGGGCATTCTCCCCCAATTGCTTCGTATCAAATCCATATGGATCTATACACTGGACAGTATTGCGCCCAAGGGGCTCAATGAAGAACTTTTATTTACGGGCCACTACAACAAATGATTAACATGGAAGGATTAAACCTGACGCATTCTTTCTGATTTCATCTTTATTTCTCTACCTCCCGTTCTATGTTTTTTTCACCTCATTTTTCTCTTTTCACTTTCCATTTTTTGGAATTTTAGCACTCTAATCCAAGATATTCTTGTGCATTCTTATTTAACTTTCTAACTTTACCTTCAAAGATTTTCTTTTAGGATGCCTTACAGTGTATTT
Source organism: Engystomops pustulosus (assembly GCA_019512145.1). Lineage (NCBI taxonomy): Eukaryota > Metazoa > Chordata > Amphibia > Anura > Leptodactylidae > Engystomops > Engystomops pustulosus. Next base: position 28,992,076 of record CM033651.1, read on the forward strand.
ATCTGGGTCATGAGTCCCCTATAACTTCAAAAAGTTTTTTAGACATTTTTTTGCACTCCTTAATTGTTGTCTGTTAAGTCCTAGATATCACTATGCCCTGCCTGCGGGAGGATTTGAGGAGCATCATGAATTTCCGCTCACCTAAGAATAGACCGTATGGCTTTATGCTACATACTTACTCTTTCATTTTTAACTACATTTTCATCCATCTCTGCACATCCTGCATGAATTCCTCCTGTCCCTCAGTGCTTGGACCTGCCATTCGGATGGTTTAAACCTTGTGTTTGATTGCTTCAATGATGGCTCATTCTTGTCCGACCGTGAAGTGAACATGAATTCCTTGTATGAAATTTCTTGTGATCATGAATTTATAGCTGTTACATTGCATATTGTTTTTACCCTTTTTTTTAATTGTTTTGGTGTTATATTGATTATGAATTTTTGACGCTTTGGTGGGACGCAGCCTCCCATTGTGGGCCGTAATCGCCTGGCTTATTTATTATTACTCTCCACTCTGTGTTTTATATCTTGCTTTCCCATATTTTCCCTTTTCAATTTGGGTATGATCTAGCACTCAGCACTTTTTTACCACAGTCCCCTGTCGTTGTCTTCACTTTTTATAGTGGTGTAATAATGCTCTACTTTTTACACAGTTGGACACATTGGATAGTATAGATATAAAAATCCATAAGGCCTTTTGGGCAAAGATACAGACACCCTTTATATCCTATTGAATTACTAATTGTTTATGGACATCGTTATCTCTTTTGGTTCAACTATATATTTCACAGTATAAGCAGTTTTAACTCAGATGCATCTATTATTATTGTTGTCGGGTTCATCCACTCTAATTATTTCTATTTTTAATTTTGTTTGGGCAATCTTTACCATTTTTTAGGGCTTACTTTGTTTTTGGAACATATGTGCGGTATGTTACAAAATTAATTATTCACCCTTCTTTGCGCTAACTTATTATAATGAACCCTATGGTTATAGCTTTAGGGCGTAGCTCCAGTTTGCTGCAATATCGTCTATATCATTACTCTTATTGGCTTATATTTGTCATAGTTGTGTGTTTTCCGACATAATTAAAAAGTCCAATGAATCGTATGTATATATATTTTTTTTTTTACATTCTGTGCAATAGTTATGTAATATTTAAGATCTGAGACGTGATACTACATCTGGTCTATATTGTGGGTTTTGGACTGATTCTTTGCCTTAACATTGTCACTCAGCCATGTTCTCCATTAGTTTATCTTGTAGCAATATCCATACACACTTGTGTTCTCCAATTTCTGCGCCAACCCATGAATTTTACTTTTTGTACTCACTTTATATTGGTTTATCTTGCTATGTTTATTTATTTATCTATTATGGACTAGTTATAACTTATAAAATCGAGATCAATTATTTACCATGTTTGCACCGACTTATGATAATGAATTTTATGTTTGCAGCTTCAGGATATATATCTAGTTTTCCTCAATTTCGTTAATATTATCATGTCTATTGGTCTATATATTTACCACAGCCTTTGGTGTCCTCCTACACTATTCATTGGATTTCTTTATTTAATTTTTTAGCTCTCTTTCTATATACAATATTTGTGCAATTTCAAGTTCTTTATTTTAGCGAAGCTACACTTCACCAATTTTGGGTTTTGGACAGACTTTTTGCATTAACGTGGCACTCAGCCATGTTCTCCATTTGCTCATTTCATAGCAACATCTATATGCACTTTTGCTTTCTCCTTTTTGCACCGATTTATGAATTTTTAGTCTTTGTATTCATGTTATAATAGAACTGTCTTTCATTTTGTCATTTGTATATATTTACTTACTGTTGATAAGCTAAAACTTATGTTTTTGAGTGCTCTCAAGGATGGTTCCTGGTTTTGGATCGCACACACACTTCATTCCCTGGTTATACCCTGGGTTGTGACATACTTCCAGTCTCCGGACCGGAAGTCTTGGCCGGAGTCGACAGCATGACGGGGGATGCGTCTCATCAGAGCGGCTTTAGGTATTTAAGGTCTGCACACACAGTGTACAGATATCCCCTGATGAAGCCCGCCTGACGGGCGATACTCATGGGGCTTTGTGTCCTCCCCTACCAAAACCATTTGGCTAACATTTACCTTTCTCTCTATTTTTCACGTATTGTGACCTTCAGCTATCCCGGTCATAATATATATTTTTTTCACATTCACTTTATATCTATATGCTATCTTGTGGTCTCGATTAGGGAAGACTTTGTTAAGTTTTTAACGATTGTCTGTATATTTAACCCCTTCACGCTCCGTGACGGATATATCCGCCATGGAGCTATGAAGGGTGTATGAAGAGGGCTCACGGGCTGAACCCTCTTCATACAGAGATGGGCTTTGCTACGTATCGCAGCAAAGACCCTTCGCTAACACCCTCGGTCGGTGCTTGTACCGATCGCGGGTGATAACCTGTTTTTTGCCGCCGGCAAATTCGCCGCCGGCACTTCAATTGTGGGGGCGTCGCCATCTTAACTCTGATTGTCGATTGTGAACCTCCGATCATCGTTCCCCCGAATGTCATGGGGGGGCGATGCTCGGTTGCCATGGTAGCCTCTGGTCTTGGTCAGAGCCAAGGCTGCATGGTTTTTGAGGATTCGTTACAATGAGCCAGCGGCTTATTGTAATGAATCATGTTCAAAAATGCCATATACTACACTATACTATACGTAAGTGGTTATAACTTGTGAACGCTTTAACATATCCAAGTGATTTTGAAATTGTTTTCTCGTGACACATTGTACTTCATGTTAGTTTAAAAATGTTGTTGGTATGTTTTGCATTTATTTATTAGAAAATAAGATATTTGGTGAAAATTTGGAAAAATTTGGGAAATTCAAAATGTTCTACTTTTTACACACATAGCCATAACAGCAAAAAACTTAATAAATAACATTCACCGAATGTGTACTTTATGCCTCTGTGGTTTTTTTACACTCTCATTTTTGTAAGATGTTATGGGATTTTCAAAACGCAAAGTACTGCTATTGAGGAACCTGCTCAGGTTTGAAGTCACTTTGAGAGGCCTTAATAAAAGTAAAACCCCATAAATTACCCCATTATAGAAACTGTACCCCTCAACGTAAGTAAAACAACTTTTATAAAGCTTGTTAACCCTTTTACAGGGGTTAAAACAAAATCAGATGCAATTTAAAAATTTTTTTTTTTTTGGCTAAATGAATGTGTTTTTCATAAAATGTACAAATTCTCAGTGGATAAAATACCAAAATGCTCCACAAAGATTGATATCCAATCTCTCCCGCGTATAACAATCCCCCATATGTGGGGGTAACCTGCTGTATGGGCACACGCCAGGACATCTATCTGCGCCATTCAGAGCAGATTATTCATTGTCACTTTATTATGGCTATACAATCTTTATTTTTTGGAAATTTGGACACATAAGGGCTTATTTTTTGTGACTTAAAATGCAGTTTACAAACACTTCATTTTAGCGGGTCTGTAGCTTTTTGATGAGATTTTATTAACTCTTTAATTTATGGAGGAAAAGAAAATTGTCAATTTCGTGTTTCTTTTTTCTTTTTTTTGTATCTTTTTGGGGTCATACCCTAAAAATACTATAATATATTTATTCTATAGGTCACTACGATTAAGGTGATACCTCATTTATATAGTTTTTTATATATTTTTACAATTTTCCTGGAAAAAAATGAAAATCTCATTTGTTTTTGCATCGCCATATTTTTAGAGATATAACTTTAATAGTTTTTGATTGACAGAGCTGGTTTAGGGCTTATTTTTGACGTGTTGAGTTGTTCTGTCAATGGTACCATTTTGGTGCACATAACTTTTTTTGATCACTTTTTGGAACATTTTTGTTAAGGGATTTTATGAAAAATTTACATTTTTGGCTAGTTTTTCAGGTTTTGTTTTTACAGCCTTCACCATACGGGTCCAATAATGTTTCTGACTTATTGTACAGATTGTTATGAACGCGGCGATACCAAATATGTGGGGGGTTTTGGTGATTTTCAGGTTTTTTTTTAACTTTATTAGATGTGTAGGGAATGTTTGTGTTTAGGGGACTTTAACTTCTTTTTATTAAAAAAATTGTTTAATTAGTGTTTTTAACTTTTTTCTTTGCTTTCACAGGTTGGCTTGAACAAGCGATCCTCTGATTGCTTGTTCAAGCTATTCTTCACCTAATACAGTGTAATACCGATGTATTACACTGTATTATGTGACACACTGAGCATGCTGCACTCCGGTAAGCGTCGTAGGGCGGTCCGTTCCCAGTTAAATGCCCCTGACACTCCACGGTCAGCGCGACTGTTGCGTGTTAGGGGTTAACACCTACGATCGGAGAAATGTCCAATAGCGGGTGTTTAGAGGCGGGTGTCAGCTATAATACCGCCATGCAGTAATACTACGTCAAATGTCAGGAAATGGGTTATTATTGTATTCATGAATAGTACTTAGCAGGGCAATTGCTCATGAACAGTTAGAAATCACATGACCCTCGCACTGGAGAGAGCACCTTCGGCATCAAAACACATCGGACAGTTGTGATCAAGTTAAGTTATCCTTTATTTTATTCTTTAACAGAATAGAACAATAGACCCCACTACCACCACTACCTACTTCTAGCCTAAAATAATGGAAGAAAAATGATTCTGCTCACAGAATACCAGTCAGGTAGAACACAGAAAGAGTTAAAACTCAATGGGGGACATTTACATAAATTGTTGGTGTCTGCATTGGCTTGGTTACCGACTTGCTCATGGAAAGGAGATACATATTTATTATTGTGGAGTGTGCACATACATTTCTGGCACCAAGATCAGTTTCTGTCCCTGGGACCAAAATCTGTCCAGAGCTCCACAAATGTGTCTAGAAGTGGGTGCTGCACAATGCATTGGTGGCTGACCTCATCTGACACCTTGTCCAGTCTGAATTGGATGCCAGAAGGACAGGCAGCAGACACCCTAATGGGGTGAGTGTTTTTCCAGGTACACTTGTGTAATATGAGTGCAGTAGCACCGTTTTGTGTCCCTGCTAGACCAAATCTCTTTTGGTCTACTTTGCAGCAGCCAAAAATGGCTACAACACATATTAATTGGAAGACAAAGGTCCACATTTATCAGTAGTGACTACATGCAGTTTCCAGAGTGTGCTAGATTACTGAAGACTGACCTATGGTCAGGACCGGATTATTAGGGGGGGGGGGGGGGGGGAAGCGCCCCCCCCCCTTTGCCCTGAAAGGGGCCCCCCCCCCCCAAGGGGGGGGGGGGGGGGCATGTGAATTTGAGTTGTTCTGTCAATGGTACCATTTTGGTGCACATAACTTTTTTTTAATCACTTTTTGGAACATTTTTGTTAAGGGATTTTATGAAAAATGTACATTTTTGGCTAGTTTTTCAGGTTTTGTTTTTACAGCCTTCACCATACGGGTCCAATAATGTTTCTGACTTATTGTACAGATTGTTATGAACGCGGCGATACCAAATATGTGGGGGGCTTTGGTGATTTTCAGGGTTTTTTTTTTACTTTATTAGTTGTGTATAGGGAATGTTTGTGTTTAGGGGACTTTAATTTCTTTTTATTAAAAAATTTGTTTAATTAGTGTTTTTAACTTTTTTCTTTGCTTTCACAGGTTGGCTTGAACAAGCGATCCTCTGATTGCTTGTTCAAGCTATTCTTCACCTAATACAGTGTAATACCGATGTATTACACTGTATTATGTGACACACTGAGCATGCTGCACTCCGGTAAGCGCCGTAGGGCGGTCCGTTCCCAATTAAATGCCCCTGATACTCCACGGTCAGCGCGACTGTTGCGTGTTAGGGGTTAACACCTACGATCGGAGAAATGTCCAATAGCGGGTGTTTAGAGGCGGGTGTCAGCTATAATACCGCCATGCAGAAATACTACGTCAAATGTCAGGAAATGGGTTAATATTGTATTCATGAATAGTACTTAGCAGGGCAATTGCTCATGAACAGTTAGAAATCACATGACCCTCGCACTGGAGAGAGCACCTTCGGCGTCAAAACACATCGGACAGTTGTGATCAAGTTAAGTTATCCTTTATTTTATTTTTTAACAGAATAGAACAATAGACGCCACTACCACCACTACCTACTTCTAGCCTAAAATAATGGAAGAAAAATGATTCTGCTCACAGAATACCAGTCAGGTAGAACACAGTAAGAGTTAAAACTCAATGGGGGACATTTACATAAATTGTTGGTGTCTGCATTGGCTTGGTTACCGACTTGCTCATGGAAAGGAGATACATATTTATTATTGTGGAGTGTGCACATACATTTCTGGCACCAAGATCAGTTTCTGTCCCTGGTACCAAAATCTGTCCAGAGCTCCACAAATGTGTCTAGAAGTGGGTGCTGCACAATGCATTGGTGGCTGACCTCATCTGACACCTTGTCCAGTCTGAATTGTATGCCAGAAGGACAGGCAGCAGACACCCTAATGGGGTGAGTGTTTTTCCAGGTACACTTGTGTAATATGAGTGCAGTAGCACAGTTTTGTGTCCCTGCTAGACCAAATCTCTTTTGGTCTACTTTGCAGCAGCCAAAAATGGCTACAACACATATTAATTGGAAGACAAAGGTCCACATTTATCAGTAGTGACTACATGCAGTTTCCAGAGTGTGCTAGATTACTGAAGACTGACCCATGGTCAGGACCGGATTATTAGGTGGTGGGGGGGAGGTTAAGCGCCCCCACCACTTTGCCCTGAAAGGGGCCCCCACCAAATGTGGGTGATGCAGGTGGTCATGTGAATTGCCCATAATGTATTTAAGTCTTTGCTCCCCGGGCCGGGCACCAACTTCAGTCTATGGCAGAGCGAGTGAACAATAAGTTCCCTGCTCTGACATAGACGATCAGAGGTAAACAAAGAGGGCGCCAGTATCTTGAAATACCTCCAATACCCACTAGTATCTTGACACTGCAAGGGAAGGGAAGGAGGTTGGCACGTATCGGGGAAGCAATGGAAGGTGAGTACAATTTTATTATTTTATATAGTTATAAAATATGTATATAGTTATAAAAATACATCTGTATATAGTTAGTTATTATAAAGGGACTGTATATATTTATTATAGGAAGGCTGTATATAGTTATTATAGGGGTTATATATAGATAATGCTGTGGGACTGAATATGGGTAATGTTGGAGGGGATGTATATAGTGATTACTGGGGGAGCTGTATATACTGATTGCTGGGGCAGCTGTATATAGTGATTGTGGGGGAGCTATATATAGTAATTGCTGTGGGAGCTGATTGCTGGGGTAGATGTATATAGTTATAGGGGGGCTGTATATAGTTATTATTGGAGGCTGTATATAGTTGTTATAGGGGCTGTATATAGTTAATGCTGTGGGACTGTATATGGGTAATTTTGGGGGGCTGTATATATTTATTACTGGGGGCTTTATATATTTATTACTGGGGGATGTATACAGTGATTACAGCTGTATATAGTGATTGCTGAGGAGCTGTATATAGTGACTATTGGAAGTTTGTATATAATGATTGCTAGTGGAGCTGTATATAGTGATTGCTGGGAGAGTTTTATATAGTGATTACTGGGGAGGCTGCATATAGCGAATGCTGTTCCCTGTATGGACCACATTCAATGGGGGCCCCCACCAACCTTAATCTGGCCCTGCGCATGGTCTTCAATAATCTGTTACACCCTGCATGCACGTGATCGTGCAAAAAATGCACGTGAAAAAACTGTGAAAAAATGTGGGCAAATATCTGTTACTATGGAATGCACCTTACAAACTAAGCAGTTTTTCTTCATAAAGTGTAATAGAAAAATGTTCAAAACAATCAGACACCACATAAAAATTTAACTTGGTTAGGCTTGAATATTTCAAATTTGTTGTTAGATTTAGTAAATAACTTCATAGTATCATAGTCTATAGGGTTGAAAAAAGACAAAAAGTTCAACCAAGGAAGGGTTACTTGATTTGTATTTTTAGCAAAACAGTAGATTTGGTTATCCAACATGTTAATGTTTACTGGTCCTTTTGAAGTTCATTACACAAGGTTTTTCTATTGCATAATGACACACAAAATATGTTATCTAAACACACATATTGATGATGGATTTTTGGATTTTGCACCAGAAACAGTTTCACCTATATTAATGATTAATGAAATACCAAATTATTTCAATTAATTTACACAATACATGCACCTTTTAAATGTACAATTTGTTTTTGTCTAGTCCTGCTTTGTGAGCCATAACGTTTTAATTTTTTTTCTGTCATGTAATAGCTGTTGTTATGTCATTTGAAGTACATGACATTTATATTCTATTTTTTAAGACACTGCGGCTGCCTTCCAAAGCATGAAAAGGTCACAATCTCTGGCACACACAGAAAGGAAATTGCAACTTTTTGGCCTTTTGCGCCGCACACATCACCTGAAAAAAATTGGTGAAAATGGGCATTAGAGCAAGGCGATCAAGTACAGTAATGAAGGACAGGTTTTAATAAATTGGCAAAATGTTTTGTTTTTAATATCCTTGCGGTGTATTTCATTTATTAACTTTATACTGTAGACCAGTGATGGCTAACCTATGGCACTGGTGCCAGAGGTGGCACTCAGAGCCCTTTCTGTGGGCACCCAGGCCATCACCAGAGATGACTCCAGATATCTTCCTGCAGTCACAGACAGCCCAGGACTTCCTGTGCACAGAGCTATTTTAAAGTGACAGCTCTACCTGTGACTATTTTCTGCTTTATTGGTGTCCTCAGGTGCTGGTATCAATGAAAGCTGTGACAGAGAAGGGAGTATAAATCACAAATTAAATTTCTGTGTTGGCACTTTGCGATAAATAAGCGGGTCTTTGTTGTAGTTTGGGCACTCGGTCTCTAAAAGGTTTGCCATCACTGCTGTAGACTATAAAATCTACAATTAGACCTTATTTACATATTATTTGTTTTATTTTGTATCCTTGACACTATGTGGATTATTTTTTTTACAATAAAGCTGTAAATTATTTTGTGCTATAATCTTAATAATCATTTATGCAGAAGTTTCCACTTTTACCTTGACTTCAGTCTCATATCTCAAGATATGTGGAGCCAAAGGAATGTGAAAATAACTATGACTTCTATTATTTTTTCTTATATTTCGCTTTTAATAACTGTATGTATTACCTTAAAGGACATTTACCATCAGTTTTACTGATGGTAGATGTGTCCTACTAAGATATTTCTGAGGAACTATGTTCCCCAGGACTGCTTTTATATTATTCTACACACTGTGTTTGCTGCAATTTAGAGTTATAACAATGATTCAAATTTGCCTCATCATTGAATTTACCCACATTCTGTCCTGCCCGGTCCTGTCTGCCACCTCCTCTATGCACGGACAGGAACGGGTGGGACTTGTATAGGAAATGGAGGATGAATAAACAAAAAGACTAGGTGACAAAGCTGGAGCGCCTCAAGCTAAAAGAGTTATAATAAAATAAGTCCTGTAGAACATCGAACATCTTAATAGGACACATTTACCATCAGTAACTGATAGTACAGGTAGATGTTCTTTAAGGCATTTACTGTGTAAGGTGAATAAAAGTAGGTTGAATAACTGGTAACTGGTCAACTAATAATACTGGTCACTAGAGACGTGGTGATAGCATTTTTATAAGTTTTAGAATGTTTTCATCTTTACATAAAGCAGGCTACCCACAAGCGAGTTTGGTATGATTTCCTAGACGGAACCTTGTGTCACTGTACCAGACTCAGAATGTCAGTTCAGTCAGTTATACATGGTTCATTCAAGGTAGGCTAATTTGACATTACGTTTTACATATACGCTTTGTGAAAGCTCCCGAGGATGACGCTGACCACTATATGTTGGAAATCCAACATATAGTGGTCAGCGCCAAGAGGTCTGCTCTCTCCTGCAGAGCGGAGTATGCGCTAAGCAGAGGTAATAGAAGGCTATAGGGATATGCCACTCACCAGGAGTGGAGATATGATGATGTCACTGCTCATATTAGGACAGTGACGTCACTGGGGAAACACCCCATATTTTGGCAGCGGCCAATCACCAGCTGCTGCCAAAGTAGTCTCCTCCCCCTGCATTCATTGGGGGAGAAGGGGTCCAGGGAAACTTATTCCACTGTATAAGCTTATACAGTGGAATACGCCTGTCTTATACATTAGTAAGTATGATATATGGCCAAAGGTACAACATATGGCTAAACATGATGTGAACCCAGCCTTAGACCCACTTTTAGCACTTTATTGCTTGTATGATACAATGCAAACCTGTTGTAGCAATACCATGACAGGTAAAATGTTAGGCCCTTTTGCTTCTGTTTGTTCCAGATAAACGTAGTAAGGGCAAATTCACATGGCCGTCTGCGGGGATGTACATGCGGGCGCACATTTGCGGCTGCATGTACATCCCCATAGACGGCAATAGCGGCGCGGCACAGATACGGTGCCACACTGTGTGTGCGGCCGTGCGCCGCTATTCTCTATGGAGGGAGGAGGCCTCTCCAGCACACGGCGGTATGTCCGCACGGCGGGCATACCGCTGTGTCAATGTACCCTAAGATGAAAAAATCAGTGGCAATTATTAAGCTCTCAGATGCTAAAGAACGAATTAGCGCTACACAAGGGCCTCACACGGGGAAAAGGGGCATAGGAAGAACTCCCTACCTTCTGTAAACAGATTAGCTAAAGTCAGTATTGACATGGCAGTAAAGGTAGTAAAGTTGTATAAGCATTATAACCTATGCCAGCCTGGGGCAGATTAAGAATGGGTTCTGGGCTGAATGAATATTATAGCCCCTACAAGTCATGACTTCACTTTCTACACATGGTACCAGAAACAAGTTTCTTGGAGAATGGAGAATGAAAACATGCAGTAGGGAAACAATTTGTGATTTCAGGAAGGTCTTCCAAGGGTCCTAAATGGCTCTTGTGCACATGTGTATTGAGAGCAGGAGCAGATGTATGAGATTTTCATGGTGAAAGCCCCTTCATGTATAAAATTTGCATGGTGGTTTGGGTGGCTTTGTGCTCCCTAGAATCCTTGGGCCCAAACCGCCTATATTATAAGTCACTACTGATCCCAGTCAGGGTAGAAGGTTGTTAGCTGTAATATATAGATGATAGCAGAGAACCCACTACAAACCCCAATGCTGCATCTTTGCAGCAGATGTTGAGAAGGGGCCCCTTCTCTCCCTCTATTCTCCTTCTATCCATCCTAGCGCTCAGTCTAACATAAGCTCCAGCTTTTCCCGGATATCACTACTAGAGATGAGCGAACATGCTCGTCCGAGCTTGATGCTCGGTCGAGCATTAGGGTACTCGAAACTGCTCGTTGCTCGGACGAATACTTCGCCCGCTCGAGTTGTGGCTGGCACCGCTGAACCTCAAGCCGGGAATGGTTGTGTGTGACAACGGCCGTAACCTGGTGGCGGCTCTGCAACTCGGCAGACTGACACATGTGCCATGCCTGGCCCATGTGTTAAATCTGATAGTGCAGCGTTTCCTCAAGACATACCCCAATCTGTCTGATTTGCTCACGAAGGTGCGCCGCATCTGTGCGCATTTCAGGAAGTCCAGCCCAGATGCTGCCACTCTCAGGGCAGCGCAGCGCCGCCTCCAACTGCCCTCACTCTCAGGGCAGCGCAGCGCCGCCTCCAACTGCCCGCTCACCGACTGTTGTGCGACGTGCCCACGAGGTGGAATTCAACACTGACCATGTTATCCAGAGTTTACCAGCAGCGCAGAGCGATTGTAGACTGCCAGATGTCAACTTCCACCAGAAGTGGTAGTCAGGTCAGTCAGCTTCCTCAAGTCTACAATGAGGAGTGGACGTGGATGTCTGATATCTGTCAGGTGCTGAGTAACTTTGAGGAGTCAACACAGATGGTCAGTGGCGATGCCGCCATCATCAGCCTCACCATCCCGCTGCTTGGCCTGTTGAAAAACTCTCTGGTCAGCATGAAGTCGGTAGCTCTAGGCACAGCAGCAGTGCCGTCGCTAAGCGACAGCAGGCGGTGCTCAAACTGCTGAGCCTAGGCGATAAAAGGCACACCGCCCAAGAGCTATTACAGGGCATTCCACATCAAAGTTGTTAACTTTGTCGCCACCCTGCTGTGTAATCCACAAAATATACTTGCAAACTTTTAACATTTAGGGATATTATTTCAGCGCTTCTTGCGCATCTGTTTACATTCCCCTCACCCGCCATATCCTAAACTTATAAGAACGCTACTACACTTGATCTTATACAAAAGGTTCTTAGAAGTGCTGTTTGGGGAGTAGCCTAGAGACAGGGGCTTGGATTGGCGAAAGCTCGCCTGGCTGCAGAGCGCCAGCTCCATCCCAAGATCCAACTAACATAGTTGCAGCACCTTTAATCTACTACTAGTTCACTGCCTCCATAATAATAATAATAATAATCTTTATTTATATAGCGTCATCATATTCTGTAGCGCTTTACAAATCATAGGAAACAAATACAAATGTAATGTAACAAAATAATGTAAGAAATCAATAAAAATGCCCATAATCCTCATAACATATAAAGAGAGAAATAACGCAAAAAAAAGTGTAAATCATAACACAAACCCCACATATTTAGTATCAACGCATCCGTAACAACCCATAGAATAACAGTCAATAATATTGAACCCGCACAATGAACACTGTTAAAAAAATTGTTATAAACCCTCCAAAAATTATGATTTTTACCTATTCAATCCCACAAAAAATGCAATTAAAAGTGATCAAAAAAAAAATATGTACTCCAGTATGATACTGGTGCAAAGTACAACATGTCCCACAAAAAAAGAAGCCATTAATCAGCTCCGCAGCCAAAAAAGTAAAAATGTTATGCCACTTGGAATACGGCAATGCAAAAATGATCGATTTTTCCCCACGTTACGTTTTACTAAATTTGTCGAATAAAAGAAAAAATATTCATGTCTGGTATCCCTGTAATCATACTGACCCATAGAGTAAACATAACATGATTATTAGGCTATACGGTGAACACAGAAAAAAAAGTAAAATATCCAGTACAGAATTGATTCTTTTCTACTCCTGCCCTCAAAAAAGTTCCTAAATTTTCAACAATAGGGGAGTATTGTCTTTGTGTTGGCAAGAAACCTGCTCCTTGATGGGAACCTGCCGTTTCTGCCCCTCCAGTTCAATATCTGGTAATTGAAGTCTCCTGATAAAGTACTGTCACCATATCCTTTGAAGCCGTCCATCCATTGACTTTATCAGCATGTCTCTGCTGCCTATCCATATATATTATGGAGCCTTAGACAAACCTCTAGTAATATTTTATGATTCTTTATTCCCTCCCCTTCTTTCCCCAATTTCCCACCCATAGGGACTTCCACTTGCGTTACTGATTCTAATGTACTGTAATGTATACTGATAATATACTGTACGATAGAACAATTGTATACCTCACAGCTGTATTATTGCCCAGCACCAGGATAAAGAAGCATCGCGAAAGCTTCGCTAGTTGAGTCTCATTGTGCAGAGAGGTCCATCTTCTATCACCAGCGATTCAAGGGACTGTACAACAAGCACACAGGACTGCTGGTGTGGTGCCCTACATGGCAGGATTGCTCTTCTTTCAGTATTCTATGCCTTTGTTTTTCCAAAAAAAGGCTTCATAAAGTTATGGCAAATGAAGGGCTCATTAACACTAATATCTCATCACACCTTTGAAGTGAGCTCATCGGGCTCATTAGCATAATTTTAAAAAGCCTTAAAAAAAAAAACCTGATATAACAAGCATGAAAAATTAGCTGAGTATGGCAGAGGGGCCATACACAAATAGTAGTGTGCTTGTTTACAAATCCTTGATCCTGGTGGTAAATAGTCCTTTAAGTCATCGGGACTACCGTCTTTCCTTTTTAGGGACCGCTCAGCTGAATGGTAGGTAGGAGTGTACATTAGATTTAAATTGCATCAATTCCAGTGAGAACACTTTAAAGTACACTACCGAGGTGCAGAGTCCACTTCTCGACACTCTTGTTCTCCTTTCACAACTATTTCTTTTTTGGGTTGCATTGGATGGATATATCACTCCTAGTGCATGCTCGGAAGTAAGAGCATTAAAATATTAATACTTCATCGTAGAGTTAATATTGATACCGAAACATGCTGTTAGTATTTAACCTTATACGTTTCATTTTAAAGTCTAAATATGTCCTTTTTTTCCATTACAAGTTACAATAAGTAAAGAAAGACTGCAATAAGTACTTGAATTAGTTGCATCATTTATTTTTATATTTTTTTAATCCAATCAATTAAGTATTATCTAATGCCCTTGAATTTAATAGGATAACCCCAAGATGAAAAACTACAACCACATACACAAAGCAATCGTAAACCCAGCACATGTGCCATCATTTGACTCTCTTAGTTTCATTGAACACCATAACGATTATATTTAGCATGTAGTGTGACCATATGATGAGATGAATATGATTGATGAGTAGTTGGTACTGACGTTTTGTAAAAGAGATGGGCTTAAAATAGATCAGTCTCCTTCTCTTTCATAGAAATGTTCCATTTGATAACCTCTTCCAGAGGTTTCGGTACTCTAGGGAAAGAGACACCTGGATCACATTCTATTACCAATCATCATGTTGTCAAAGAAAATAGGACTTTTGTATCCAAAATATTATAGGACTGTTAGTATGTACTACTAAAATCTTTGTAGAACATTACCGTACATGTTCATATATCAGTTTCTCAAACTACTGACAGGGTTTAGTTAAGATTAAGAAAACATTCACAATACAGCACCAATCCTTTGCATGAGTAGTTTCCACAATTAAGATTTGGCCCCACCTTTTAAAATTTGCACGTTGCCATAATGTTATATTTACTTTGATTTATAATAGTATATATGTTTCTACTATTGAAAACCTACACTCACAACATGGAGCTTTACTAAAGTTCTGGTAAATTGGAGATAAAATGGCTTACCCACCCTGGTTCAGAATAGTAGAAGACGTTGTCAGAGTTGGTAAATTTTGATCCATCAACAGAGAGCAACAGTTGAGCTAGAAGCTGCAGAGGAGAGAGACTGTTACATGCTGTAAACACCCCCATAGCATGAGACACAACTAAAGAGTCATATAACAGAACTGAGAAACTGAAGAATTTCTGCTGCAAATGCGTGAGGAAACCATTGCCAACTTTATTTTACCCAACGGAGAAGCAGATCATGAGTCCTAGGTTGCTTGAAGGATAGAGATTGTTGAAGTGCCCACGTTTACGTTTTTGGAAAAGTGGAATGGGACCCGGAGTGTGTGTCATCACTTTGCGCCAGACGGACATGACAACAAACCTGCCCACATTTTATGAACATATTGTAACCCCTTCCTGCCAGTAAAGAGCCAATCCTACATGTCCTGGTCTTTTTGTTCTAACCATCAGGGACACTCTGTTTAAAATTCTCATACTGTAAATAATTAATATTCTTATCTTACATAGCGCCTACAGATACGCAGTTCTAGCAGATGCAAATTGGTCCGTATTCCCCAGGGGCCTACATCTAAAAACCTACCAGTATGTTTCTTTTGGATTGTGGGAGGACCTGGGGGAACCCATGTGCATCAAACTCTTTGCAGATGTTGACCTGGGTGGACTTGAACCCAGGACCCAGTGCTGCAAGACCGAAGTGCTAACCACTCACACCGTAGCTGCCCTACTGTTCATCAGGAGACATCCACAAACTACAACTGAGTTGTCTGGCGCACGTAAGAGTATTCATTTTTCTTCTCTTCTCTTGCAGACAAGATTCTGTGATCAGATAAGTGATGCTGTCCTAGATGCCCATATAAACACAAGATCCTGATGCCAAGGTTTCATGTGGTAAGGAGATCTTGTGTTAAGCATGGAATACTTATGATACTTATCCCTTAGTGCACAATTGTCTTTTATTCTTTGCTTCAGTAAAGTTATCTAAATATATTAATACCTCTTTTTGTATGTCTCAATGTTTTAGAACCCATTTTCAAGAGCTCCTGAATAATTGCAATATCCATAGGAAAGAGATTTACCCAAGTGTAATCAACGTACCCAAATTTCCCATGGCAATGATTTGATTGAATTCTTTTCTACGTCGTAATCTATGAAATTAAAGGAAACTACTTTAAGAATGGCAGGGTGGTGTCCTGTAAGTACGGGTGAGCTGGTGCGGTAACTACTTTTAGTGTTATAACCACGGTATCGCGTTTTAACCTTTTTAAACTTTAGAGCAGGAGAGGTCTTCGGCACTGCGCCTACATAGGAAACCGGAGATGTTGCGCGCCACGGTCGCACGCAGCGCCGAAGCCTCTCTCCTCGCTAAAGTTTAAAAGTGTTAAAACCGTGATACCGCGGTTTATAAAAACATACGAATAGTAAAGTACCGGCACCAGCTCACCCTGAGCTGGTGCTCGGTACTTACAGCTTACCCCTGCCATTCTAAATGGTAGGTTTCCTTTAACTATGGAGATAGAGATGAAATGCTGTTAAAGGCAATCATTTATTTTCCAGAAACAGTTTGCAAAACTGGCATGGTTCTTCTTTGTGGTGAAATAACATCCAGAGCAGTTGTGGATTATCAGAAGGTGGTTCGTGACACCATTAAATACATTGGTTATGATGATTCAGAAAAAGGTTGGTTGACAAAGTAAAATTAACAGATTTTAGTCATCTTTACCATATTGTTAACTGTAGTTGACATCTGTTGAATTCTCACTGCATGTTTTTGCTTTTGATTCAGGTTTTGACTATAAAACCTGCAATGTTCTTGTAGCCCTGGAACAACAATCTCCTGATATCGCCCAAGGTGTTCATTTAGACCGAAAAGAGGAGGATATCGGAGCTGGTGATCAGGTAAGATTTACACATGTGGACAAAATTGTCGGTACCTTTCGTTTAATAAAAGAAATTACTTGAATCTGACAAAAGTAAAAATAAATAAAATTTCTATGAAAATAAACAAATCAAAAGCAGACATTGCTTTTCAGCCATACTTCAATAGAATTAAAAAAAAATAAAACTCAGGCCTGAACAGAAATGATAGTTCTCCTGAAAAAAATTGAGCAAAGCGACATCTTAAATCAAAGTGTGTCCACTAATCAACATCAAAGTTGTGTACGTACAATCTTGTAATCAGTCAGTGCCCTGTATATACAGCTATTCCTGGTGCTGTATATAGGCTACAGCTATACTCTATGTTGTATATAGGGCTACAGCTACTCACTGTGTTGTGTGGTGAAATAGTGTGTACATGGACCAGAGGTAGAAAATGAAAGAGTTCCTCAAGAGCTTAGAAGAAAATAAAATTAGACAAACATGTTAAAAGGTAAATGTTATAAGACCAAATCCAAGCAGCTTGAAGTTCCTATGATTACAGTTACACATATTATTCATAAATTTAAGATCTATGGGACTGTAGCGAACCTCCCTGGATGTGGCCGCAGGAGGAAAATTGATGACAAATCAAAGAAACGAATAGAACTTCAACCTCAAGGAACATCTGTGTCAGATTGCACCATCCATCATCATTTGAGCCAATGGGAGACAACCAAGGAGAACACAATGGAGCAGTTTGCTCATGAGGAGTGGACAAAATGTTTTATGAGTTTTATTTTTAAAAAATTCTGTTGAAGCTAGGTTTAAAGGCAACGTCTGTTTAAATTTTTAATTTTCATAGAAATTTAATTTACTTTTACACTTTTGTGAGATTCAAGTTATTCCTGTGACCATTGTGGGGTTTTCTTTCATTAAATTAGAGGTACCAACAATTTTGTGTTTCATGTGTACAAATTTTGTACACAATTCATGTGTGCAAAATGTTACATTCTATGTAGTGGAGGTTTAAGAATGCCATGGGTCCATGGCTGTATGAATATTATAGCTCCTACAAGTCTGGAATTCACTTCCTACATATGTTACTAGCTTATTAGGCAATGGAGGATGCATCCCTTCTGCTTGCTTTCAAGCTGTGGTTTCAGGACCTTTGGAGGCCCATTAAAGGTCCTGAAATGGCTCCTGTCTACATGTGTATTGAGAGAAGGAACAGATGTTCACCTTCATCTTCATTGTTGATGGTCAATCTCAGTGTACCATTTGGTTGGTTGGCTTAGGGTCCCCTAATAGGATATTGCCCAGTATAAAAAATAGTAGAAGATAGCGCTCGGCACAATCCAATTTCACCGATCGTGGTGCAGATCAATCATACAGCACCGTTATATCACTGTAGCGGACTCCGATGATACAATCTTTTTAATCATTAGCACTGCTGGTGGTGCTCAGCTAAATAGACAAAAGTCCAATAGATATTCAGGTGCAACAAAAGGAGGCGGCAACACCATTGCTGTGAAAGAAGTAGATTTCTTTTATTCGGTGCTCATATACAGGAGGAGCGGGACCGTGGCGCATCATCAAGCCAATTGGATATTGCCCAGGGCTACCACCAAAACAGCTTCTATTATAATTCACTACTGATTCTAAGAAATGTCATGATTTTTACACAAAATTATTTTCATTTGGGAGGAGTAATGAAGGGCACTCAACCGCCCCTCCCCCTGACCTCTTCCTCCCAGTCCTGTGCTTGCCCAGAATCTGCTCCAGGCAAGCACTCGCCGTGGGAATGCTGACTTACTGGTATCAGTCCAATCGCTGGGCCCCGTGTGTGTGTGTATTTGACCTGGCTACCTGGGTTTTTATGCTTGTAATCCTATATAACAACATGGAACAAAGTTTTTTTTCTTTTTCCTGTTGAGTTCTAAAAGCTCTAACTGTCCTGGAGAGTATAAAATATGTAATTATTTTTAAATTTGTTAAACTTTGCATTCACCATATAGCATAAATCACGTTACCTTCATTCTGTGGGTCAGTACGATTTCAACCTTGCCTAATACAAATTTTTGGAGGGAAGATTGTTCAATTTACATGCAGGGAATATGAATGTTTATAATAGACAATTTAAATGAAACAATACTATATATTGAAAGTCTTTAGTGACAAAAAAATGTTACGCAATCTCGCAAAAAATAAGCCCCTTACCAGATTTGTCACCCGAAAAATAAAAACTATCGCATTAAAAGATGGGAAGCTAAAATGAACAAAATTTTTCCAAATAGTTTTTTCTCATTAACATTTACATAAATACACAAAAACCCCACATATTTGGTATGCTAGGTCTGTGACAATTCTGCTTATAACACGAATCATTATTGGACCTGCAAAGTAATACCCTTTAAAAATGCTCTAAAAAGTGATTTTACAAAGTTACGCAGCCTAAAATAAGACATTAAAAAGAACAATCCTTCTCACAAAAAATATCCATAGTTAATAATAATTAACCATATTTGTAAGCCGAAAATAAAAAGTTCTGCATATAAAAGATGGTGATGGTAAATGAACAAAATTTTTCTCCAAATTAGTTTTTTATTCATTAACATTGTAAAATACACAAAACCCCCACATTTTTGGTATTGCTAGGTCTGTGACAATCTGCATTATAAAACAGAATCATTATTGGACCTGCAAAGTAATACCCTTTAAAAATGCTCTAAAAAGTGATTTTAAAAAGTTCAGCACTCTAAAATAAGACCATTAAAAAAACAAATCCTTCTCACAAAAAATAATTATAACCATAGTTAATAATATTAACCATATTTGTAAGCCGTATAAAAAAGTTATGCATATAGTCGGTGATGCTAAAATTAACATTTTCCCCCAATCACTTTATTCAGTAAAATAGGGAAACAATGTAAAAACTATATACATGAGGTCTTTTCGGAATCGTGGAGACCCAGAAAAAAATAATAATACTATTTTATAGTATGGTGAACGGCCAAAAACAAAACACAAAAAAGTTTTCCTAAAATTGATGATTTTCATTTCCTCCACCACAAAAAGTTAAATAAATCTCACCAATTAGCTATAGATGCCCCAGAATTTGTACCAGAAAAGTGCATCTCATGTGGCAGAAAAAAAGCCCTAAAGGTTCACAATAAAAACAAAAAAAATAGCCTGTACAATGTGACATAGCAAATCTGATCTGGATGGGCCTCCTTCCCTTCTATCCCGGCCGTGCGCCATGCAGCAGGGGCATCTGTGTACTCGGAGGAATTGTGGTATCAAACTGTGTGGAGCCTTTTTTCATTTGACCCATTCAAATGTTTAATTTTTACCCAAAATGAATGTATTGTCAAAAATATACAATGTGTAGACCACATTCCATTTGTTTTACACCCCTATAAAACACTCTAAAGGGTTAACAGACTTCTAAAAGTGGTTTTTCATACGTTGAGTGTGACATTATTATTAGGCCTCTCACAGTCAATTAAAAGTTGAGCAGGTCATCAAATATTAGTTTTGGAGATATTCCCAAAAATTTTAAAATGGCACCCAAATTCTGAGCCATACATTCTAGTAAAATATGTGAAATCTAAAAACAACACATTAGGCAGACATTTGGGAAATGTAAAGTTATGAATTTATTTGTGTGCATACTATCTGCATCAAAAGTAGATAATTTAGAACTTTGAAAATAAAGAAATTTTCCAAATTATATGCCAAATTCTTTTTTTCATAACTAAACACAAAATATCAATCATATTTAAACTAATTTGAAGTACAATGTGTCATGAGAAAACAATCTCAAAATCCACTTATAGTGAAATGGCAGATTTGAAAAATGGGACCGTGTCCTAAAGGCCAAAAGAGGCTGAGTCCTGTAGGGGTTAACAGACAAAACATAACTTATGTTGTGTGTGATAATATACTAACCACCATGGCGTACAGTTAAGTAGCTGTGTGCCTAATGTGAAAATGTTATTGAAATAAGTTACAACCAACATAAATCCTAACATGTTCCTGTATAAAACTAAATAATTATGGAATGGTTAAAAGAGTAGGTCATCTTTAGGTCCCTGACTGACGGTACATTGTAATTTAACATCCCTTTTTTCCCAATATGGAACTTTCCTAAAGGTTTGTCTGACCCTAAATCCCGAGTAGCTTGGTCATGAAAAGGAAATATATGTAATTTGAATTACTTACATTTTTATGCCTTTTTATTTCCTCGACAGGGACTGATGTTCGGCTATGCCACGATGACAGAAGAAGTGCATGCCTCTGACTATTGTACTTGCTCACATAACTAATGCAAATTAGCAGAATTAAGAGACGCACGGGGCCTCCCTGGCTAGGCAGATTCCAAAACACAGGTAAAAAAATTGTTAAAATCAATTCATGTCATCTCATATTTCACCACTCTAAGGCCCTTTCACACTTGACAGAGCTTCATCAGAGTCTGATCAGTGCAATCAGGGTTGGATCAGTGAAAAAAAAATCATTTTCTTAAGAGTTCAACAGTTTTTCAGAGTTTGTTCAGTTTCATGGGCAGAGTGCACAGTGTTTAAATGCTTTTGTAAAAGGGACCTTACAAGCAACACTGTTACCAGGAATTCACTTGCATAAAGACAGGTTCAATACTAATTTTAAAGATGATCCGTATGTATGTTTATTTTACATTCCGGCTCACTGCCGCAGTGCTGTGTGTAAGTCCATGGGAAGGGAGCTGCAGCCTGTATGTGCTTGTTCCCGCCCACTTCCTGTCATGTGCATTGGCAGCAGGCAGGGAGGGAGGGGGGTGGTGTGGCGAGAGGAAGAATGTGAGCACACAGACAGCTGTAACTCCTCACACATCACCGGGACTCAGTACCTGGTAGGGAGCCAGGTGAATGTGAAATAAACTATTATAAACTACTGAAGTGATTATGAATGCTGACAAGATGCATTCTAAAGTAATTGTAAAACTATAATGATTTTGACAGTGTTTGACAAAAATCTTTCTCACCAGAGGGAAAAAGTGGGGGGAGACCAGTGTCAGTCTGTCTTCCCTCAAGCTGAATCAAGCTAGCTTGCCCACAGATCCCATGATGCTTGTGTTCTCTCAAAGTAATTTAGCATTAATCCATTTAGTTTCCCCATGTAAATCCATGAACACGCACAATGCACATACAGGAAATATTTGTGACTGCCTGGCGCTTCCACACATTATGTTAATGACAGAGTCAAAGATCTACTCCTTATACTGTTTACAAATGGCGAGAGCCTCTCACCACCTCTTCATGGACTGGAAATAAAAGCTATCCCACTCCTTGCAATCGCCAATCGTCCTCCTTAGTGGGTTGGAAACAATCCTCGTCTCGTTACCGTGTCCGCGGTGTTTTCCTAATCCTACATCAGGAGGTATGCAAAAGGATAGTGGCAGATTGCCAGGTTCAAAAAGGAAATAGTATTTATTGTAATGTCATCACACATTCCAATTTAAAAGCGTGCAATATAGTAAAAGCATAAGACGCCTAAAACCTCCCGCCGCCCGACCCAGGTTTCGCCTATTCAGGTCTTCTCCGGGGCATTGTTATAAGTGGTAAATCAAATAACTCTAGTTACATGCGTCTTAGCCTGTGCTGTGTGCGCCTAAGGGGTAATGTTATCCTGGACAGACTGATACTCCGATGACAAGGTGTGGGAGTGAGCAGAAAGAGCAGAGAAAGACCAAAAGTTCTGTAGTATCACCAGACTGGGATGGAGGGACTGATAGGGAATTGGCATGCTTGTACCTCTCACTATTCTGTGCAGGAATACATCTCATTTACTGTTCTGTACACTTCCAGCTCGGCTACTACCCCCTCATGACCTCCTCTTCTGTGAGCAGGGAGCAGCAGCTCCCCTCTCCATGATCCAACCATAAATAAGATGTAAACATAGGGCATAGTGATAAAGATAATAGGCAAGTTGTGTTTACTCCCAAGAGCTATTGATTTGAAAAACATTTACAGTTACTCTTTAATATCACCATAGCAAAGCTAAAAATGACATTCCTGCAGCCCCACCCCACTATGGGAAAGCCAGCTATGCTATAACAGCAAACTCTACTAGTTCCGATCTGTTCTAAAATTCAGAACTGGGCAGTTGTTGCCTAAATTCACAAGAGGCCAAAATCTTACATGTTTTGGGTATCAGCAAAACATTTTGTATTTGCTTTTCTCTTCGAAACTAGATAGTTGTTCAATGGTAATAGAGTTAAGGAGACCACAATGATTTTTGAAGATTCATAATCACCCCTAAGGATGCAGCCATTTTTTAGCTAAGGCTCAGCCTCATTTTGTGGTGGATCTGACTTGTGTTGCTTTATATGGTTAAACTTTTGAACACTGTTTTATTTATAAAGTGATTCGAGATAGTTTTCTTAGATTGTGCCACCTAAATAAATTGCAGAATAACATTTCCCATATGTCTACTTTACATTTTCATCATTTTTTAAATGTCTGGATAATTTAATTTTACGTCCGATTCGTACAAACAATAATAGCGATTTCCGGATTTTCAGAATTTACTATTTGGGGATAAATTAGTTTTGAATGAAATTTTACATATTAGCATCAAACCCCCTAATATCAACCCATTTTCAAATCTGCACCCTCCAACTATCAGAAAACGCTTTTAGGAAGATTGTTAACCCCTTGAGATCTTCATAGTAATTGAATCAAATGGAGGTGAAAATTTAGAATGGTCAATTTGTTGTGTTATCATCTCAGCCCTTAAAATTTACACATTTCCAAACAAAAAAGAGAAACCCACCATACAATTTGTTCTACAATTTCTCCTGAGTACAGAGACCCCCACATGTGGCCTTAACTGTTTTATGGTGCCAGCGAGGCGCAGAAGGGAAGGAACACCCTGCAGCTGCCAGGATTTGTTTCCTCATTGGTCCCTTTTGTAGTTATTAAATTTAGGTTTTTCGTTATTGGGCCATGTGATGGTATTTTTGCGAGATTAGATGCTTTTTCCAGTGTTACCATTTTGGTGGGTTACCCTATACTGCTCGTTGCTCGGACGAATACTTCGCCCGCTCGAGAAAATGGCAGCTCCCGCCGTTTTGCTTTTTGGCGGCCAGAAACAGAGCCAATCACAAGCCAGGAGACTCTGCACTCCACCCAGCATGACGTGGTACCCTTACACGTCGATAGCAGTGGTTGGCTGGCCTGATCAGGTGACCCTGGAATAGACTAGCCGCTGCCCGCCCTGCTCGGATCATTCTGTGTCTGGATGCCGCTAGGGAGAGAGCTGCTGCTGGTCAGGGAAAGCGTTAGGGTGTTATATTAGCTTACTGTTAGGCAGAAGTGATTCTACAAGAACCCACGAGCCCTTCTTAGGGCTACAATAACGTTTTATTTTCCTTTTTTTTGGTTTGCTTGTGGCTGGGCTTGCTGCCATTAGTAGTGCAGCTAGTACCATATTGTGAGGAATTTGCAGGGAGACTTTTGTTTAGCTCTTAGTGACACACATATCCACCTCAAACACCGAAGTGGGACAATTTATTAGGGGTTTGATTTGAATTAGGCAGAGTCTGCTGATTTATTTTTTTTACCTTTATTTCTTTTTATAGCTCAAAGTCATCAGGCACAGCACAAAATCCAGTTGTGTGCTGTCAGTGTAGGTTAGAAACTAGCCATAGCAATAGGATAGCATCGTTTTGTTTAAAAAAAACACACAAAAAAACACAAAAAGAAGTTTACACTTTAATTTTGAAAATGTTTAACCCGAGGGCTAGGGGTAGAGGACGAGGGCGTGGACGTGGGCGTCCACCTACTGCAGGGGTCAGAGGCCGTGGTCCTGGGCAGGGTGAGACACCACCTGCTGATGAGGGAGCAGGGGAACGCCGCAGAGCTACACTCCCTAGGTTCATCATGTCTCAAGTTACTGGGACTCGTGGTAGAGCACTGTTGAGGCCATAACAGTGCGAAGAGGTGATGTCGTGGATTGCGAACAATGCTTCTAGCCATTTGTCCACCAGTCAGTCTTCCACGTAGTCCACCCATGTCACCGAAATCAGCACTCCTCCAGCTCCTCCACCTCAGCCTCCTTCCCCCCAGTCTGCCCCCTCCCAGCAAAATTTGGCATTTAAACCGGCATACTCTGAGGAACTGTTTTCTGGACCCATCCCACAGTCACAAACCACTTGTCCGGTTGCTGCTGAGCAATTTTCCGATGCCCATCACATCGGAATAATGTGATGATGACATTTTTGACGTAGTGGAAGAAGTGTGTAAAGAGGTGTCGGACGATGAGGAGACACGGTTGTCAGACAGTGTTGAAGTTGTTGTCAGGGCAGGAAGTCCGAGGGGGGAGCAGATTGAGGGATCGGAGGATGATGAGGTGACAGACCCAAGCTGGGTTGATAGGCCGGGTGAACACAGTGCTTCTGAGACAGAGGCGAGTCCTATAGCAGAACAGGTTGGAAGAGGCAGTGGTGGGGCCAGACGGAGAGGCAGGGCCAGAGCTGGTGCATCAGCGCCAAATGTTGCCCGTAGTCAAGCTCTCGTGGCGAGGGCTAGATTTTCAGAAGTCTGGAGGTTCTTTAAAGAAACACTGGATGACCGACGGACTGTGGTGTGCAACCTTTGCCAAACCAGGATCAGCAGGGGTTCCACCACTACTAGCTTAACTACCACCAGTATGCGCAGGCATATGAATGCTAAACACCCCACTCAATGGCACCAAGCCCGTTCACCTCCGGCCGGGCACACCACTGCTCCTTCCCCTGTGTCATCTGCTAGTCAGCCCCCTGCCCAGGACCACGGCCCAAACACCTCCCGTGCGAAAACCCCATCTTCACCTCCACGATCCTCCACAGCATCCACCAGCGTTCAGCTCTCCATACCCCAGACGCTGGAGCGCAAAAGGAAGTATAGCGCAACCCACCCACACGCCCAAGCCCTCAACGTCCATATCTCCAAGTTGCTTAGCCTGGAGATGCTGCCCTATAGGCTGGTAGAGACCGAGGCCTTTCGAAACCTCATGGCGGCGGCCGCCCCTCGGCTTACAAATATGGTTAATTATTATTAACTATGGTTAATTATTTTTTGTGAGAAGGATTGTTCTTTTTAATGGTCTTATTTTAGAGTGCGTAACTTTTTAAAATCACTTTTTAGAGCATTTTTTAAAGGGTATTACTTTGCAGGTCCAATAATGATTCTGTTTTATAATGCAGATTGTCACAGACCTAGCAATACCAAATATGTGGGGGTTTTGTGTATTTTATTAAATGTTAATGAATAAAAACTAATTTGGAGAAAATTTTGTTCATTTTAGCTTCACCATCTTTTTATATGCAGAACTTTTTTATTTTTCGGCTTACAAATATGGTTAATTATTATTAACTATGGTTAATTATTTTTTGAATCTATGCCACGAAGAATTGAGGCAGTTCTGAAGGCAAAAGGGGGCCAACCCGTTACTAGCATGGTGTACCTAATAAAGTGGCCGGTGAGTGTGTATATATATATATATATATATATATATATATATATATATATATATATGGTTAACAAAAAGTTTGGGATGGTGGAATTTCCCAATATATATGTCAAACTAAAATGATATGTTTTAAATATTTCTAAAAAATCTATCCAATGACGCCAGACCCATATCACCACCACCTGGGGCAACTTTAAAATCTTAACTGGGAACCCCTATTTGTTTTTTATTTTCACTCCCCCCTAGAGGTGAAGTGGGGGAATTCTAATTTTTGTGTAGAAACAACATTCTGCGTAACCTATGAACAATGATGAGGACATTGTTTTCTGTTCTCTTCCAGGTGCTGTTTTAATGTGAGTCCCCGACCTCTCACACATCGGAGAGCTTGATTAACTTAGAGGTTCTCTGGCCATTCTATTGAAAAAAATATTTTATAGTTAAGGGCATTATATAATGTACTTAGTAACACAATTTTCCCCCTTAAAGAGGATCTGTCATTCATATAAAAGGCACTAGGGGTTGTTTACTAAAGTAAGCAGCTCCTAGTGCTACAACAGATGCTGCAGTTTTACAATCGGTGAATTTATGAGGGGGCGGTCCAAGGCGCTGCTTCTCCCCCGGGCCTCCCTCCCACTCCATGTAATATGTGTTGTTGTTTTTTTGTAATACGTGGCCTTCTATTTTCAGATTTCAGATCTGATGTGTATTTATCAAAATAGCCCCCTTTTCACTTTTTTTGCACAAATTTGGAGTTTTTGACGATTACAGATCCATCTGTCACCAAAATTGAAAAAGACCCAGGTTAAATCAATATAATTTTTCCTGACGAATTCGACTCGATAATTTTTCCTGACGAATTTTAAGAGTTTGGTATCATTGGATAGGGTTTTGTAAAATATTTGACACATATTTTGGTTATTTGATCCGATGTGTATTTTGCGAGATATTCCAATGTATATATATAGAGAGAGAAACAAGTATAAAGATATCTACATAATATAGCTATTACATCGGAGGCCATAGCAAAGGAAAAGTATAGAGCAGTTTCAGTCCAAATATGCTTTATATGAGCAGAGAATATTTAATTATATTAAGTATACAATAAGGTATATACTCGAGTATAAGCCGAGGGCCCTAATTTTGCCACCAAAACCTCGGAAAACATAGACTGAGTATAAGCCGAGATTGGGAAATGCATTGGTCACAGACTCCTAGTATATAGCCAGCCAGCCCCCAGTAGTATATAGCCAGCCCCCAGTAGTATATAGCCAGCCAGCCCCCAGTAGTATATAGCTAGCCCCCTGTAATATATAGCCAGCCATTCCTCTATAGTATATAGCCAGACCCCTTTAGTATATAGCCAGCCAGCCCCCTTTAGTATATGGTCAGCCAGCCAGTTTCCTTTAATATATGGTCAGCCGCCATTTAGTAAATAGCCAGCAAGCCCCCAGTTCGCCCAGCACATAAAAAAATAACGACGAAGCAGGGTGCGAAACGCGCATTGGGGTGTTGGACAGTGTGATTTGTTTGAGGAAAATTTGCTCTGGTGGGTATTTGTTAGCTTTACATGATGTTTGATTTGCTTTGATGGTTTAGAGGTATGCGGCTGGGACTTTGGTATTTATTTCGGGACAATAATGATATGCCGTACCTCTTCATCATCTGATGCTATAGGATTACTACCAGCGCCTATTACATATACTCATAAGTTGCCTTTCCATTCTTGCACACACTGTCCGTGTTTTTGTTACATGTTTTTAGATGTTTCTTTTAATGGGGTATTTTTAGTCAGCTGTATTGCTGTGATGTATTGGTAAATGAATTTTTTAATAAAGATTTGGTATTCATTGAGTGAAGTTTACATCACAGCATACTCACCTTCTGGCGGTTCCCGATGCTCCCGTCCCCATGGCTTATACATGAGTATATACGGTATATAAAAACAAAACAAAAGGGGTAATACAAAATTTTAGCCATCAGTAGTACAAAATGATTCAAGAAATATTTGTTTGTTGTGTTCATCCTCACCCTACAGAACAGATAGACAACATAATTGTTTATAATAGACATAATTTGTAATTTTATAATAATAGACAACATAATTGGCACATTGTTCAGGTCCCACCATTGTGTCCCAGATATGAATACACAGCATTTGATCTTACAGTAGATCTTGCAAATGAATTTACAGGCACAACATGTGTTAAGGACAATCTTGCAGGAGCATTTTCTTTGTCAAAGACCAAATATACTGATAAAAATATAATTCAAGAGAGTTGAGAAAAATATCAAGGTATAATAGCAATATAATTTGCATATAAAATCGCCAAATGAGCCTGTCTAAATATATAGGTAGGAGGACCCACATGCACAGAGCCACCACACAATACAATAAAGTAATAAAATTACAATACATTTCATACATTGAACTATAAGAAGACATAAGCTAAGTTATTGTATCATCAAAATTACAAATGCAAAATTCTTATTCATTTGAATAATTACCACTTGAATGAATAAGAATATTTAACTTACAATTTTGATACAATAACTTACCTTATGTCTTGTTATTGTTCATTGTATTGAATGTATTACTTAGTTGTATTGTATAATATTTTTTAAGCATATATTCTCTTTGATAAGGAAATGCGCCTTCAAGATAAAAAATGCTGTGTATTCTTATCTGGCACAGAATGCTGGGACCAGAATTTGATACAACTTACCATATTTTATATCTGTAATTTTTGGTACTACTGATGTCTAAAATTTTGTACAACCCCTCTTGGTGTTTTTATGTATTTTATTGTATACCTAATATAATTAAATATTAACCACCTCTGAAAGGTGGGAGCACCCGGTTGCATTTATATATAGATACCACACGACCCAATGGCACTCATGAGGAAGGCGCTGTGACGGAGCGCATGGAATGCCACCCATACTTACTTGGCTCTAAACCCTGATTCCAACTGACAATTTTGGTGATTATTTGGTGAAGTGTCCGCATTGGTGTCTATATGTATGCCTCCATGTATTGACTTTCTTTGGCACACTGTCATGCTGAGATCTTTCTAGATATACGCCTTCACATGTTGTACCTTATTACGGTTTTATTGTTACCGGATATCATGATTGGATACTTGCTAGTCTGTTACATACTAAATATAAGTAAGGGTGTGATTAGAGGGGCAATATTGCATCCTCCATCAAATGGGTTTTGCAGTACTTTGCTGCATGGATTTAAAGGAAACCTACCATTTAGAATGGCAGGGGTAAGCTGTAAGTACCGAGCACCAGCTGAGGGTGAGCTGGTGCCGGTACTTACTTTCGTTAGTGTTATAAACCGCGGTATCACGGTTTTAACACTTTTTAAACTTTAGAGCAGGAGAGGCTTCGGCGCTGCGTGCGCACGATCGTGTGCGCGCCTACATAGGAAATACCGGAGATGTTGCGCGCGCACGGTCGCGCGCAGCGCCGAAGCCTCTCCTGTACTTACAGCTTACCCCTACCATTCTAAATGGTAGGTTTCCTTTAATTAGTTTGATTTTACCCCTCTCTCTCTCTGATTTGCTATATGGAATTTTTGTCATTTTAACCCCCTTTTGCTGTGGTTTCAGAGGCTCCCTCAGCACTGCCCCCTCCTTCTCCCTGCTATAATATCACACAGTGAAAGGGGGAGTTAAACAGCCAGAGCATGGAGGGGCTCTGGTATTGCCTCCATAGACCTTCTGGCTTATTAGCATCATTTTAAGAGTTGATTTTAGAAGGAAGGAGGCCTGAATCTATGAGTAAATGTCCCTGGTTTATCATGCTTTATTTCCTTTAACCCCTTAACGCTCTGCGCCGTAGCTCTACGGCGCAGAGGTATAAGGGTTGTATGAAGAGGGCTCACGGGCTGAGTCCTCTTCATACAAAGGTAGGGGTTTTTTCAAAATGCATAAAACCCCCACCGCTAATAACCGCGATCGGTGCTATTAACCCCCCCGTTGCCGCTGGCAAAGTCGCCGGCGGCATTTAAAAGATCGCCACGCCCCCGAACGTCATCAGGGGGCGGCGATCGGTTGCCATGGTAGCCTCGTGCCTTCTTTTGAGCCAGTGGCTCATTGTAATGAATGTGCTGCAAAAATGCCATATATTGCAATACAGAAGTATTGCAGTATATGGTAGCAGCGATCTGACCATCTAGGGTTAATGTACCCTAGATGGTCTAAAAGATAGTGAAAAAAAAAAGTTTAAAAAATAAAAAAAATTAATAAAATATTAAAAGTTCAAATCACCCCCCTTTCCCTAGAACGGATATAAAACATAATAAACAGTAAAAATCACAAACATATTAGGTATCGCCGCGTCCCAAAATGCCCGATCTATCAAAATATAAAAACGGTTACAGGCGGCGGTGACCTCCGAGGTGGGAAATGGCGCCCAAATGTCCGAAATGCGACTTTTACACCTTTTTACATAACATAAAAAATGAAATAAAAAATGATCAAAATGTCGCACAGACCTCAAAATGGTAGCAATGAAAACGTCGCTTCATTTCGCAAAAAACGACCCCTCACACATTTCCGTGCGCCAAAGTATGAAAAAGTTATTAGCGTCAGAATATGGCAAAAAATTTTTTTTCTTTTTTGTACACATTCGTTTAATTTTTCAAAATGTATTAAAACACAATAAAACCTATATAAATTTGGTATCACCGCGATCGCACCGAACCAAAGAATAAAGTAGGCATGTTATTTGGAGCGAAGAGTGAAAGTCGTAAAAACTGAGCCCACAAGAATGTGACGCACGTGCGGTTTTTTTTCAATTTTTACCACATTTGGATTTTTTTTTCAGCTTCGCAGTACACGGCATGTTAAAATAAATAACATTACGGGAAAGTAAAATTTGTTACGCACAAAATAAGCCCTCACACAGGTCTGTACACGGAAAAATGAAAAAGTTATGGATTTTTGAAGTTGGAGAGCGAGAAATGAGCCGAAAAACCCTCCGTCCTTAAGGGGTTAACAGAATTGTAAAGGTCTTTGCAGAAGCCCTTGCCCTCTGGCTACCTGTAAATAAAAGTGGAGATGTGTGGGTCTCAAACAACAGAACAAGTCCAAGCATGATTTAGAATACAGCTAAAGTGCCCAAAACTCCACTTTTACATAGAAAAAATAGGAAAACACCAACATATTTGGTATTGCCACATCCATATCTGAAGCATTATTGGACCTTCACAGTTAAAAAATAAAACAAAATCACATTCCCAAAAAATTTTTTTTCATTAAATACCTTAACAAAAAAATGTTCTAAAAAGTAATAAAAGGAACATACCCCAAAATGATTCCACTGAAAAAAAAACAACTCTTCTCGCAAATAATAATCCCTGAACCAGCTTTGTCAACATAAAAATATTGACTTTTATTTTGTTTTATTTTTATTGCACAGTGAAAGGTGAACAAAACAAATCCAAGACAAGAGTTGACCATTTGTTGTCCCCACACAGAAAGAGTTAATAAAGTCTCATCTATAATCTATAGAAGCCCCAAAATAAAGTATCTGAAACGTGCATCTCATCCCAGTAAAAAGCATTTGTCCAAAAATAATCTGATTTGCAATGGTCCGCCCTTCCTTTGAGACACCCGTGTAGCAGTTTGTCCTAATCAAGAAATATTGGGTATCAAACTTTCCAGAGCAATTAATTACGTAATCCATTGTGAATGTGTACATTTTTGAGAATATATTTTTCCAAAAAATTACAATTTCTAAAATTGCATTTCACTTAAACCCATGTAAAACACCTAAAGGGTTAACAACTTCCTTAAATTTGTTTAACATTTTTTGAGGGGTATAGATTTATTTAATATATAGGCCTCTCAAAGTCACTTAAAAGCTGAGCAAGTCCCTCAAAAATCGTTCCACTCAAAACATCCTTCCAAAATTAGAGGACACAGGGTTTTTCTCTCATTTCTCACTCTCAAAAATCCATAACTTTTTCATTTTTCTGTGTACAGAGGTGTTTGAGGACTTATTTTCTGCGTTACAAATTTTACTTCTCATTGACGTTATTTATTATTCCATGCTGTGTACTGGGAAGCTGGAGCAAATTCCAAATGTGGTAAAATTGGCAAATAAACGCATTTGAGTCACTTTCTGTATTGCAGTATATGGCATTTTTACACAGTATTCATTACAATGAGCCACTGCCTCATTGTAATGAAACTGCAGAAAGCAGAAAGCCTCAGGTCTGAACCTGTCCGACAAATTAACCCCCAAAACTAAATATATTTTTATAAACTGCCATTAGAAAGCATTGGCCCTATCCCTACATTATCTCTCTACATGCCTGTAAACTTAAATAATCAGGTCCTAAAGCTGTATGCGCTCAGCAATTTCCATCTGCTCCATTGAGATGCATGGAGCAGAACGGTCATTCGCGGCCGTCTGTTCCATTACTCTCCCGGAGTGATAAGGGGTCTGACTGAGGTAACTGGGACCCCATCTGACCCCTCGTTTTTGTTTCATCACTGTGCTGTACATTTGTTACCTTTACATGAAATTAGATGTGGTGAAATTCTAGAGCAGTTCCAGATTTGAAGGAGTTTTCCCATGAACCAAAGTTGCTGATCGGTGGGGGTCTCAGTCATGAAACCCCCACATAGAAGCTAAATAAAACTGTAGATAAGCCCTGTACCATGATAATCTAAGCACATTATTGGCACACAGCATTTCCGGGGATCACAAAGTGTCTGCTTAGAGAGTCCCCTCCCACACTATGGAATTTTACACTGACTGACTGGGTGATGGGACCAAAAACAGCATTGAAACTGACTAAAATGGCAAAGTAAGGGGTGGAAAATTATCTTTATTGTGTAAACATGACTGGGTCATTATGTAATTATGTATGTGAGTGGTGGTAGCACCAACAGCCCATTGATTTTGATGGTTGTAGCAGCAGGCCATAGTTGATCATTAGCATGAGTTTTGAGTGATAAGGTGGCATCGTGGCTCAGTCATCTCCATATAGTCACAGTAGGAGGAGGTTGCCAGTGACAGTGTGGGAGATTCATTATGCTTTCTCTGCCAGTGATTGTGCTTCTCCGACCCACATGCCATTTTGGGCATTTCGGGGCACAGAGTAAGCAGGCCAGGCGGGTCACATTTATTATAGTCTCCACCTGAAAACTAGTGTCAACCATGGCAAAAAAACTCAATTTCCCATATGGTCTACAGGACTGGCAATGTTTGCGCCCATATTCAGAGCCCCTTAGTGAATACATTTGCAGGAGCGCCAGTCTTAATTAATTCCCCCCCCAGTGAGTCTGCTCAGAAAATTCCTTCTTCTCCACTGCTACCGTATAAGAGTTCATGATTTCCAGAGTGGCATTTCTATTCCATCAACACTACCATAGCCTCATGGCTCCTATTGAAAATATTTAAGATAGTGTTTAGTGTTAATTGGTGGAGGCAATAAAAAACAGAACCCCTATAAGGCCAAAGCATCCAAATTGGGCAGCTTAATGGCTGTAGCAGAAGAAACATTTCAGGAATTGCTGCTGCTAGAAGACATCTCCATAGTGGGAATTTTCTACCTTACCAGATGACGAATCTACCGCACCATGCCCCCCTGTAAGACAGTTCCATTTCCTACAGCAATTGGGATGAAGGTTGATTCCACTCCCCCTCTCTATTTTAATGGTAAACATATGCACTGGCATGATGTCTTATACCTGAGGTTCTATTTTTATTCATTGTTTAATGCAGAGTTGCTGTATTGCATTTTGCGAATATTTGACATTGCCTGAATAGTGTCTCCGTTAATCCTGTTGTTGTAAATAACATCCTTTGCACAATTTGGTGTGCGAAAATCCTTGATAAAATGCCACCTTTGCAGGATTATCTGTCTGAGCAGCAGGACGCAGTCACATAATACAGTGGACCTCAGGCAATGGCAGCTCAACAGCCACGTGTGATGCCTACTCAAGCCCTTTGCAAAGGCTTCCAGAATTGTGAATAGGAACAACAGTGGCATCGATTATATATTCCAAATGCTTTCACTGATGCAACAAAGGTTGGAGCAATAAGGAATGCATCAACATCTTGGTTGCATACACAAAAAAAAAACTAAGGAGGATGTGGATAAAAAGACCTAAAGGAGGATATGGAGATCTTCTCACACTGATAGCTAATGGATTTGTTTGAAAATCATTGAGGCAGATAAATAAGGATTGTGAAAGATCTAGCAAAGACCTACTGTGGCAGAATCTATTGGGTCCCCAAACACATTGGCTACCATTACATTGTAAGATGCACTTGTTTACGTGCCGACAAGTGTCAAGAAAAGGGATGGCTAAGCCAAGCTAATATACTCTCGCTATAAAAGCAAAATGGCAGATTTTTCTTCCTGCTTAGTATTAATTGCGCTATCCCTTCTGAAAGTACTTGACATAATAGACAACTCATAACCATTACCTTTGTAAGTGGCATGCCCCTACACACTCCAACACTTACCTGATGCTTTGAATGATGTCAGTTCTACAGCCTGTATAAAAGAGAGCAAAAAAGAAACATCTTAGGTATTAAACTAAAATAAAATCACATTGAACTAAGCACCTTAACACTTCACACATGGTAAAAAAGTTGAATTGTCCTTATTTACAAAGTGAATTCAAAACGGATGAGGTCAGCACTCACTTGTTCTTGAATAAATGTGAATCTTTTTGGTCCATGGTACAAGCAGCAATTACAGATTTGCAACATCCCCCACCGGGGCCTAGCCTTTTTTCTGTTGCAGATTCATACAGATGAATATGATAAAAAGCTTATCTGATGTGGTTTGGTCTTTCGTCATAGATAGCATTCACAAGAACATGTGTTTCGGTGAACTAGGTATATTTGCTCTGCATGTTCTTGTGAATGCTTTCTATCTTTGTGGAATGTTTTTTTGTGGCCTGTATGTGAGATACTTCTAGGTACCTGATATAAAATATATAAATATATAGTAATATTACTTTTAATACAAATCAGAATAAAGCATTATAAAGCCACAAATTTCATGACTTGTTTACAAGTGGTGCTGGTTTTCTAACCCTCGATATTAACAGTTGAAATGAGAAGTTTACATTTACACTATATACAGTGGGTATGGAAAGTATCCACACCCCTTTAAAATTTTCACTCTTTGTTTTATTGCAGCCAAATTGAATGATCAAAAAAGTTCTTCTCTTGCTCAGTAATCTACACTCTGCACCCTATGATGACAGCAAAAAAAAATCTACATTTCAGTTTGTTTCTAATTTATTTAACAAGAAAAACTGAAATATCACATTGTCATTATTATTCAGACCATTTGATGACACTGGTATTTAACTCACATGCTGCCCATTTTCTTCTGGTCTTCATTGAGATGGTTCTACACCTTCATTTGAGTACAGCTGTGTTTAATTAAACTAATTGGAACTGATTATGAAAGGCGCAGACCTGTCTATAGAAGACACAGGTCAAAGTGCATGTCAGAGCAGATGAGAATCAAAAGGTCTAAGGAACTGCCCAAGGAGCTAAGAGACAGAATTGTGGCAAGGCACACATCTGGCCAAGGTTACAAAAGAATTTCTGCCGGACTCAATGTTCCTAAGAGCAGAGTGGCCTCCATAACCCTTAAATTAAAGAAGTTTGGGACAACTCTTCCTTGACCTGGCCGTCCAGCCAAACTAAGCAAGGAGAGTTTTGGTGAGAGAGGTAAAGAACCCCAAGATAATTGTGGCTGAGCTCCAGAAATGCAGTATGGAGATGGGAGAAAGTTCCACAAAGTCAACTATGACTGCAGCCTCCACCAGTCGGGGCTTTATGGTAGAGTGTGCCGACTGAAGCCTCTCCTCAGTGCAAGACATATGAAAGCCATATACAGTTTACATAAAAACACATGAAGGACTCACAGACTATGCAAAATAAGACTCTCTGGTTTTACATGGCAAACATTGAACTTTTTGGTGTTAACTCTAAGCAGTATGTAGAAAACCAAGCGCTGCTCATCACCTGCCAAATACAATCCCAACAGTGACACATGGTGGTGGCAGCATCATGCTATGGGTGCAGGGACAGGATGTCTTGTTGCAACTGTAGTAAAGATAAAGGCGGCCAAGAACAGAGAGATATTGGATGTAAACCTCTTCCAGATGCTCTGAACCTCAGAATGGCCCAAAGGTTCACCTTCCAACAAGACAAAGACCCTAAGCCCACAGCTACAATAACAAGTCTCTGTGACTCTGTAACATTTCTGTGACCATTCCTGACTGGATCAGTCAGAGCCCTGAACTAAACCCAATTGAGCATCTCTGAAGAGACATGAAAATGGATTCCAGCAATGTTCACCATCCTACCTGAGATACATGGAGAGGATCTGCAAGGCAAAATGGCAGAGGATCCCCAAATCCAGGTGTGAAAAACTTGCATCATTCCCAAGAAGACTCCTGGCTGCATAGATCCGTAGCTGCTTCTACTCAATACTGAGCAAAGGGTTGAATACTTATGACCGTGTGATATTTCAGTTTTTCTTGTTTAATAAATTAGCAAAAATATCCACATTTCAGTTTTCTTGTCAAGATGGGGACAGAGTGCACATTAATAAGCAAAATAAATTACTTTTTTGATCTTACCATTTAGCTGTAATGAAACGGTGTGAAAAACATTTTCTGCACCCTCATCAGATATGAAATCAGAATAACCTTTTCCCGTTTTAGGTCAGTTAGGATTA
The DNA here is from genome assembly GCA_019512145.1 of Engystomops pustulosus. NCBI lineage: Eukaryota > Metazoa > Chordata > Amphibia > Anura > Leptodactylidae > Engystomops > Engystomops pustulosus. The sequence goes on from CM033651.1 coordinate 29,029,188, forward strand.
CCAAAATTATTTCAATTTATCAAATGACAGAATAGTAAGAGAGTGAATTTCTAAGGCATTTTAATTATACTTCCCACAAGCTTCCCTCACAAGAGTTTGTAGGAATTTCGGACCCATCCCTCCGGACAGAACTGGTATAACTGAGCCATGTTTGTAGCCTCTTACTCGCTCCTACCTTTCCAGCTTTGTAAATTTGAGTTAAAAGCTTACACAAAACATTGAGCATGCAATCCATAATTCAGATTCAGAGCACTGTGCATTTGGAAGACCCATTTGCACAAAAGCTATAACTTCCTGGCTGATGTTTTGAGCAGTTGCTTCAGCATTGCCACATGATAGGGCACATTTACTAAGGGCTTTGCACCGCACTTTAGTCAGAGTGTGCACGTTCTTCAAGTCTAAAACGGCTTGCACATGTATTTAAGAAGTGTTTGTGCTGCGATTGTGTCGCATGTGAGCCTTTTGTGGCGCAGCTACGCTGGCCTCCATGCAACACAAATCGGGGGTGCGCCAGTCGGTCCGACTGATTCGGAACGAGCGCCGCACGCCCTATGTTAAAGGTGTATCACAAATACGATGGTGAATACTGTCGGACCAGTGTGGGGAAGCTCAGCATTCATGATTTCTGGCACACGATTTTAGTGAATCGCAGCACTCAGCATTATACACGGACAATGGACTTTTAGTGAACTGTAGTGACTTTGCAAGTAAATGTGTCCCAATGTTTTCCCTCATGCCACCATCTGTTTTGTATGCACCAGTCCCTCCACATGCTGCTGCTTCTGTGTTTCAAATCTGGGATGGTGTTCTCAGATTTGCAAGCTTCTGCCTTTTTTCTCCAAACATGGTCATTATAGCAAACAGTTCAATTTTAGTTTTGTCAGACCATAGGGCACGTCTCCAAAAATGAAGGTCTCCTTCCTGAGGCTGGTTCCTTATGGCTGAACATTTCCATCTTGTTTGTACCCATATATAATTCTTCAGGTTTCCAGATATTGCACCCATGGATGGACCAGACTTGTGCAAGTCCACAATTATCTTCCTGATATCTTAGCTGATTTCTTTAGACCTTCCCATGATGTTACACAAAGCACGGTCTTTCAGACAAGCCTTCAAATACATGCACAGGTGTGCATCAATGTTGCCAATAAATAAGAAGCTTCCAAAAATATGTCCCAAATTGCTTAAAAGCACAGTAATGTTGTAACTGGATGTAAACTGTTGACTTTGCAGATAAGAACTTATCTCTCACATTATTTTGGCATTTGGCAAATTTAAATAATTTTGGTAATTTTCATTGTCCTTAAAGGGAACCTGTCACCAGGGATCTCATTTTCACTAAAGACAGATTGTAAAAGCCCATGACACCTGCAGTGCAAAAATGCTTCTCTGCCTTTTTTAAGCATTTTCCTTACAATATAATTGTGTGTTATAACTTACTCTTGCATCCTGACAAAATCCTGGGGTAGTCACAGAGGTTGGGCTTTGGTTTGGATGCATTTCAAAAAACAACATGTGACTTGTCTCAGCTGCAGGCTGCCTCCATCTTTGTGCTCCTGTACAGAATGTCTCTCCTCGACTGAAGTCAGGCTGATCAGGCTGTGACCTCTGAGGAGGAGCAGGAGGTGGAGCTGTACAGGAGCACAAAGGTGGGGGCTAAGCTCTGAGGAGTGAGTAACACAGACAAGCCACGTGTTGTTTTTTTTAAATGCATCTAAACCAAAGTCCAGTCCCTGTGACTGCCCCAGGATTTTGTCAGGGTGCAAGGTAAGTTATAACACAATTATATTGTAATGCAAATGCTTAGAAAAGCCAGAAAGGCAGATTTGCACAGCAAGTGTCATAAGCTTCTGCAACCTGTCTTTAGTGAAAATGAGGTCCTTGGTGACAGGTTCCCTTTAAACCGGGAAAAGTATATTCTGATTTTATGTTAGATAGTGAGAAAGACATGTATATGTGTATGAAACCTTCTGCTTTAAACTGTAAATGTATATATAACACACACATCAAATAGTTTTTTCTTTCAGGACGTGCAAAGATGCCACTTTATGTACCAACAATCGGGAGCAGGAGGAAGCAATAATTCATACTTGCTGAAACAAAAACATTAGGTTTTGAACTGAACCTATGCAGCTGCTCTTTGTACATACTTTATGAATGTCATACGGTATGTTTAAGTAAAATGTACACCACAAAAGGATGAATAAATAATTATTCAGTTTATTTAAATGCACCCTACATAATGCAAAATGATAGTCAATACCGATGAACTAAGCCTCACAAAACTGCTATTGATATTTTCAAGGTTTTTTACTACATCATGTGTATACATATTCAGCATTATGTTTAGACGGGAAAATAAATTCTACGGTGAAATAATAATTATGAAGCGACTAAGTGCTGCAGGTGGAAGACAATAGATGTTTCCCCAGATCAGCATGTTTGATGTAAAATTAACCATTTAAAGAGGTCATTAATTTATCCTAAACCATTACATTTTTTTTCTCCTTGTCCCCTCATCTGATTGTCATCGAAAGGTAGAGAACAATTGCCATTGTTGGGATTGAAGAGGAGACTTAACTTATTTTACCATCAATATTTTAAGCCATAATAAACTTTTATGAAGAGGATATCTGACCAAAATGAATACTTATGTGTCCTTCATAATCCACTTTGGCAAAGTTCCACAATGAACTTAATGGTTCAGATAATTGGATAGAATTTTGATAGAATAATACCCAGAGTTCAACAGTTTCAAAGTAGTAAAGAAGTAAAGACTTTTTAATGGATTGAATTAATGTATAAACTGTTTAATATATGTTTCGTTGACAAACAATTGTCTACTAATGTTATCTTGGTACTTGACTATTCAATGTGTTTGAGCTACACTTTGCAAATTCACCAAATAATAGATTGTAGAGGACATCATTTTTCCCACTTTTTTTTTTTTTAAACATTTTTATTATCAAACAATGTCAGGAATTAACAAAATATATGGGCACAACCAGCAATTTACATAATCGTATTTCAGGTATTCACTTTACATATAACCAAAGCCATACATTAACCATTCTACAATTGCAATGTCTACCATGATGCAATAAAAGCCTGGGATCGAGGGACTATGGAGTGGAGCTCCCGGCCATTTAGAATGGCAGGGGTAAGCTGTAAGTACCGAGCACCAGCTCAGGGTGAGCTGGTGCCTGCACTTACTTTCGTTAGTGTTATAAACCGCGGTATCACGGTTTTAACACTTTTTAAACTTTAGAGCAGGAGAGGCTTCGGCGCTGCGTGCGCACGATCGTGCGCGCGCGTCGCGCGCAGTGCCGAAGCCTCTCCTGCTCTAAAGTTTAAAAAGTGTTAAAACCGCGATACCGTGGTTTATAACACTAACGAAAGTAAGTACCGGCACCAGCTCACCCTGTACTTACAGCTTACCCCTGCCATTCTAAATAGGTTTCCTTTAATTTCATAGGATTACGACTGTAGAAAAGAATTCTTAGGTTTCCTTTAATTTCATAGGATTACGACTGTAGAAAAGAATTCTAATCAAATCATTGCCATGGGAAATTTGGGTAGTTGATTAAATGGGTAAAAATCTTTTCCTATGGATAATTGCAATTAATTCAGGAGCTCTTGAAAATGGGTTCTAAAACATTGAGACATACAAAAAGAGGTATTAATATATTTTATAAACTTTACTGAAGCAAACAGAATAAAAGACAAATTGTGCACTAAGGGATAAGTATAATAAGTATTCCATGCTTAACCAATGCTCCTTACCACATGCAACCTTGGCATCAGGATCTTGTTTTATATGGGCATCTAGGACAGCATCACTTATCTGATCACAGATCTTGTCTGCAAGAGAAGAGAAGAAAAATGAATACTCTTACTGGCCCAGGACAACCTCAGTTGTAGTGTTGGAGTCTCCTGATGAAAAGTAGGGCAGCACGGTGGCTGAGTGGGTAGCACTTCTGTCTTGCAGCACTGGGGTCCTGGGTTCAAGTCCCACCCAGGTCAACATCTGCAAAGAGTTTGCATGCATGGGTTTCCCCCAGGTCCTCCCACAATCCAAAAGAAAACATACTGGTAGGTTGTTTAGATTGTGAGCCCCATGGGGACAGGAACCAATTTGGCATGCTTAGAACTGCGTAATCTGTAGGCGCTATGTAAAAATAAAGAACTATTAATTATTACAGTATGAGAATTTTAAAACAGAGTGTCCCTGATGGTAGAACAAAAAGACCAGGACATGTAGGATTGGCTCAGTTTACCTGGCAAGGAAGGGGTTACAATATTTTCATAAAATGTGGGCACGGTTTTTGTTGTCATGTTGACTCTAATGCCCGTCTGGCTCAAATGTGATGACACCACATCCGGTGTCCCATTCCACTTTCCAAAAACGTAAACCTTGGGCACTTCAACAATTCTCTATCCTTCAAAGCACCTAGGACTCATGATCTGCTTCTCCGTTGGGTAAAAATAAAGTTGGCATCTGGTTTCTCACCATTTGCAGGCAGAAATTCTTCAGTTTCTCATGTTCTGTTATATGACTCTTTTAGCTTGTTGCTCATGCTATGGGGGTGTTTACAGCATGTAAACAGTCTCTCTCCCTTGCAGCTTCTAGCTCAACTGTTGCTCTCTTGTTGATGGATCAAAATTTACCAACTCTGACAACAGCTTCTACTATTCTGAACCAGGGTGGGTAAGCCATTTTTACTCTCCAATTTACCAGAACTTTGGAGTAACCTCTCCATGTATGTGATGTAGGTTTTCAATAGTAGAAAACATAATATACTATATAAATCAAAATTAAATATACATTATGGCAAAGTGCAAATTTTAAAAGGTGGGGCCCAAAATCTTAAATATGTGGAAACTAACTCATGCAAAGGATTGGTGCTGTATTGTGAATGTTTTCTTAATCTTAACTAAACCCTGTCAGTAGTTTGAGAAACTGATATATGTAACATGTACGGTATGTTTCTACAAAGATTTAAGTAGTACATACTAACAGTTCCTATAATTATTTTGATAACAAAATGTTCCTATTTTCTTTGACAACATGATAGATTGGTAAAGCAATGTTGATCCAGGTGTCTTCTTTCCCTAGAGTACCTGAAACCTCTGGAAGAGGTTATCAAATGGAACATTTCTATGAAAGAGAAGGAGAACTAGATCTATTTTTAAGCCCATCTCTTTTTACAAAACCGTCAGTACCAACTACTCATCATATCATATTCATCTCATCATATAGGTCACACTACATGCTAAAATAATCGTTACTGGTTTCAATGAAACATAAGAGAGTCAAATGAGGGCACATGGCTGGGTTTACGATTGCTTTGTGTATGTGGTTTGTAGTTTTTCATCTTGGGTTTATCCTATTAAATTCAAGGGCATTAAGATAAATCTTAATTTGATTTGGATTAAAAAAAAATATAAAAATAAATGATGCAAACTAAATTCAAGTACTTATTGCCAGTCTTTCTTACTTTGTACACTTGTAATGAAAAAAGGACATATTTAGACTTTAATAATGAAACGATTAATAACTAAACAGCATGTTTCGGTAATCAATATTAACTCTAGAAGTATTAATATTTAATGCTCTTTACTTCAGAGCATGCAACTAGGAGCTGATATATCACCAATGCAACCCAAGAAATAGTGTTGAGAAGAGAGAAAAGAGTGTTGAGAAGCTGACCTGCAGCCTCTGGATGTGTACTTTAAAGTGTTCTTCACTGGACATTGATGCAATTTAAATCTATGTGACACTCCCTACCATTCAAGCTGAGCGGTCCATAAAAAGGAAGACAGGTAGTCCCTGACTTAAAGGACATTTACCACCAGGATCAAGGAATGTAAAACAAGCACACTGACATATTTGTGTATGGCCCCTCTGCCATACTCTGCTAATTTTTCAGCTTGTTATATCCAGTTTTTTTTTTTTAAGGCTTTTAAAATTATGCTAATGAGCCCGAGGAGCTCCAAGCTTCAAAGGTGTTGATGAGAATATAAGTGTTAATGAGCCCTTCATTTGCATAACTTTTGAAGCCTTTTTTTCTTAAAAACAAAGGCATAAGAATCTGAAAGAAGAGCAGATCCTGCCAGAGGGGACACACACCAGCATGTCTGTGTGCTTGGTGTACAGTCCTTGATCCTGGTGATAGAAGATGGACCTCTCTGCACAATGAGACCACTAGCGAAGCTTTCTGGATGCTTTACTTTATTCCTGGGCTGCAATAATCAGCTGTGAGGTATTACATTATAGTACATTATATATCAGTATACATTATAGTACATTATATATCAGTAACGCAAATGTGGAGTCCCTATGGGTGGAAATAAGGGGAGGGAAAAAGAATAATAAAATATTACTAGAGGTTTGTTATAAGGCTCCAAATATAATGGAGGCAGCAGAGGAAATGCTGATAAGTGCAATGGATGCGGCTTCAAAGCATGGTGAAGTACTTATCATGGGGGACTTCAATTACCCAGATATTGACTGGGGGGCAGAAACCTGCAGGTCCTTCAAAGGTAGCAGGTTCTTGTCAACAACAAAAGACAATTACCTGTCGCAACTAGTCCTGGAGCCAACAAGAGGGGGGGGCACTGCTGGACCTTATCCTTACCAACAGACCTGATAGGGTATCAAAACTACAGGTTGGGGGGAACCTGGGGAATAGTGATCATAATATCATTGATTTTGTATTACGCTTTACTAAGCACGTTAGTGAAGGGGCAACCAACACTCTAAACTTCAGGAGGGCAAATTTTCATCAACTAAGGGAAGACCTTAAAGGCATAGACTGGGATAATGCTCTCAAAGACAAAAGCCCCCCCCAAAAATGGGACTTTTTCTCATATATTCTGAAAAAGTCCTGTGAGAAACACATACCTTATGGGAAAAAGCATAAAAGGAACAAGAAAAAGCCTATGTGGCTAACTAGCCTTGTAAGGAAAGCAATAAGCGAGAAAGATAAAGCGTTTAAGGTGCTAAAACGTGAAGGTAGCGATGAGGCATTACAGGATTATAGAGAGAAAAATAAATCCTGTAAAAAGCAGATAAAGGCCGCAAAAATAGAGACTGAGAGAAATATTGCCAGGGAGAGCAAAAATAATCCCAAATTATTTTTCAAGTATATAAATGATAAGAAACTAAATACCGATATGTGGGTCCCCTTAGAAATAACATGGGGGTCATGGTGGAAGGAGATGAGGAAAGGGCCAATCTACTGAATATCGCCTTCTCAACTGTCTTTACCCAGGAAAAGCCCCTGGTGGAAGACACAATGAGGAATAATGTTAATTCTTTTTATAATGTCAACAGTTTAACCCAGGAAGAGGTACGGTGCCGCCTTGCAACCACTAAGATAGATAAATCACCTGGGCCAGATGGCATACACCCCCGGGTTCTGCATGAATTATGTATGGTGATAGACAGACCGTTATTTTTAATATTTGAAGATTCACTGATGACTGGTTATGTTCCACAGGAATGGCGCATAGCAAATGTGGTACCAACATACAAAAAAGGATCAAATAGCGATCCTGGAAACTACAGACCCGTAAGTCTAACTGCTGTGGTGGGGAAAATATTTGAGGGGTTTATTAGAGATGCTATCCTGGAGTATCTCACTGTGCACAACCTTATAACCCAGCGTCAGCATGGGTTTATGAGAGATCGGTCCTGTCAGACTAATCTGATTGGTTTCTACGAGGAGGTAAGTTCAAGACTGGATCTGGGGGACGCTGTGGATGTTGTATATCTGGACTTTTCAAAGGCATTTGACACCGTGCCACATAAAAGGTTGGTATATAAAATGAGACTGCTGGGAATAGGAGAAAATCTGTATATCTGGGTAAGTAATTGGCTTAGTGATAGAAAACAGAGGGTGGTCATTAATGGCACATTCTCAGATTGGGTTGATGTTACCAGTGGAGTGCCACAGGGGTCAGTATTGGGGCCACTTCTTTTTAATATTTTTATTAATGACCTTGTAGTGGGTTTACACAGTCAAGTTTCAATATTTGCAGATGATACTAAGCTGTGTAATGTAATAAATACTGAGGTCGACAGTTTAGCATTACAGAGGGATTTGTCGAAGCTTGAGGGATGGGCAGAGAAATGGTTGATGAGGTTTAATGTAGATAAATGTAAAGTTATGCACTTGGGCCATGGAAACAAAAAGTATAATTATGTTCTAATCGGTCAATTACTTAGTAAAACTGAAGCTGAAAAGGACTTGGGCGTATTGGTGGATGGTAAACTTAATTTTAGTGACCAGAGCCAGGCGGCTGCTGCTAAAGCAAATAAAATAATGGGATGTATCAAGAGAGGAATAGATTCTCATGATAAAGACATAGTTCTGCCCTTATACAAATCCCTGGTCAGACCACACATGGAATATTGTGTACAGTTTTGGGCACCAGTGTATAAAAAGGATATAGTAGAGCTGGAACGGGTGCAGAGGAGAGCAACCAGGATTATTAGGGGAATGGGGGGACTAGAATAAAATGACAGATTACAAAATTTGGGATTATTCAGTTTAGAAAAAAGACGACTGAGGGGAGACCTCATTACAATGTACAAATACCTGAACGGACAGTACAAGGATCTCTCCAAAGATCTTTTTATACCTAGGCCTGTGACCAGGACAAGGGGGCATCCTCTACGCCTAGAGGAGAGGCGATTCTACCATCACCATAGACAAAGGTTCTTTACTGTAAGAGCAGTGAGACTATGGAACTCTCTGTCGCAGGAGGTTGTTATGGCCGACTCTATGTACATGTTCAAGAGAGGCCTGGATGACTTTCTGGAGAGAAAAAATATCACGGGTTATGGGGATAAAACATTTATATAATTCTTGAAGGTTGGACTCGATGGACTGGCGTCTCCTTCCAGCCTTATATACTATGATACTATGATACTATGATAAAGGTATTGTGTATTACAGTTTTATTGAGGATTCTTATTCCCATGATAACAAATCAATTTGAAAATCCAAGTGTAACTGTGACAAATATTCTTTTGTCTGGAGCTGCAATAATAAAATATACCAGTTCCAACTTACATACAAATTCAACTTAAGAACAAACCTAAAGAACCTAGCCTGTACGTAACCCGGGAACTGCCTGTACTTGAGGTACCAGAAATTGCAGATCATGCCCCTATAGCGCTTTAAATAATCCATATCCATTTATTTGTTAATTAGGCACTGGGGACCTCCAGCTGCAGCTCAATCCAATATCCACAGTATAAAATAACAATATAATAATATATTCCTAAAGACCAAGAGCACTACAGTTTACCACCAGGATCAAGGAATGTAAAACAAGCACACTGACATATTTCTGTATGGCCCCTCTGCCATAATCTGCTAATTTTTCAGCTTGTTATATCCAGTTTTTTTTTTAAAGGCTTTTAAAATTATGCTAATGAGCCTGAGGAGCTCCGAGCTTCAAAGGTGTTGATGAGAATATAAGTGTTATTGAGCCCTTCATTTGCATAACCTTTGAAGCCTTTTTTTCTTAAAAACAAAGGCATAAGAATCTGAAAGAAGAGCAGATCCTGCCAGAGGGGACACACACCAGCATGTCTGTGTGCTTGGTGTACAGTCCTTGATCCTGGTGATAGAAGATGGACCTCTCTGCACAATGAGACCACTAGCGAAGCTTTCTGGGCTGCAATAATCAGCTGTGAGGTATTACATTATAGTACATTATAAAGGTATTGTGTATTACAGTTTTATTGAGGATTCTTATTCCCATGATAACAAATAAATTTGAAAATAAAAAGTGTAACTGTGACAAATATTCTTTTGTCTGGAGCTGCAATAATAAAATATACCAGTTCCAACTTACATACAAATTCAACTTAAGAACAAACATAAAGAACCTAGCCTGTACGTAACCCGGGAACTGCCTGTACTTGAGGTACCAGAAATTGCAGATCATGCCCCTATAGCGCCTTAAATAATCCATATCCATTTATTTGTTAATGAGGCACTGGGGACCTCCAGCTGCAACTCAATCCAATATCCACAGTAAAAAATAACAATATAATAATATATTCCTAAAGACCAAGAGCACTACAGGATCCACCACTATTGATGAAAAGATGTAAAGTATACATAAACATAGGGCTTTTGGTGTAAAATTATAGGGGGAGATTTATCTCGAGCACCGGATTATGATAAAATCCCTGCCCCTCTGGTGCCACTGGAAAAATTAAGATTAGAGATGGGCAAATTTGGTAAAATTCGGTTCGTCCCGATTCGCCGAATTTTTCGAAAAAAATTTGATTCGGTCCAAATCGAATCATGACGAATCACGTTAAAAAACAGGTATTTCCTGCCTGCAGAGATCCTGAAGGGTATTGTAGAACGTTGTGCAATGCTTAAATATGCATAGGGAGCATGGTTTGGTCTTCAAACAATGCTGTGTTTTAGTATGACACACACATGACAGCCGCCACTCTTAGAATCGCTTGACTCTTCACTTCTAAGTGCACTTACATAGGCCATCTTCACCAAATAGACGAAGCGGGAACACAGCCTGACAATGTAACGTGTGTGCCAGCTCAAAAGGACTGAGCTGAGAGCCAAGATCCCACTGTAACATCAAAGAGTGCACTCTTTTTACACTGACATCAACTGATTCCATACATTACGACAGAACCTGTTCTGTAAACGCTTATACATGTAGAAAACCCCCTAAAGAGTGGAGAGGGTATAGGCAGTAATTTTGCATTGACGTCACTGATCATTTTGCCCTTCTTTTGACCTGTCAGTGTCCTCTTTTAATCGGTCAATAATCCATCATTATTGCTAAAGCCAAAAACAAACAGCAGTTGATCCAGAATATGATCCAGAGATGAGCAGCAAATGGGATAATTGCATGTCCTGTGTGTTCTGTATCCACTCCTGCTTTTGGCTATCAATCCTGAAGCTCTTCATCCTTCTGGCAGATGAAATGAAGGGTTTTCCCCTTAGAGAAAGCTTCCTAGCGAGTATTGCTGTGTTCCTGCGTATTCCTGTATTCCTGTATTCCTGCGTTCCAGTGTATTCCTGTGTGTTCCCGTTCCTGAGTCCTGTGTTGCCGTGTTATCTGTGTTCCTCCCTGTTGCTGTGTGCCTGTGTTCCCGTTTCCACCTGCCTGGACCTCCTGTTGCTGACCCCGGACTTGAACCTGACGTTGCATCTCTGCCGCCTGCCCTGACCCTGTGCCTGGACCCGACTACGAGTTTGTCATCCGCTAAGGTACCTCGACCTCGGCTGCCACCGTGGGCTAGTCACACCTGGGAACGACCTAGTGGTATCCTGCCGCAGCAAGTCCAACCCGCTTTGCGGCGGGCTCTGGTGAAAATCAGGTGCCGCTAGGCTCCGGTTCCGGGTGTTGGCTAGTTACATCTCCCGCGGTGGTCCAGAGGATCCACTGATCCTAACACAAAGTAGTATCTGCGCAAGTAATTCTGAGGGACTCCTGGCCTCAATCTCCATAGTATACTGCCACGGTGCTTCTGGGTCATCTGCCTCGTCTTCTACCTCCTCCAGATGCTCCTGCTCCTCCTCTCTTTCACTTCCACTCACCTGAGTGGAAAAACCAAAGGCAGTGCCTTTTTGGAAAAAAAATTGCGGCTTGGAACTCTCCACCTCAGTTCGGCACAAGCCATTAGTTTTCTGAAGGGTGCAGAGTCCACGACTTGGAAAGGGAGAGACTACAGTACCAACAACTTCGACAAGAGCACGGTCAGCTTCTGCACAATTGGATAGCGGGACGCATAGAGTTGTCTCTTTGTAATCGCCTCGCTCAACGACTGCTGGCGCCATGCGCAGCGAGGAGCAGGAGCATCTGGACCTGGAGATGATGTCAACACGTCCGTGCTGCCGTGCAACTTGGAAGAAACTGATAAGCTCAAGGACTGGCCCACCTTCTGTTGTACATAATGGTGAAGGGCTGGCAGTGTCTTTTTGGAAAAAAAATTGCGGCTTGGAACTCTCCACCTCGGTTCGGCACAATGACAATGTAACGTGTGTGCCAGCTCAAAAGGACTGAGCTGAGAGCCCAGATCCCACCGTAACATCAAAGTGTGCACTCTTTTTACACTGACATCAACTGATTCCATACATTAAGACAGAACCTGTTCTGTAAACGCTTATACATGTAGAAACCCCCCTAAAGAGTGGAGAGGGTATAGGCAGTAATTTTGCATTGACGTCACTGATCATTGTGCCCTTCTTTTCACCCGTCAGTGTCCTCTTTTAATCGGTCAATAATCCATCATTATTGCTAAAGGCAAAAACAAACAGCAGTTGATCCAGAATATGATCCAGAGATGAGCAGCAAATGGGATAATTGCATGTCCTGTGTGTTCTGTATCCACTCCTGCTTTTGGCTATCAATCCTGAAGCTCTTCATCCTTCTGGCAGATGAAATGAAGGGGAAAACCAAACAGTGGCAACGTCATAGAGTGGTGGAGGGTGAAAACAGCATTATGGAAATCACAGGGTGTTCCAGGGAGACATCAGTCAGTTGGCAGCAGCATGAGTAGGCAGCAGGGTGGCACAATTACAAATTATGGAGGTGGCGGAAACATGGTAGGCCACAAATTGGCACAATGATAAGAGTGTGGAGGTGGCGGCAGCAGCAGCAGTAACAGGAGGCCACAGGTGTCAGCAACATGGAAAGCCACAGAGTGGTCCAATGACAGAGTGGGGAGGTGGCGGCGGCAGCAGCAGCATCAGCAGTGGAAACAGGAGGCCACAAAGTGGCACAGTGATAAGATTGTGGAGGTCACGGCAGCAGCAGGAGCCCACAGGTGTCAGCAACATAGTGGCAGCAACAGGGAAAGCCACAGGGTGGCACAATGATATAGTGTGGAGGTGGCATCAGTAGCAGCAGATTGGAGACGCCACATCCATAATACATTACAGTTTTCTTGAAAATATCAGGCCTTTGACAAAAAAGAACTCCAAAGGTGGCACCAGCAGCAGCAGCATGAGGTCAGAGAGTGGGAAGGTGGCGGCAACATGGCAGGTCAAGTGGCACAATGATAAAGTGTGGTGGTGGCATCAGTAGCAGCAAGAGCCCGGAGGGTGTCACAGTGTTATAGTGTGAAGGTGGCATCAGTGGCAGCAGCAGCAGGAGCCCGCAGACTGGCGCAATTATATAGTGTGAATGCAGCACAAGTAGCAGCAGCAGCAGGAGCCCGCAAGTGGCACAATGATATCATGTGTTGGTGGCATCAGTAGCAGCAGCAGCCTGCAGAGTGGCACCATGATATAGTGTGGAGGTGCCGGACAATTCCAGTAAAGATGATAGGAGGCAGATTAAGCAACTGGCAGCAGATGTGTGGCATCAGGCGGGTGGCAGCATCAGAATAGTGGCTGAGGCAGGTGGTTAGAACCCAGACTCATTTCTCAACTTTTGGAGGAGGTGTCATGGCTGATCTAATATGATGCATTAAGCATTGGCAGGTTGAAATCCTGGCCGATCCAAGTCTGATTCATCTTGGCAAAGGTCAGTCTCTCCACATTACGGGTGGACAAGCGGGTTCTCCTTGGGGTAATGATAGCCCCCGCCGCACTGAACACCCACTCTGATGCCACACTACTGGCCAGGCAGGACAGCTTCTCTACTGCAAACTCCGCAATTTGCAGCCACACATCAAGTTTGGCTGCCCTCCTCTACCTGAGGTGGTAAAGTGCTGTCCAAGTAGGCCACCTGGATCTGCTCCATGTCCTGCTGCTACTGCCGCTGGTGGCGGCTACCCTCATCATTAGGCGGGTGAAGGAAGTTGCTCAATAAGGGATCCAGACTTAAGCTGCAGCTGATGGAGCTGCTACTGCTCCCCCCCCCCAGCTCCCCACAGCAGAGAGACTTGACAGAGGATGGACAATGGCGCACATAGGCAGCGGCCAACTGTGTGCACAGTATTTCTTTATAGTATGCCAGTTGTTTCTCCCTCTCAGCAGCTGGAAAAAAGTCACCCATTTTTGCCCTGTAGCGAGGGTCCAAGAGGGTGGAGAGCCAAAAGTCATCCATATGGCGAATGTTGACTATTCGGCTGTCACTAGTTAGGCAAAGTAGTATCTGCGCAAGTAATTCTGAGGGACTCCCGGCCTCAATCTCAACAGTATACTGCCACGGTGCTTCTGGGTCATCTGCCTCGTCTTCTACCACCTCCAGATGCTCCTGCTCCTCCTCTCTTTCACTTCCACTCACCTGAGTGGAAAAACCAAAGGCAGTGCCTTTTTGGAAAAAAAATTGCGGCTTGGAACTCTCCACCTCAGTTCGGCACAAGCCATTAGTTCTCTGAAGGGTGCAGAGTCCACGACTTGGAAAGGGAGAGACTGCAGTACCAACAACTTCGACAAGAGCACTGTCAGCTTCTGCACAATTGGATAGCGGGACGCATAGAGTTGTCTCTTTGTAATCGCCTCGCTCAACGACTGCTGGCGCCATGCGCAGCGAGGAGCAGGAGCATCTGGACCTGGAGATGATGTCAACACGTCCGTGCTGCCGTGCAACTTGGAAGAAACTGATAAGCTCAAGGACTGGCCCACCTTCTGTTGTACATAATGGTGAAGGGCTGGCAGTGTCTTTTTGGAAAAAAAATTGCGGCTTGGAACTCTCCACCTCGGTTCGGCACAAGCCATTAGTTCTCTGAAGGGTGCAGAGTCCACGACTTGGAAAGGGAGAGATTGCAGTACCAACAACTTCAACGAGAGCACGGTCAGCTTCTGCACAATTGGATTGCGGGACGCATAGAGTTGTCTCTTTGTAATCGCCTCGCTCAATGACTGCTGGCGCCATGCGTACCGAGGAGCATCTGGACCTGGAGATGATGTCAAAGACAAACAGCTACCTTCAGCAGAGGTCCTGGAGCCTTGATTTGCTGAAACAACATGTCTGAGATGCTGCTGCTGTAGCTTCGCCTGCAGGATGGACCACATCTGACACCCGTTTCTCCCAGGCCACTGGATGGTGATGCTGCATGTGTTGGTGGAGGGACCTGGTGCCAAGGTTGAGATGATGTCAAAGACAAACAGCTACCTTCAGACAGAGGTCCTGGAGCCTTGATTTGCTGAAACAAAAGTATGAGATGATGCGCTGTAAGCTTCGCGGCAGGATGGACAACAATCTGACACCCGTTCTCCCAATAAAAAATGTACCCTGCAGAAGCCTATGTTAAAACTGATACTGTTATTATATAATAGTCGTGAATGGCCCTTTTAAAACTGGCATAGACGTCGTTTTAACCCAACACAAGACAAAAACATTATTCACAAACTCTACCCAACTACATATCACAAAAATTCACTTTTTATCACAGAGTAATATACTCTATAAGTATATACATTGTTTTGTGATATGTAGTTTGGGTAGATGTTTGTGAATAAGTGTTTTGTCTTGTGTTGGGTAAAACGACGTCTATGCCAGTTTAAAATGGCCATTCACGACTATTATATAATAACAGTATTCAGTTTTAACATAGGGCTCTGCAGGGTACATGTTTTTATACTTACCCATACAGTGTGGTGTTCTTTAAAGGTGATTATGCGTGCTGCATGCACAGGCTGAATGGCGAACAAACCGTAGGTGCTGCCGATCGTCTGGCATCTCGTAACTATGGAGATGCTCCATGCTTGTGAGATGTCGGCCGCGTTCGACACTCCCGTCTCTTGGAGCCGGATCTTGTCTGTTGCGCATGCGCCACTAATCAGTCGCAGGCTTTCTTTATATTTCGAACCTTGTACACCACCTGATTTTATCATTGGCTCTTGATGTGTTTATATACTACTACCAGGATCACCCCCAGGTGAAGGCTTGACAGCTGAAACATGCGTTGGGGACGGTGTGTGGACTGGGTAAGAAAATATGTGCTTTGTGACATTGTTACTATGAATACTAGGAGGTTTTATAAGTCATATTTCCCACAGGATGTCTCAGTATGGTCCATGTACTTTTACTTTTGATTGAGTTACATCTAGAGATGAGCGAACACACTCGTCCAAGCTGGATGCTCGTTCGAGCATTAGCGTACTTGAAACTGCTTGTTGCTTGGACGAGTATTTCGCTAGCTCGAGAAAATGGCATCTCCCGCCGTTGTGATTTTTGGCGGCCCGAAACAAAGCCAATCACAAGCCAGGAGACTCTGCACTCCACCCAGCATGACGTGGTACCCTTACACGTCGATAGCAGTGGTTGGCTGGCCTGATAAGGTGACCCCGGAATAGACTAGCTCCTGCCCGCGCTGCTCGGATCATTCTCTGTCTGGATGCCGCTAGGGAGAGAGCTGCTGCTGGTCAGGGAAAGCGTTAGGGTGTTCTATTAGAATAGTGTTAGGCAGGAGTGATTCTGCAAGAACCCAACAGCCCTTCTTAGGGCTACAATACTTTGTACTCAGGAGAAATTGTAGAACAAATTGTATGGTGGGTTTTCTCTTTTTTTGTTTGGAAATGTGTAAATTTTAAGGCTGAATGATGATAACCAACAAAATTTGACCATTCTAAATTTCACCTCCATTTTGATTCAATTACTATGAAGATCTCAAGGGGTTAACAATCTTCCTAAAAGCTGTTTCTGATAGTTGGAGGGGTGCAGATTTGAAAATGGGTTGATTATATAGGGGGTTTTGATGCTAAATATGTAAAATTTCATTCAAAACTATATTTATCCCCAAAATAGTAAATTCTGAAAATCCGGAAAATCGCTATTCAAGTTTGTAAGCCACGTGACGTCAAAATAAATTATCCAGACATTTAAAAAATGATGAAAATGTAAAGTAGACATATGGGAAATGTTATTCTGCAATTTATTTAGGTGGCAAATCTAAGAAAACTATCTCAGAATCACTTTAATAAATAACAGTGTTCAAAAGTTATAACCATATAAAGCAACACAAGTCAGAATCCAAAAAATGAGGCTGAGCCTTAAGCTAAAAAATGGCTGCATCCTTAAGGGGGTTAAATGAATCTTCAAAAATCATTGTGGTCTCCTTAACTCTATTACCATTAGAACAATATCTAGTTTACGTAAAGAGAAAAGCAAATACAAAATGTTTTGCTGATACCCAAAACATGTAAGATTTTGGCCTCTTAGTGAATTTAGGCAACAACTGCACCAGTTCTGAATTTTAGAACAGATCGGAACTAGTAGAGTTTGCTGTTATAGCATATGCTGGCTTTCCCATAGTGGGGTGCGGGTCTGCAGGAATGTCATTTTTAGCCTTTGCTATGGTGATATTAAAGAGTAACTGTAAATGTTTTTTTTCACAAATCAATAGCTCTTGGGAGTTAAAACAACTTTGCCTATTATCTTTATCACCTATGCCCTATGTTTACATCTTATTTATGGTTGGATTCATGGGAGAGGGGGAGCTGCTGCTCCCTGCTCACAGAAGAGGAGGTCATGAGGGAATGTAGCAGAGCTGGAAGTGTACAGAACAGTGAATGCAGATGTATCCTGCACAGAATAGTGAGGTACAAGCATGCCCAATTCCCTATCAGTCCCTCCATCCCAGTCTGTGATACTACAGAACTTTTTTGGTCTTTCTCTGCTCTTCTTACTGCTCACTTCCCACACCTTGTCATCGGAAGTATCAGCTCTGTCCAGATAAGCTATTACCCCTTAGTGCGCACACAGCACAGGCTACAGACTGCATGTAACTAGATTACTTATGATTGCTACCACTTATAACATGCCCCGGAAGAAGCCTGAATAGGCGAAACCTGGGTCGGGCGAGGTGTTTTAGGCGTCTTATGCTTTTACTATATGCGCGCTTTTAAATTGGAATGTGTGAGCATATACAATAAATACTATTTCCTTTTTGAACCTGGCAATCTGCACTATCCTTTCGCATACCTCCTGATGTAGGATTGGGAAAACACCGCGGACACGGTAACAAGACGAGGATTGTGTTTCAACCCACTAAAGGAGGACGATTGGCGATGCAAGGAGTCGGGGATAGCTTTTATTTCCAGTCCATGAAGAGGTGGTGAGAGGCTCTCGCCATTTGATAAACAGTATAAGGAGTAGATCTTTGACTCTGTCACTTATAACATGTGATGGAAGCCGCCAGGCAGTCACAATATATTTCATGTATGTGCATTGTGCAGTGTTCAGTGGATTTACATGTGGGAAACTAAATGGATTTAATGCTAAATTACTTTGAGAGAGAACACAAGGCATCATGGGATCTGTGGGCAAGCTAGCTTGATTCAGCTTGAGGGCATAGACAGACTGACACTGGTCTCCCCCCACTTTTTCTCCTCTGGTGAGAAAGATTTTTGTCAAACACTGTCAAAATCATTATAGTTTTACAATTACTTTAAGAATGCATCTGTCAGCATTCATAATCACTTCAGTAGTTTATAATAGTTTATTTCACATTACCTGGCTCCCTACCAGGTACTGAGTCCCGGTGATGTGGGAGGACAGCTACAGCTGTCTGTGTGCTCATGCATTCTTCCTCTCGGCCACACCACCCCCCTCCCTTCCCTGCCTGCTGCCAATGCACATGACAGGAAGTGGGGCGGGAACAAGCACATACAGGCTGCAGCTCCCTTCCCCATGGACTTACCACATGCTGCTGGCAGTGAGCCAGGTAATGTAAACTAAACTATATAAACTACGGATCATCTTTAAAATTAGTATTGAAACCTGTCCTTATAGCAAAGTGACATTCCTGGTAACAGTTTTGCTTTAAGGTCCCTTTTACAAAAGCATTTTAAACATGTGCACTCTGCCCATGAAACTGAACAAACTCTGAAAAACTGTTTGAACTCTTAAAGAAAATGATTTTTTTTTCACTGATCCAACCCTGATTGCACTCTGATCAGACTCTGATGAAGCTCTGTCAAGTGTGAAAAGGGCCTTAGAGTGGTGAAATATGAGATGACATGAATTGATTTTTAACAATTTTTTTACCTGTGTTTTGGAATCTGGCCTTAGCCAGGGAAGGTCCCCAGTGCGTCTTAATTCTGCTAATTTAGCATTTAGTTTGTGAGCAAGTACAATAGTCAGAGGCATGCACTCTTCTGTCTCATCAGTGGCATAGCCGAACATCAGTCCCTGTCGAGGAAATAAAAAGGCATAAAAATGTAAGTAATTCAAATTACATATCATTTCCTTTTCATGACCAAGCTATCTCTGGGATTTAGGGTCAGACAAACCTTTAGGAAATTCCATATTGGGAAAAAAGGGATGGTTAAATTACAATGTACCTGTCAGTCAGGGACCTAAAGATGACCTACTCTTTTAACCATTCCATAATTATTTAGTTTATACAGGAACATGTTAGGATTTATGTTGGTTTGTAACTTATTCAATAACATTTTCACATTTAGGCACACAGCTACTTAACTGTACGCCATGGTGGTTAGTATATTATCACACACAACATAAAGTTATGTTGTAATGCTTTAACCCCTACAGGACTCAGCCTCTTTTGGCCTTTAGGACACGGTCCCATTTTTCAAATCTGCCATCTTTCACTATAAGTGGATTTTGAGATTGTTTTCTCATGACACATTGTACTTCAAATTAGTTTAAAATATGATTGATATCTTTTGTGTTTAGTTATGAAAAAAAGAATTTGGCATAAATTTGGAAAATTTCTTTATTTTCAAAGTTCTAAATTATCTACTTTTGATGCAGATAGTCATAGCACACAAATAAATTCATAACTTACATTTCCCAAATGTCTGCCTTATGTTGTTTTTTTAAGATTTCACATATTTTACTAGAATGTTATGAGGCTCAGAATTTGGGTGCCATTTTTAAAATTTTTGGGAATATCTCCAAAACTAATATTTAGATGGACCTGCTCAACTTTTAATTGACTGTGAGAGGCCTAAATAATAATGTTACACACCTCAACGTATGAAAAACCACTTTTAAGAAGTCTGTTAACCCTTTAGGTGTTTTATAGGGGTTAAAACAAAATGGAATTGTGGTCTACAAATTGTAATATTTTTTGACAATACATTCATTTTGGGTAGAAAATTAAACATTTGTAATGGGTTAAATGAAAAAAGGCTCCACAAAGTTTGATACCCAATTCCTCCCGAGTACACTGATGCCCCTGCTGCATGGGCGCACGGCCGGGCATAGAAGGGAAGGAGGCCCATCCAGATCAGATTTGCTATGTCACATTGTACAGGCTATAATTTTTTTTGTTTTTTATTGTGAACCTTTAGGGGCTTATTTTTCTGCCACATGAGATGCACTTTTCTGGTACATAATTCTGGGGCATCTATAGCTAATTGGTGAGATTTTATTAACTTTTTGTTGGTGGAGGAAATGAAAATCATCAATTTTTAGGAAAACTTTTTTGTGTTTTGTTTTTGGCCGTTCACCATACTATAAAAATAGTATATTATTTTTTTTCTGTGGGTCTCCACGATTCCGAAAAGACCTCATGTATATAGTTTTTACATTTTTCCCTATTTTTACTGAATAAAAAGTGATTTGGGGAAAATGTTAATTTTAGCATCACCGACTTTCATATGCATAACTTTTTTATTTTTCGGCTTACAAATATGGTTAATTATTATTAACTCATACGTGTTATAACAACTACGCACGTGACTAAGTACCGGCACCAGCTCACCCTGTATGTACAGCTTACCCCTGCCATTCACATAGTTTCCTTTAATTCAATAGGATACGACTGTAGAAAAGAATTCTAATTCAAATCATTGGGCCTGGGAAATTTGGGTAGTTGATGTAAGGGAAAAAAATCTTTTCCTATGGATAATTGCAATTAATTTCAGGAGATCTTGAAAATGGGTTCTAAAACATTGAGACATACAAAAAGAGGTATTTAATATATTTATAAACTTACTGAAGCAAAAAGAATAAAAGACAAATTGTGCACTAAGGGATAAGTAATAAGGATTCATGCTTAACCCAATGCTCCTTACCACATGCAACCTTGGCATCAGGATCTGTTTTATATGGGCATCTAGGACAGCATCACTTATCTGTCACATAGTCTGGTCTGCAAGAGAAGAGAAGAAAAATGAATACTCTTACTGGCAGGAACAACCTCAGTTGTAGTGTTGGAGTCTCCTGATGAACAGTAGGGCAGCACCGGTGGCTGTAGTGGTTAGCACTTCGGTCTTGCAGGCACTGGGGTCCTGGGTTCAAGTCCCACCCAGGTCAACATTGCAAAAGAGTTTGCATGCATGGGTTTCCCCCAGGTCTCCACAATCCAAAGAAAACATACTGGTAGGTTGTTTAGATTGTGAGCCCCATGGGGACAGGAACCAATTTGGCATGCTTAGAACTGCGTAATCTGTAGGCGCTATGAAGATAAAGAAACTTTAATTATTACAGTATGAGAATTTAAAAACAGGGAGTGTCCCTGATGGTAGAACACAAAAAGACCAGGACATGTAGGATGGCTCAGTTTACTTGGCAAGGAAGGGGTTACAATATGTTCATAAAATGTGGGCACGGTTTTTGTTGTCATGTCCGTCTGGCTCAAATGTGATGACACCACATCCGGTGCCCATTCCACTTCCAAAAAGTAAAAACCTTGGGCACTTAAACAATTCTCTATCCTTCAAAGCACCTAGGACTCATGATTGCTTCTCCGTGTGGGTAAAAATAAAGTTGGCATCTGGTTTCTCACCATTTGCAGGCCGAAAATTCTTCAGTTTCTCATGTTCTGTTATATGACCTCTTAGCTTGTTGCTCATGCTATGGGGTGTTTAAGCAGGTAAAAAGTCTCTCTCCTTGCAGGCTCTAGTCAACTGTTGCTCTCTTGTTGAGGATCAAAATTACCAACTCTGACAAAACAGCTTTACTATTCTGAACCAGGGTGGGTAAGCCATTTTTCTCTCCAATTTACCAGAACTTGGAGAACCTCTCCATGTATGTGAGTAGGTTTTCAATAGTAGAAAACATAATATCTATATAAATCAAAATTAAATTACATTATGGCAAAGTGCAAATTTAAAAGGGTGGGGCCCAAAATCTTAAATATGTGGAAAACTAACTCATGTGCAAAGGATTGGTGCTGTATTGTGAATGTTTCTTAATCTTAACTAAAACCCTGTCAGTAGTTTGGAAAAAACTGATATATGTAACAGGTACGGTATGTTTCTACAAAGATTTAAGTAGTACATACTAACGTTCCTATAATTATTTGATAACAAAATGTTCTCTTTTTCTTTGACAACATGATAGATTGGTAAAGCAATGTTGTTCCAGGTGTCTTCTTTCCCTAGAGTACCTGAAACCTTGGGAACGGGTTATCAAATGGAACATTTCTATGAAAGAGAAGGAGGAACTAGATCGATTTTTAAGCCCATCTCTTTTTACAAAACGGTCAGTACCAAACTACTCATCAGATCATATTCATCTCATCATATAGGTCACACTACAGCTAAAATAATCGTTACTGGTTTCAATGAAACTAAGAGAGTCAAATGAGGGCACATGGATGGGTTTACGATTGCTTGGTGTATGTGGTTGTAGTTTTTCTTGGGTTTATCTCATTAAATTCAAGGGCATTAAGATAAATCTTAATTTGATTGGATTAAAAAAAAAATATAAAAATAAATGATTTTTGCCAACAACTTAAATCAAGACTTATTTGCCAGTCTTCTTACTTTGTACACTGTAATGAAAAAAAGGACATATTAGACTTTAATAATGAAACGATTAATAACTAAAACAGCATGTTTCGGTATCAATATTAAACTCTAGAAGTATTAATATTTAATGGCTCTTTACTTCAGAGCAATGGCAACTAGGAGCTGATATATCACCAATGCAACCAAGGAAATAGTGTTGAGAAGAGAGAAAAGAGTGTTGAGAAGCTGACCTGCAGCCTCTGGATGTGTACTTTAAAGTGTTCTTCCACTGGAACATTGATGCAATTTAAATCTATGTGACACTCCCTACCATTCAAGCTGAGCGGTCATAAAAAGGAAGACAGGTAGTCCCTGACTTAAAAGGACATTTACCACCAGGATCAAGGAATTGTAAAAAAGCACACTGAAATATTTGTGTATGGCCCTCTGCCATTACTTGCTAATTTTCAGCTGTTATATCCAGTTTTTTTTTTTTAAGGCTTTTTAAAATTTGCTAATGAGGCCCGAGGGAGGAGCTCAAGCTTCAAAAGGTGTTGATGAGAATAAAGTGTAATGAGCCCTCATTTGCATAAAATTTGAAAGCCTTTTTTTCTTAAAAAACAGAAGGCATAGAATATGAAAGAAGAGCAGATCTGCCAGAGGGGACCAACACCAGCATGTCTGTGTGCTTGGTGTACAGGTCCTTGATCCTGGTGATAGAAGATGGACCTCTCTGCACAATGAGACCACTAGCGAAGCTTTCTGGATGCTTTACTTTATTCTGGGCTGCAATAATAGCTGGAGGTATACATTATAGACATATATATCAGTATACATATAGTACATTATACAGTAACGCAAATGGAGTCCCTATGGGTGGAAATAAGGGGGGGAAGGAAGGGAAAAAGAATAATAAAATATTATAGAGGGTTGTTATAAGGCTCAAATATAATGGAGGGCAGCAGAGGAAATGCGGATAAGTGCAATGGATGCGGCTTCAAAGCATGGTGGAAGTACTATATCATCGGGGACTTCAATTACCCAGATATTGACTGGGGGGCTAAGAAACCTGCAAGGTCTTCCAAGGTAAGCAGGTTCTTGTCAACAACAAAGACAAATACCGTCGCACTAGTCCTGGAGCCAACAGAGGGGGGGGCACTGCTGGACCTTATCCTTACCAACAACCTGATAGGGTATCAAAACTACAGGTTGGGGGGGGGAACATGGGGAATAGTGATTCATAATATCATTGATTTGTATTACGCTTTACTAAGCACGTTAGTGAAGGGGCAACCAACACTAAAACTTCAGGAGGGCAAATTTTTCATCAAACTAAGGGAAGACCTTAAAGGCATAGACTGGGATAATGCTCATCAAGACAAAAGCCCCCCAAAATGGGACTTTTTCTTCATATATTCTGAAAAAGTCCTGTGAGAAAACAATACCTTATGGGAAAAAGCATAAAAGGAACAAAAAAAAAAGCCTATGGGCTACATAGCCTGTAAGGGAAAGCAATAAGCGAGAAAGTTAAAGCGTTTTAAGGTGCTAAAACCGTGAAGGTAGCGAGGAGGCATACAGGATTATAGAGAGAAAAATAAATCCTGTAAAAAAGCAGATAAAGCCCGAAAAATAGAGATGAGAGAAATATTGCCAGGGAGAGCAAAAAATAATCCCAAATTATTTTTCAAGTATATAAATGATAAGAAACTAAAGACAGAGATGGGGTCCCCTTAGAAAATAAACTGGGGGTGGGTATGGATTGTGGGAGGTGGGAAGGAGATGAGGAAAGGGCCAAATCTACTGAATATCGCCTTCTCAACTGTCTTTACCCAGAAAAAGCCCCTGGTGGAAGAACAAATGAGGAATAATGTCTTCTTGTTTTATAATGTCAACAGTTTAACCCAGGAAGGAGGCCTACGTGTGCCGCCTTGCAACCACTAAGTAGATAAATCACCTGGGCCAGATGGGCATACACCCCCGGGTTTGCATGAATTATGTATGGTGGATTAGACAGACCGTTATTTTTAAATTTGAAGATTCACTGAGGACTGGTTATGTTCCACAGGAATGGCGCATAGCAAAATGTGGTTACCAACATACAAAAAAAGATCAAATAGCGGATCCTGGAAAATACAGACCCGTAAGTTAAACTGCTGTGGTGGGGAAAATATTTGAGGGGTTTTTAGAGATTGCTATCCTGGAGTATCTCACTGTGCACAACCTTATAACCCAGCGTCAAGCATGGGTTTATGAGAGATCGGTCCCTGTCAGACTAATCTTGATTGGTTTCTACGAGGAGTGTAAGTTCAAGACGGGATCTGGGGGACGCTGTGGGATGTTGTATATCTGGACTTTCAAAGGCATTTGACACCGTGCCAACATAAAAGGTTGGTATATAAAATGAGGACTGCTGGGAATAGGAGAAAATCTGTATATCTGGGTAAGTAATTGGCTTAGTGATAGGAAAACAAGGGGTGGTCATTAATGGCACATTCTCAGATTGGGGGTTGATGTTACCAGTGGAGTGCCACAGGGGTCAGTATGGGGGCCAATTCTTTTTAATATTTTATTAATGACCTTGTAAGGGGTTTACAAAGTCAAGTTTCAATATTTGCAGATTGATACTAAGCTGGTGTAAGTATAAATACTGAGGTCGACAGTTTGAGCTTACAGAGGGATTTGTCGAAGCTGAGGGATGGGGCAGAGAATGGTTGATGAGGTTAATGTAGTAAATGTAACGTTAGGCACTTGGGCCATGGAAACAAAAAGTATAATTATGTTCTAATCGGGGTCAATTACTTAGTAAAACTGAAGTGAAAAGGACTTGGGCGTATTGGTGGATGGTAAACTTAATTTAGTGACCAGAGCCAGGCGGTGCTGCTAAAGCAATAAAATAATCGGGATGTATCAAGAGAGGGAATAGATCTCATGATAAAGGACATAGTTGCCCTTATACAAATCCTGGTCAGACCACACATGGAATATTGTGTACAGTTTTGGGCACCAGTGTATAAAAGGATATAGTAGAGCTGGAACGGGTGCAGAGGAGAGCAACCAGGATTTTAGGGGAGAATGGGGGGGGGACTAGAATAAAAAATGACAGATTACAAAAATTGGGAGATTTCAGTTTAGAAAAAAGACGGACTGAGGGGAGACCATCATACAATGTACAAAACCTGAACGGACAGTTACAAGGATCTCTCAAAGATCTTTTTATACCTAGGCCTGTGACCAGGACCAAGGGGGCATCTCTACGCCTAGAGGAGAGCGGATTCTACCATCACCATAGGACAAAGGTTCTTTACTGTAAGAGCAGTGAGAATATGGAACTCTCTGTCGCAGGAGGTTGTTATGGCCGGAATCTATGTACTGTTTCAAGAGAGGGCCTGGATGGGACTTTCTGGAGAGAAAAAATATCACGGGTTATGGGGAATGATAAAACATTTATAATTCTTGAGGTTGGACTCGATGGACTGGGGTCTCCTTCCAGCCTTATATACTATGATACTATGATACTATGATAAAGGGTATTGTATTACAGTTTTATGAGGATTCTTATTTCCATGATAACAAATCAATTTGAAAAATCCAAGTGTAACTGTGACAAATATTTTTGTCTGGAGCTGCAATAATAAAATATACCAGTTCCAAACTTACATACACAATTCAACTTAAGAACCAACCTAAAGAACCTAGCCGTACGTAACCCGGGGAACTGCCTGTACTTGAGGTACCAGAAATTGCAGATCATGCCCTATAGCGCTTTAAATAAATCCATATCCATTATTTGGTTAATTAGGCACTGGGGACCTACAGCTGCAAGCTCAATCCACATATTCCACAATAAAAAACAATTAATAATATATTCTCTAAAGACCAAGAGCATACAGGATCCACCACTTGATGAAAAAGATGTAAAGTATACATAAACATAGGGCTTTTGGTGTAAATTATAGGGGGAGATTTATCTCGAGCACGGATTATGATTAAAATCCTGCCCCTCTGGTGCACTGGAAAAAATTAAGATTAGAGATGGGCAAAATTGGTTCGTCCGATTCGCCGAATTTTTGAAAAAAAATTTGATTCGGTCCAAAATCGAATTCATGAAGAATCACGTTAAAAAACAGGTTTTGCCTGCCTGCAGAGATCCTGAAGGGTATTGTAGATTAGAACGTTGTGCAATGCTTAAATATGCATAGGGAGCATGGTTTGGTCTTCAAACAATGCGTGTGTTTTAGTATGACACACACATGACAGCCGCCACTCTTAGAATCGCTTGACTCTTCACTTCTAAGTGCACTACATAGGCCTCTTCACCAATAGACGAAGCGGGAAACACAGCCTGACAATGTTGAACGTGTGGTGCCAGCTCAAAAGGACTGAGCGTGAGAGCCAAGACCCACTGTAAACATCAAAGAGTGCACTCTTTTTTACACTGACATCAACTGATTCCATACATTACGACAGACCTGTTCTGTAAAACGCTTATACATGTAGAAAACCCCTAAAGAGGGAGAGGGTTATAGCAGTAATTTTGCATTGACGTCACTGATCATTTTGCCCTTCTTTTGACCTGTCAGTGTCCTCTTTAATCGGTCAATAATCCATTCATTATGCTAAAGCCAAAAAACAAACAGCAGTGTGATCCAGAATATGACCAGAGATGAGCAGCAAAGGGATAATTGCATGTCCTGGGTGTTCTGTATCCACTCCTGCTTTGGCTATCAATCCTGAAGCTCTCATCCTTCTGGCAGATGAAATGAAGGTTTTCCCCTAGAGAAAGCTTCCTAGCGCGTATTGCTGGTGTTCCTGCGTATTCCTGTATTCCTGTATTCCTGCGTTCCAGTGTATTCCTGTGTGTTCAGTTCCTGAGTCCTGTGTTGCCTGTCGTTATCGGTGTCCTCCTGTTGCTGTGTGTGCCTGTGTTCCCGTTTCCCCTGCCTGGACTCCTGTTGCTGACCCCGGACTTGAACCTGACGTTGCATCTCTGCCGCCTGCCCTGACCCTGTGCACTGGACCCGATACGAGTTGTCATCCGCTAAGGTACCTCGACACTCGGCTGGCCACCGTGGGCTAGTCACACCTGGGAACGACCTAGTTGATCCTGCACGCAGCAAGTCATAACCGCCTTGCGGCGGGCTCTGGTGAAAATCAGGTGCGCTAGGCTCCGGTTCCGGGTGTTGGCTAGTTACATCTCCCGCGGTGGTCCAGAGGATCCACTGAATCTAACAAAAGGTAGTATCTGCGCAAGTAATTCTGAGGGACTCATGGCCTCAATCTCCATAGTATAATGCCACGGTGCTTCTGGGTCATCTGCCTCGTCTTCTACCTCCTCAGATGCTCCTGCTCCTCTCTCTTTCACTTCCACTCACCTGAGTGGAAAAAACCAAAGGCAGTGCCTTTTTGGAAAAAAAATGCGGCTTGGAACATCTCCACCTCAGTTCGGCACAAGCCATTAAGTTTTCTGAAGGGTGCAGAGTCCACGACTTGGAAAGGGAGAGACTACAGTACCAACAACTCGACAAGAGCACGGTCAGCTTCTGCACAATTGGATAGCGGGACGCATAGAGTTGTCTCTTTGTATATCGCCGCCTCAACGACTGTGGCGCCATGCGCAGCGAGGAGCAGGAGATCTGGACCTGGAGATAGTTGTTCAACAAGTCCGTGCTGCCGTTGCAAACTGGAAGAGAAACTGATAAGCTCAAGGACTGGCCCACCTTGTGTACATAAGGTGAAGGGCTGGCGGCAGTGTCTTTTTGGAAAAAAAAAATTGCGGCTGGAACTCTCCACCCGGTTCGGCACAAGCCATTGTTCTCTGAAGGAGTGCAGAGTCCACGACTTGGAAAGGGAGAGATTGCAGTACCAACACTCAACGAGAGCACGGTCAGCTTCTGCCACAATTGGATTGCGGACGCATAGAGTTGTCTCTTTTAATCGCCTCGCTCAAGACTGCTGGCAGCCCATGCGTAACGAGGAGCATCTGGACCTGGAGATGATGTCAAAGACAAACAGCTACCTTCAGACAGAGGTCCTGGAGCCTTGATTTGCTGAAACAAAGTCTGAGATGCTGCTGCTGTAGCTTCGCCGGCAGGATGGACAACATCTGACACCCGTTTCTCCCAGGCCATGGAGGTGATGCTGCTGTGTTGGTGGACGGGACCTGGGGCCAAGGGTTCAGCTCTCCTGACCACGCTACTCTCTTCTGCCCACAAGATACGACATATTAATCACATCAAAACTGGTGTGGGAGTGGAAGATAAGGGCAGCTAGTTGAGGCCATTGTTAAATCGTGCCCCGATAATACAAATCCAAAAAATAAAGATCATCAGTTCATATAAAAACTTTTGAATATTCATAAATTTTATTAGTTTCTTCACAGAGAAATAATCACAAAAACATAAAGGGGTAGTTATAACTATAACATATAGTTAAAAAAAGTGCACAGCCATATAATTAAAAGGCAAGGTGCCTAGATAGAGAAGATGAGCTCAGCATGGAATTCATTTAAACCAAAGAACAGTAGAAGACAAGCTAGCCTTAGAGTAAATAGTCTCAGTGAGAGTTAAAGGATGTTACCATACCGGGATAAAAGATGTGCACTGTGCAGCGACACGTGTTTCGCCAACTGGCTTTCTCAATGGAGTCATTTCTCCCCTTGAGAAAGCCAGTTGCCGAAACACGTGTCGGGGCTGACAGCACACCGTTTATCCCGGTATGGGAACGTCCTTTAACTCTCAAAAAGCCAAAAAAGGTATGGCAATGTGCGTTTATACAGATCCCCACAATGACAGTGTAATTTCTGCCAAAAATCACTGTATAAACACGTGGGTTACACTTAAATGCTGCTGTAAACTATTAGGTCAAAAAGGTATGGCAACGTTCGTTATACAGATACCCCACCCAAACTGACGTTTATACAGTGATTTCGCAGATATTACAATATATGTGGATTTGGACAACGTGAATTGGCTGTAAACTATAGCCCCCAAAAAAGGATATGGCAATGTGCGATTATACAGATACCCCACAACTGGACAGTGTAATATCTGTGAAAATCACTGTATAAACTATGTGGATTGACACGTAAATCTGGCTGTAAACTATTAGCCTCAAAAAGGATTGATGGCAAATGCCTTATATAGATACCCTACAATTAACACCCAGTGAGAGGTCCACAAATCACTACAGCAAGCCTGCATAAAGAAATCGCTACATGCAGATGCATGAAAGTCAACAGATTTGTACCTTTCGATTTTGTCACTAAATAGAACTTGTACTATGTCACCAGGGTGGGACAAATAACATTGATGTTTATGTTATATAGAATTGTTTCCCCTAATCCCTTCCATCACCAATCCTTTCCCTCCTTAGTTGAACTTGATGGACAAGTGTCTTTTTTCAACCGAATAAACTATGAAACTATGAATCTATGCACCAGGGTTGGACTGGACCACCAGTGAAACCACCAGGAAATATTTTAGGGAACAGTGACTGTTATTTCTGAATTGTTAATGCTGCCATGTGAGTTCACTGCAAAAGGAGCCAACTGTCAGGCTCAAGGGTTAGTAGACCCACGGAACCACCATGGACGATGATGTAAGCCGCCACCTGGGACCGGAGTCTAAGTGGCACCCTTTTTCCCAGAGCCCCGCAGCAAAGTGGTGTTGCAAGTAGGTCATTGCACTGGTGCGACTTTGACGTGGTGGCAGCCAAGGCGAGGTACAGAAACGGAAGGCAGGTTCGTTGTCGGGGACAGGCAAGGTCAGGTGGGACAGAACGAGTAGGACATAGCAACAGGTCAGGCAGGCAGCAAGGAGCGTAGTCAGGAACGGAATCAAGGTCATGGGAAATCAATAAAGGACATGGAAACAGCTTATCAAAGCTTTGAGCACAAAGACCTGCAGGTAAGGCAAGAAGGGTTGAGAATGAATCAGAATTGGCAGCCGCAGTGCCAATTATTGGCACACGGCCCTTTAAATATCCGGAGAGAACGGACCGATCCAAGCGTCACCAGACGCTGGGAACAATAATAAGCTGATACAAGCTATCGACAGAGGCACCAAATCCTCATACAAAAGGGATGAAGAGACTAAAGAAAGGCGGCAGAAGGGCACACCCTAATACTCGAGGGCCCACCACGCTATACACTGGGGTAGAGGGACTCGGGAGGTGGACATTGGACTTGGATGAATTCTGTATAAGACCACGGTCCAAGATGTTATCCTCCTGCTCCCAGGATAATTTCCTCTGGCCCGAACCTCTTCCAGTCGCGAAGATAGAATCGCTTCCCAGACCATCTTAATATCAAGGATTTCTTTTACCTCAAAGATGTCAGTAGGCATCGGCTTCAGGAGCAGGTTCTTGCCAGGAGAAGCAAGTTTCAGCAGGGAGACATTGAAGGAATTCGGATACGCATGGTGGGAAGATGCAACTTGTAAGCCACAGGTTTAATGCGTTTCAACACCTTGAATGGACCCAGGAAGCGAGGACCGAGCTTGTAGATTGGAATCTTCAGCCAAACATACTTGGATGAAGCCACACTTATCCCCTGGAGGAAAAACGGAAGAGAGAAGACCATGTGCGTTTTGTCCACCTGAGTTTTGTTCGGGGCAGATGCCTGAAGTAGGTGAGACAGTCTTCTGTCCCAGAGGAACTTAAGATCTCTGACCATCCTCCCAGCAGGATACGTCGGACATAACAGACAGAGGGAGAGGGGGATGAGGAGCTGTCCATAGACAATTAAGAAGGGGCCGGAGGCGGAAGATTGCCCACCTGCAACAGAGCGGACCAATCGTCTTGATGGAAGAAACAAAACTATTGAGGTAACATCAGTGCTGGTTAACCATCTCTATGTTCCATGGAATGCAGGGTGGTAACTGAGGAGAAATACAACTTTACTTGTAGTTGACTGCAGATAGAATGCCGAAATAAACTGGACCCCTGATCAGAGACGATGTGCTCAGAAGTCCATGTAGCCGGAAGATGTGGGAAGAAGCGGGAAGATGTGGGAAGAACAGGCTGGCAAGATGAGGGGCTGACAGCAAACCTGACAGAGGCACAAAAGGGGACACATTGGGAGCGTCCCAAGGTGTCCCACCCAGAGTGTTACCATCCAGATGATGGTATTCCCAGAGGAAGATGGAAGTATGAATTCCATGATGAAGTCGATTGCCACAGAGACCATGGCGATGGGTATTGGGTTATAGCAGAGTAGTACACCAGCTGGTTTGAGGCAAGATGGTTTATATGAGCACAGGGAAGTGCAGGAGCACAAATCCCATACAGATCAGGCCCAACCAAACGAGAGGCAGTGTCCCCAAGCCAATATCCTCTTTTCGAAGTGCAGGTTGTGGACCTAAGGTCTGCCAGGAGGGCGCTGCTGAAGTAGTGGGACCGAGGGATTCAAGGTCCACAGAGAACACCAGTATATCGTCAGATAAACCTTGACACAGGATATAGCAAAATCTCCTGAATATGTGTTGTAGGCCCCACAAAGGTCCAATTAGGAGAAGACCTAGGCTCCACAAAGGTGGTCAAACAGCTCTGGTGATCAGTGGCAAAGGATAGCGGTTCTCACGGTGAACTTGTTAAGACTGAAGAAGTTGATGGTCAGAGTGACCCATCCTTTTTGTCACAAAGAGAAGCTTGTACCAGTCCGGGGAAGAAGGCTGACCATGAAAGGCACCTTAGCCTTTCTGTGACAATTAGATAATATTAATTTCATTGGGCATGGAGCACTGGGTGATAAAACCCCTGCACAACTTTTATCGCAGGCAGGCTAACCAGAGAGGCAGGAGGAGCCCCAGGTCTTGATGCTTCTTCTGAGTAGCCATCAGTTGTGAAACATGGCTGTGACTTGGCGGTGAAATGACCAGGGTTCACACCCTGCGCGGCAATCTGTGGACCTGCTGGACCACAACGGTGGTAAGATCAACCAGTTTGACAGTGGAACCTTGGCCCTTGGTACCAAGGCCGATCTTAACTGTAAGCTCCAGTGGTTTTGGACCCACTGGACCATTGTGGACGATACATAAGCCGACTCTTGGGACCAGAGTTTAAGTTGCATCCAGTTTTCGCCAGGCCCGACATAAAGAGGTTGGACTTGCTGCAGCACGGTAACACCAGGTCATTCCACAGGTGCAACTTGTCTGCTGGTGGCAGCCAAGGTAACAGAAATGGAAGGCAAGGGTCGTGGTCGGACAGGCTGGAGGTCAGGACGGGCAGCACAGATTAAGAGTGGGGGGGGCATAGCAAAGTCCAGGCAGCGCAGCAGAGGAGCCTAGGAAGAGCAGTGCCGGATCGTGGAGAGGTGAGAGCCCATGGTGGGGACAGGGGGCACAAATCACGAAACACAAGGATCGCAGGAGCACCCTTGACACCACTGTAGGCTCTGTCGCCCAGTGGCCTACTGAAACCTGGACCCTGCCCTGTTTGCAATCACTATAAAAGCAGAGAAATGGAGATGTGCTGTTTTACATTATAGTAGGCACACTCTCCTCAGGCTGCAAAACTTCCAGGTCAGGAGGAGAGATGGGGGAAGCTCCCTGCACAGCTTCAGAACGCAGAAGAACATGAAGTGTATCGCATGCCACCATGTGCTGTGTACCTGACCTCTGTCTGTCAAACTTGGATAATTTGTCGTACTTCCATGGGCTCAAGTCTGGATTCCTTCCTGCTGTCCTGCGAGTGAGCATTGGGATGGCATGTTTTGACTGCCTGCATGTCACATGTAAGTGCATGTATGAGCTCACACATGTAGAGCTTTCTGCAAGACAGATCAAGCTGTTCAGAAGCTTCAGGCCTTTTTCATCCGTATACTGGCAGCAACATAATGTGATACTTTTTCTATAAAAAAAAGGTCATTTTATTAAAAAAAAATCTCCCCTAATGTTGGATCGTCCAACACTGAGCGAGATTGTTTATTGTCACACGAAAGAATTCTGTCGTACTTTGCACTAAAAAACTGTCTTCATCACATTTATAAAGGGTTTTAGAAAGTATTCTGGCTCTCCTACGACTAACTACAAAGGTGTCATGGAAATAGGCATGATATCACACCAAAAAGGTTTGCTGCCACCAAAAATACTGCTGACCCAACAGAATTTGTCCCTAGTTTTCTGGAGTGTAAAGTAAGCCCAACAATTTCAGGTGCCGGTACGATAGACAATCTTATACTAGGACAGATTATCATCCAGCATTAGACACTTATATGACGTTCGGTGCAGAATAAGACTGTCTCAGTCTAACTCTGCACTGTCTTAACCTTTGGACACTTTTATAAATTCGTCCCATAGTCTCACCTGGCATTCAGATGACCAGCGCAGAGTAAGGCCTCATGCACATGACTGTGTAATCAGGTTATGAGCTAGCGTTTTTTGATAAGACTAACTCACAGCCCCCTTACTTTTATTGTGCTTGTCAATATGCGGGGTGTATACATGTGCCGTAGATGATCTGTCTCCACTGCAAATGCTTGCGCAGTAACTGTTGCTGCGCTCTTGATCACAGTAATCCCTTCTGTCACTGGTGCCCTTGCAACCCATGTCTTGGGTCACAGCGGCACACCGTGTCCTCCCCGTTTGCCCTCCACACCAGCTGGCAGTCTCACTCACCTATACACGTTCCTAGTGGCGGGGCCATTGTGCGCTCGGCAATGCACGTTCCCACCTCCTAGGTGAACACACAACGCTAAAGGTCCAGCGAGCTGACGATTGCTGCTGGCCGGAACTTGTCCACTCAATCCACAGCTCTCGGAAGAGCAAAGAACCTAGGGTTCTTGGGAGAAGTGCCCTAGGTGAGAGCAAAGCTTCCCAACCTGAACATACTGTGACATTCAGCTCTGAAACATGTAGCCAGTTTCTTGTTTCGTCCTTCCTGGATTCCAACTCTGCAGGAACTTCTAGAATGCATGTCCTAGCTTTCGGTCATCTCTTCCTGGGTCACTCAAGAAGCCACTGGTCATCTCAGGCAGAAGCTTCTGTGACCCCCGGTCCGTTACCGCACCTGTGACCCTGTGCCTGCAAATTGGGCAGGAAGGAAAGACTGTCATTCATGTGCTACCTGGTCTACATATTTTTTCTGCTGGGTCTTCTGTGGCTGCAACATCAGTTCCTGTGCTCAAATGGCAGCCTGGTGAGTGTTTCTTTGCTAGGGACCGGAATACCTGTCACGCTGTTTGGTGGCACCTCATCCCGTATCCATCATGGCTTCTTCCGTGTCCTCCAAGCCTCTGATGGGTCTCCCTGCTCCATATATGGACTTGTTGGATGTCTTCCCAGAGAAGGCAAGCGGATGACTCTGCCACGCACCATCCCTACGTCTGGCCTATAAACCTGTTGCCGAACAAAGTCCCTCCATGGGGTGGCTAGTCTACATGAAGGAGAACCCACAGAAGGGGTTCATACGCAAGTCCTCTTCTCCTGTCTTTTTTTGGTCAAAAAGGAAAAAATGCAACTCTGTCCAGCATAGATTGTGGAAGAAAAAAAAAAGTGTGGCCTTCATGGAGCCAAGGTCTTTATAAAGTAGATCTACATAGGGCGGATGACTTAATACGCGAGGTAATTAGTGGAAGACCACGTTCAAATACTGTGATGGGAATTTTGAGTACCTAGTCATGCCATGAGGACTCTGAAATGCCCCAGCCGTATTTCACGAGTTTGTCAGAGACTGCTACACCAGAAGACCTGGTGTGTCTATGGAACTTGCGTCCCATTGGGCCCTATGTAAAGTTCTAACGGCGCTCAGTGCCAATGGCTAGTATGCCCAAAACTCGGAGTATGCAGCAGTTCCCACCAAAAGAGTCTTCCTTTTCTCGGATGTTATATAACTCTGACAAGGGACTACAGATGGATACCACAAAGTTGTCTGCACTTACTTCACTGGCCCTCACCAGTAGGACTTTTGTGTATCAGAGAGATTCCTGGGCTTTTGATAATGTACTACTGGCAGTTCATACCGATGTATCCTACCTCGTGTTTCCATTGTGGAGTGACCAAGAAAAACGCTAATCCAAACTCTGCCTCCGGCAGCTGAAAATGTTCTCCAAGATGAAGTCTGCCTTTGTCAGTTACAGGCCTGTGTGAGAACGGAAGTGTAGAGGCAAACTTGTTCCGCTGGAGGTTAATGCCTCTTCGGTTGGTGCTGGAGCCCTTCTCGCCCAGAAGGGCCCAAAGATCAAACTCTCAATGTGGCTTCTTCTCCAAAACCTTCTCAGCTGCAGAGAGGAATTACTCCATGGGTGATTGGGAACTTCTGGCCAAAAGCTTGCTTGAAGAGTGCGTTATCTTCTGGAAGAGCTTGTCATCCGGCTGTATCTCACACGGATCACAAAAATCTCCTATAGCTCTCATATCTGCTCAGCACGCTCACTCCACGTACAGGCTCGTTGGTTCCCTCTTTTCTAGTGTTAACTTCTTCCGATCCATTTCTGTTCAGCAGAGAAGAAGTTCAAGGCTGATACCCTCTCTGTGACTCTGACGTATTAGGGAAGAACCAGATCCTTGACATATCGCTCCTCCTGAACGGCTTTGTGTTGCCGCTCCACGGCAGATTCCTCTCAGCCAGACCTATGTCTGACCTGTCTCTTCAAAAGAGGAGTATAACCTGGGGACGTTGCTCTGATGTGGCTGGGACCCACCCTGGGGGGACAGCGTCTGTCGATCTCATCCTCGTTTCTTACTAGTCGCCAGGTCTGGTCAAGGGACTTTGTGAGTTTCTGCACTTTCTGTGCCCAAAATAAGTCCTCAGTGTCTCAAGCCAGCAGGTCTGCTCCTGCCACTGCCGGATACCCAGCCTGCCCGTAGACTCACGTGGCCAGGAGTCATCGGGTGGGGTCACTTGGATGCCCACTTTGTTCCCTGCCGGGTCTGCCGTCAGCTCCTTGTTTGTTGCCAGCCGTTCTTCCTCCACATCTTCTGGCTTCATGGACTTCTTCAAACACATTGTTTGGGTCCATTTGTTCCATGGTTCTGGACGTTCCTGAGCGCCAACTGCAAGTTATTAAGTCTGTACTTCTCATCTGGATATCATCTGCAGACTAATGGGCAAGTGGAGAGGGTCTCAACCAGACTCTGTGCTACTATATATACAACTTTGTCTCCGCTCGTCAAGAAAATGGTCGACCCCTTACCTTGAGTGGATTCTAATATAATTCTCTGGAATCTCATCCTCAACATACTCGCCCAACTCTCCCTTGCAAGTACCTCTTCTGATGTTCCTGCTGTGGAAAAATTGGCTCAAGAACCTCAAGTCCATCTGGGAGCAAACACGTCATTCTATTCGGGCATCCACCCCGCACCAAAACCCAGGCCGACAAAGAAAAGCAGGTCTCCCTCAAATCTTCTCTCCAGGTGATAAAGTGTGGCTTTTTTATAGATAATCAGGCTAAGCATTCCAGCCACAAACTCTGGTCCTCATTTCTTGGGTCCATTTAAGGTGCTGAAGAGCATTAACCATGTGGCTATAAAGTTTCAGCTTCATCCTACCATGCACATCCTGAACTCTTCCACTCTTCTAAAGCCTTGTTATCCTGAAACAGCTTCTCTCGGCGCAAGCTACCTTCTTCGAGGCTTATTCCACCAATGTCTTTGAGGTAAAGGAGATCCGGACGTGAAGTCGGTTTCGAGGGAAGCAACTTCTTTCTTTATCAACTGAGGGGTGTCGGGCCAGAATAGAGATCTGGGAGCCTGAGACAATATTCTGGACCTATTGTTCTTCAAAGATACCTCATGACCAAAAAGAGGGGGAGGCCGGGGGGGGTTGGGGTACGTCTAAGGTCAAGGTGCACCCTGTTCCCATTTCCCATGTGACCGTCGAAACCTGTTCCTGACTGATTCTCTGCTGCCTGTCCTGAACTTCTGCCTGTTCCAGACTCTGATCGTGCCAAAGCCCCCCTAACCTCCTGCCTGACCACGACTCTGTCTCTGCCTTACGATTCTGTACCTCGCCTTGGCCACCACATGAAAAGTTGCACCTCGGAGAGACTAGTTATACCAGTCCGCAGTACGTAGTCCAACCAGCTCTGGCGGCGGGCTCTCATGAAAACCAGGGCCACTAAGCAGGGTGTCGGAGAACAGCATCACTCGCACATTCTATTGGGGGTACAGAAAAGGATCATGTTGCCCTACTTGCAGTCCACCAAGTGCACACAGTTTGTGTAAAGTAATGAGACCTAGGCGCTGACAAAGTGCCTGTGGTTAGCCACAGCAAAGCTCCACAACTAAACCGCCAGCAATTATAGTACAGCAATCCTGCACTGTCCATCCTGAGAATGAGCTGTTGTTTTTATTGATACCACTTTCTTTCATATATATTTATGTGTTGAAAGAAAAAGTATGCATTTTAAACAAATCTGGGGGGTAGTGTGTCATGGAGATGGTTACAGTAAATATATACAAAATTTAGAGTGTGCTGAAGACTACAGCTTCATCACCTCTTTTCAACTGCTGGGAGTTGTAGCCTTTAAACAGGAAGAGACTATGTGAAATGTATTTATTAAATACCTGTTTCCCAAAAATAAGACCCCCCCCCCCATAGCTTAGAATCAAAACAAGGCCTCCCTAAAAATAAGACCTTGCGGACATTATTGCTACAGCTCCCCCACGCCATACATGAGTATTAGTAGATCACTTAGCTACTGCAAGTGGTTGGACACGGGTAAAATAATTAATGGGATAAAAATCACTGAGTGTTGTAGTGCAAATGCGAAAAGAGCCGAAGAGTTATAAGTGAGTTAAAGAAGTTTTATTTTTTTTTTTTTCATAAGACATTCCCTGAAAAATAAGATCTAGTGCCGCTTAGGAGCAAAAATTATATAGAAGACACTGGGGCACATTTACTTACTTACATTTGCGCCCAATATCATACATGTGTGCGCTTCCCCGTACAGAGTTCACATTTTTTTGAGTGGCAGCATCTAAGTACTTGGTTTGCGAAACAATTTGAAACTTAAATCCACTTTCAGGCCCGAATCGTTGGACAGTCGTGTGGCACAATCCCTTATTTGTGTTGCTTGGAAGCCAGCACAGACACTTCTTAAATACCTGCATACTTTTTATATAAATACTGTCCTTTCAATAACGAATTGGAAAAAAAAAAAAAAAAGAGACACGTCCGGCAAAAGTGAGGACACTTCCAATCCTACCCTCCCTGGGTCGAACATGATGGACAGTGTCTTTGTTCAACCGTATAACTATTGAAACTATGAAAACTCGAACTTTGTAAATGAGCCCCACTGTCTTATTTTCGTAGAAACACAATACCTCTGTGTAGGAGGCAAGGAGAGAAGCCAAGCTACCAATATCCTCCACTCTTATGAAGAAATAGTGATCCAACAGTTATAATTCACAAAATAGCCTAATGCAGAGATCAGCTCATCTGCAGCTCATACCCAAAGTATATTTATATACACCATCAAATTCAGTAGTGCTTTAATACAAAAATATTACATTATAGAGTACAAACATTCTGTGGAACAAAGGGAGGAGGGCCCTGCTCGCAAGATCTTACAGTATATGAGGATGTATTAGAAAATAAAGAAGTGCAACAGTCTGAAGAAAGCAAGCACTCATAATTGGGTTACGTCCATAGTTTTTGCAGTCCATGTTTGTCACGTGTAATCAGTCTCTGTGTCATATGTAGTCCCTGTGTAATCTGTGAATAATTTTGTTTATATTTAAACTCCAAAAAGTCGCACGGCCAGCGACCACAAATTACCTTTAGCCACCGGGTTAATAATAAAACTCAACTTTTATAATTTTAAATTAAGAATTTGTAGAGAACGAAACACTCTTTAAAAGACAGACGGGCAACAGAGGAAGGGTCAATGGAGAGTAGGATCTTACTAAGATGCTCCATTAGGGCTATAGGTACAATATCCTCCTGTAGGAGATTGATCAGTTCTCACTAAAGATACTATATGTCACTGTAGTGAACGTATTGTTCTGGAGACCACCTAGTCTATTCCATATAGAGGTGTGCCTTATTTCAGGCTCCACAATGATTCTAGTTAACCCTCACTAGATTTATATACAGTTCATTACCCTCTATGAATTGTCTGCTGCCTATAAAATTCAAACGTGTCGCTCAACCAAGCCCACCCAAACATGTTTCGCCGAACTGGCGTCATCAGGGGTTTGGGGTGGGACTGCTACATGGATTGGGTGCAAGAAAGCTTTTATAAACTATCGGTTCCTAGCTGTCATACGAGCCGCTCACTGAGGTGACATTATCCTAGAATGCATTCTACAAAGGATTAGAGCTTGGGACTCCGTTAGGGCTTAGAGATAGGCTAATAAGCCCCAACGTTTCATGACCTCAGACAGGATGTTGATAACAATTATCTGTCCAATCAGGAGTTGTGAAAAAAAGTAGCTTCCCGATCCCACATCAGAATACGTCATCCCCTATATGGTAAAATCACTGCTGCGTGTCGCGACATCTGGTAAGAAGTACCAAAGGATGAAGAGAAAAAGGAGAAAGAGGAAGAAGAAAGAAGAAGAAGAAAGAAAGCAAGAAGAGTGAGTATTTCAATGCTGTTTAAGATAGTTAGAGGGAGTCCTTAAAGGGAAATATATAATATGTAGAATGGGAGACACTTATGGGTAGGGGAAAGAGAGGGGTGGTGTGTGATAAGGCAGAATGCGGATATGGGTGCATCCCTATTTTGTTCTGTCCGCTCTTAAGTGCTATTTAAGAGAAATAGGTAATGGTAGGAAAATTTCAAAGGAAAATTAAGTATATACATAGGAAATGAGTAAGTAAATAAATTGATAGGTGAATAATAGGTGAAATCAGTTTATATGGATTCACAATACAGGGAGGCTGGCAACATAATGTCACTACTTGTTGCCAACCACTTCAAACCAATGAGTGACCCGCTTGGACCAGGAAGGTTGTGGTCCAAGATGCACATACTGCTCTGTCGC
The DNA here is from genome assembly GCA_019512145.1 of Engystomops pustulosus. Classification (NCBI taxonomy): domain Eukaryota; kingdom Metazoa; phylum Chordata; class Amphibia; order Anura; family Leptodactylidae; genus Engystomops; species Engystomops pustulosus. The sequence goes on from CM033651.1 coordinate 29,069,707, forward strand.
ACTAATGGATTACAAGTCCACTACTAAACTAGAAACAAACTGTTGATTCACACTGCATGTGGGTATTGGAAGTCAGCTAACCTCCTTATACCAATATTACCATTTTTCATTTAGCAGTTGTGGCCCTAGCCTGTTCCCAGTCTATCCCTGCATAGTCAATAGCAACTATTAGTTTCTATTAATTCTGTCAATCACTGAGCTACTATTAACAGACAGTGAGATCCTGAAATGCTTGATCAGGCCAAGGTTTGCAAAAAGTGGCCATATTAATCTAACTGAAATCCCAATATGGAAAAAGGAGTCTGCATAATGCTCAACTTCTGAAGGGGAAATCCAGGCAAATTCTTATCTCTTATTCTCTTATAAGGAGCAGAACAAAACATGATGCCAATATTCTATTAGTAATTTTATTTTCTCCTTTAATTATTGCTTTGATATCTACCAAAACCCATTACAGCTCTACATACAAAATTGAACATAGTCTATTACTAGGTCTAGTCTTTAATGGAGACATTGTAGAGGCAGACCTTCTAAAAAGTAAAAAAGATACAGAGGGAAATGTTCTGTACATTCACAAACATATCGGCCTTCACTGAGCTGCTAATTTACACTATGTATTTGTCTTTTGATGCAGAATTCAGATAGTTTGAAGTCCTTGATAACTACACCTATCATAAAGACCTTTGATGGGCACGTGTGCAGTGTGAAAAAGCAAAGTAGTTAAATTCCAGGTCAAAGTCCAAAAACCACCTACAGAAGCATGTATTAAGTAGAGCCTTACTCTCAATATGCTATGGCTAGAATTTTATTATTTCAAATAGTCAGTAACACTATGGCAAGCACTGAAAGCTTTTGTGGACAAGTCCTCACCGCCTTTTAAAGTGGTCAACCTCTTTGACAGAGATTGCTACCAGTGTATGAACAGGTTAAGGGTGAGCCCTGTCAGTACAGGGGGAGGTGGGGTTGCTGTATATAGTAATGGAATTAGTAGTAATGCAGTATATGGTAGGAGGAAATCAGTCCATACAGGCTTAAACTACACTTGAGTGTAGTGTAGGAGGATAGAGCGTGGAAATCTCCCAAATGTAAAAACAAAGGAAAAGTAGCAGCCAAATATACAAAAACAATACTTTTATAGTGCAGAGGTGCTGAGAAGGGTTAAGAGCCCGTACTGAGTCTCCTATGTGTATATAAAATACTCGAATGCAGGAAAGGAGAATACGCGCAAGTATAGTTCTCTATTCCTAGTCTCCTATGCAGCAAGCACAACAAACAAGGGGATTGTGCAAGATTAAATAGGTAGTTCACAAAGAAGACAGAGGCCACTGTCCAAAAGCTGCTCTCTTCCTCAACATCATGGGTCTGATGAAAGTTAGGACCGAGGACCAGGGTGCTGCCAGCCACTATCTTTACAGTCAGAGATCTTTCTCTCTCTGCCAAGTCTGCTAATCCGGTGCTGGTGATCAAACCTTTTTGAAGTGTAAGATTCTTTAAAATAAAATTCAATTTTTTGGCATACACCTTTGTGGTGGTTCTTTGTAGATTAATATGTAAGGGCTCATTCAATGGACCAGGAACACTGGATCCCAGCCGGCACAGGGCCCGGAGGAGGATTAAGGTTGACCAATGATTTGCTGGGCATGGTGTCACCCGGTTCTGTCACAGTGTGGTGAAGCACTGTGTGCTTCCCAGAGGAGGTTTTGGCAAACAATCGTAATGAAAAACACCCTCTGTAGCCACAAAAGGCAGATTCATGAAGGATCTATTTCTCTAGGTCTTTAATACCCCTAAAGAACTCGGCCCACAGGATTGGGAATGATGTAGACAGGCTGAAGTGTCTCATGATTCAAAAGGCATCCGAGAGCTATTGGTCTGTTAGGTGAGATAGGGAAACCAAAACTGCCATGTCCTGTTAGCTCTGGTAGCCATCCGATTATATGTGTTATATGGTAAAAAAAAAAAAAAACCTCCTGTGATTATTTCAGATGGGGACATTTTACTAAGGTCTATGCCACACCGCATTTTTGCGGGTTTCCCGAACTTTTCCGATTTGTGCCGCATTTAACGTGGGTTTTGGCGCACGCGATCGGATGATTATATGCGAACCAAATCGGGGGGCATTGGCCGTCGAACAACCGACTGAATTCGGACTGTAGTCGCGGGATTCAAAATTCAAATGTGTGTCAGCAAAGGACATGCACTCACAACATGGGTAAAGAAGAAGGTGAACTCCGGCAGACCTGCAGGGAAGAAAAGTGACACATGTGAGGATATAGGAGCGCACGATTCTAGTTAATCGCACGGACTTCATCCTTGCAGACAACCCACCTCAGGATCGCGACAGGACCGTGTAAGTAAATGTGTCCATGTGTTTTGGACTGGCCTGAGGTTGATGCCCTAAATCTATCTGTTGATAGATATCATGTTGATTCCTTTGCATATAGAGGACTTAGGAGTGGCGTTTTCTCCATCAAGTGTAGGCTCCTGTTTCTGTTTGGGTAACTAATGGTTACCATGTTATCTGATGCACTTCCACCATCTTTGGCTTATTGAACCTTTTTGAAAAGGTTTTTCAGGCCTTCAAGGTACAGCATTTAGTTCAAGAAGATTAAAGGAAAAAAGTCTGTCCTACCTGGCTTTCTGTATACATAAGACAGGTCTGGTGCACTTTGAAGTATCCACAGCTTAAGACATACAGATTGAGTGCTTGCCTACAGAGCCATACTATTTGCCACCTAATCGTCACATCGATGATTGGGGATGAATCTCACATACGATTCCTGGCCAAATGACACATAAATCTAAACGCTCTAGGAATCCATTAGGACCACCCATGTATACCTCTTTGCAACTGTTAGGAACAATTCAGCGTAGATTTTGCTTTTAAATCTTCTAAAGGCTGTCATGTGTCTTGTGGTCGTTATACTCACTTATACCTCGGAACCATTTACGGGAACCTTGAATGTTAATTTTAATTTTGCTAGTCAACATCCATACTGGGAGCAGAGATTTATAATATTTTAATATCACCTTGAACCAATATAAGGGAGGGGATGCCTCTGCAATTCTTCATCACACATATGAATCTTATTATTTTTCACAAATTGCATGTGTCTGCACAACACGTTAGAAAACTGTACTAGAAGAGGACGGTATTATGGTGGCCCTGATCATACCAGCTGGGTGGTTGCTCACAGTTCGACAGTTAAAAAAACTCAGGGTTGGAAAGTTTGACTACTGGATCACTGTGCTTATTCACAGATGAGACAAGCAGGTTTCGAAACGCACATGTGAGCCAGCACATGACAGGACTCAGAGATGCCGTGGAGAGGCCTGACTGCCCATAGGTACAAGTAAAATCCTTAGGTCCTCTCTACACTTGCGTTTCCACGTGGCGGTTCTGCGCTGCTATGACGGCCAGAATTGCATGCCACTCTGGACCCTGATGTATAATACTAACAGGCTTTTGTAGATTTGCATTTTTTTCAGTGCACACCCGTCACCATTTTTTAATGCGCAATTTAATATTTGACACATGTCTACTTTTGCAAGTCACGCGCAGTTGAAAAACACACCATACCAAGTCATGGAGATTGCATCAAAAATCACATTGGCACTCTGAGCCAACATATACAAGTTCCCAATTGCCAAGTGCAAGTGGTTATTTCACGCATCAATTGCCATAGAAAAGATAGGCTGAGTCTTGGTCCTTTTTACGCGGGTTTTTAAAATATGCATTGAAATTGCATTGAATAATGTGTGTGAAACATGAGACACGTACAACTCTGATGGCAAAATGTCAGTTTTTCACTTGACCAAAACCCTTGATTGAACTCAGATCCAAAATGGTCAGATTTTATTACGAAAACCCTGATGGCACCGATTGATTAGACTCTGACCTGCATCGCAATGCAAGTGTGCGATAGGGCCCCCTTTTTAAAAAACCATATTCTGGTGCGGGTTGGCCATGGGTTCTCTCCATGCTGGACAATGCAGGATCTCATGCGGGCTGGATGTGGTGTCAGCAAGTTCTACAGTGATGAAGGCTGCGTGAGCTATGGAATGGCTTTGCTCGTTTCCACCAGACGGAATCTGGACATCATGTCTCCCCTATCCAGGAGTGGCGATACGGTACTCAGTAGGATCCATTCTATAGGACAGTGATGGGCAACCTTTTGGCTTGCTTGGATGTAAAAATTTGCCCAAAAACACGGCATAACTGGATGTTGGTCGTGTTCACTTGACAAAAAAAAAAACTAAATTTGTGATTATTTATTAGTTTTTAAATAAACAATAGTATTAATTATTTAACTCTAGGGTACTTTATCCATAGAGTTGTTGATGGTTTGATCCTACCTGTACTACAGTATGGCAGTAGTATGGAGATTTTCCACAATCAATATATTTATTATAATGCTTGATGGCAATCTCTCCAGCCTCCTGTATCTCCACCTTGTTGCCAGGTAGGAGCCGAGGATGATGAAACTTAAATCTCCGGCGGCCGGAGGTGTCACTGAAAATGGCTATGCGTGTCAGCACTGACACACGTGTCTAGGTTGGCCACTACTGCCTTGGGAGACACATCTGCAACCTCCTCTAAGGAGCATGCCAAGGCATTGTGAGAGAGGTTCATATCTGTGCAGGTGAAGGCCGCGCAAACAATACTGAAATTCATTTTACTGTTTTAAAGGAAATCAGATCAAGTGGATCGGCCTCTGTAGTGTTTGTTTTTTTTTCCACTTACATTTGTGGGCTACTCCAAGTCCAAGCTGCATATGATTATTTGTGATTTGTCAGCAACATTCAACTTGTACAGAAAAAAGTATCAATGAGAAATATTCATTTATCAGATCGATTTAAGTGTTCCTTTTTACCGGTTATGAATAAGACAATACAGAGACAAAAAACATAGTATATAGGGAAACAATAGGAGCGCGGCTGCCCTGCACGAGCTAAACAGTCTATGAGGATGGAGGGATGACACAAAGAAATATAAGAGTGTGGTAGATCCATCCATTCTTAAAAGGGAAGGGATAGTTATAAATTGATAAATACAAATAACTGCTGTGTGAACCAGCCAGTCACCGGTCTTACTATACAAAGTGCAAGGTCACAATAGACGCTGGTGTTTGCGGATACCGGAGGAGGTACACGGATGGGATAGTTGAAGAGATTTGAGTGTTGCATGCAGTCACTACGCTATAGTGAGGTAGATAGGCTGCTTAAAGAGAGGGTTTACGAGCATGTTGACAGCTTTGGGGTTGGGTATAGACTGGGCGAAAAACGTGCAGATGAGAGGGAGTGTTGGGGAGATCTGGCCGTTGTGTAGAGCTTTGTGGGGTGAGGGTGAAGGAGACAGCACCAGTGCATGTGGACTGGACACCAACTTGTGGGACATCTGATGTGTAGCATTTGGTCAGCACAAGTCTGGGTGCACGCACTAAAGCGGCCGATTGCGAAGAGGAGATCATTTAGGTAGTGTATTGAGGGAGTTACACATCTAGTAGAGAGTGAATCAGGGCCATGATAAGCATTTATTCGTTTGCAATTGTAAGAAATGGAGTGGTGGCCATGCCAGAAATTTGTAGGACTAAGAAATAAGAACAGGGACTGCTAGTGTTACCAGTAGGAACGCAGAAGAATGCATCTTGGGATCCAGTATCAGATATCATAGATCCATCTTTAGCTAGCGTGGCGCGAATCAGATTTAAGATTCTAAATTCATTCAGAATTCACGGACGCAGACACTTTGATGCGTCCAAAATTGATAGATTACAGTGATTTTCAGTGGGAACAAGATTCGAATAACCCCCCCCCTTTTATACGCAAAATGGCCACGAGCACACTGTGTTACATGGGGGCCAGAGCAAACTCATGGCGCGAAGCAGAGCGGGTGTTATGTTACTGCAGTGGAGTGTTCACTTCATAGGATCTGCACTTGCGGTAGTGGGTCCCGGGCAAGTCCTAAAAAGCCGCGAGCGCATAGGTTCCGAGTACAGGGTCTGGCCGGTGTAGTGTTTGGCTAGATGTCGTAGAGGTGAGATAGTGGAGTTGCTGAGTGAGGTTCACCTGGGTAGTATTGTACGCTTGAGTGGAATGTGGTGAGGAGTTAGTGTTCGGTAGTGTCCCCTCACGTTATACGAGGTGGTAGTGTTCAATTGTATGGCTGTAATTGGTCAAGGCCTTACCACGACCTTGGTACGGATCATGCGTTACACCAGGGCCCTCCTACGTGAGCGGTTCGCCCCCCAGCCCCAGCCTGCTGGGTCCCCAGCGTGTGGCCACGCACCACACCTTATCTCCAGAAATGCGCTCCACTGCCAGGAGTGTGAACGCCGACCTTCTCACGACCCTTAAGCGAGCCAGCGTACTCTGTTGGAGTTGCTATCCAGCCTCCCACCCTTATAATCACCCCCCGCCGGACCCTCCCTTCCTTCTTGCCGGTTATGTCAACATGATAATGAACTTCCAAGGTTTCCACACCCGCCTTCCCACGAGTCCTTTTTGAAGTGACGCCCACCAGCATGTCACACGCTCCTGCTTTCCAGAATTTCCAGATGTCCCGATGTTCATCCAAGCGTTCCAAGATGCCACATGTCATCCTGAGTTTCCAGACGCCTCCATGTTCTTCCAGCGTTTTCCAGACACCTCCGTGTTCTTCCAGAGTTTCCAGGTGCTGCGGTGTTTCCTGTCTCCAGCGTTCCCATACGCTCCTGGTGGTCCCGCATCCAGAAACACCTCAAGCCACCACTTCTCCAAGGACCTCTCCTTACTGCCTCCGTGGGTCCGTGCCAATGCTGCCTGCATGAGTTCAGCGTCATCATTCCAAGCCGCAATTCCTGCTGTCATCCCATGGCTCAGACTGTGCCTACATCATGGATGCACCACCGCGGGTTTAGTCGCACCCAGTGGAACAACCTGGTGGCCCCCGCGCAGCAATTACCATCCCGCTTGACAGCGGGCATCTGAGTTGAAAGACAGCATTGGGTGCCAGCTTAGACTCCTGGTCCCAGGTTGCTGCTAGTACTCTCTCATCTCCTGCGGTGTTTGGCAGGTCACTGGTCCACAGGGTCCTCACTGTTTCGTATTGGCGGTTAGAGGTAAATCAAATTTATCATGTTCTATAATGTTTACATGTTCAAAAATTAAAAACCTACTGTCCAAGCTTTTTTTTTTTGTGCCATTCTTTTGGCGCTAATACATTTTTTATATGGGCGGAACGGACTGTTGGGTGGTTGTCATTTTTTGCAAACTTGTGATGCCATTTTCATTTTAAAGACTTTACCACCTTTGTCACTGCACAATAACTTAAATTTTTATATTTTTCAAAATGTGGCAAAAAACAGTGCAAATTTTTTTATCTTTGGGCGCTTTTCTGTTACAGGGGTTAAATACCGTGATAAAAACGTATCTATTTTGATGATCAGCTTCTTTTCTGGAGCTGCGAATAGCTAATATGTGTTAGATTTTTTACTGTTTATGTTGTATCAGTCTAGGGGTAGAAGGTGGGGTAGATTAGAATTTTAGCTTTTTTAGTGTTATAATTTTTCTTTAAAACTGTTTTTATTGGTTACTATTTTTCGACTCCCCTGCGGTACTTTTCATTGGTTCATATAATATACGTCCTTACTAATAATGGTATTAGTATGGGGATTTTCCCTCCTCTTCCTTAGGAACTGATTGTGATCACACCTTTGGTAACGAAGGGGTATGTTAAAACCGAGCAGCCTTTGGTCTTCGGAAGACGGCCTCTTGTCATAGCGACGAGACACCGCTCCCGACGCGGGGAGGACACATGGCCAGCTGCCAATGATCTGCGGGTTAACAAAGACTTACCAGCTATGGAGAGGCTAAGACCGTGGCCCTCTCCATGCATAGCACCTGGCATGTGACATTCCGTTACGTCCAGAGCCGTGATGTTAATCGGTTAAAAGCAAATTTTATCAGCAAAATTTGGCGAACGGGTCGAATCAAATTTACATTCGCCCATCTCTATTATAGGCCTTGTAATAAGCTTAAAAAGGGGGTGACCACCTTTTTAGTAAAATGTGAATAATGCTATATGTATTGTCCCATAATTAGTAAATGGCAGCGAAAATTCATGAAAAAAAAGTAGCAAATCGTGGTGCTGGCACCTACAAGAAAAAACCTTTGGTCCTTTCATCCGTCCATAAAATGAACGTTGACTGGGGAGTTAATTTATGCTTCTAATGAGTGAGGGTTAAAGAGGTATGATCATACGCACAGATGCGGTCAACGATGTATGAGCCTTACACCAAGTGCAGTTCAAGTGCACGGAAGAAAACGAGGGTGCACATGGGCAGGACATCCCCCTTCTATGTGAGGGGGAGACAGAGCACAGCAGATCAACAGTTCGGGCTCCCACTCCCAATTTGGCTTACACTCATAGTATATATGGTTTATAATATGGAAATATGTTATTATATTTAAAAGGTTTTGGCCACCTTTCCACTAAAATTTTTAAGTATGTCACCTGTCCTGCCAGTTGCAGGGAAGTAACCTATGTGTTTGTGTGCCTTGAAGGATGACCAGAGATTTTTTTTCTCAATCGGAAAAGATATTAAAGGAAATAATGGCTGAATAAAGTTATGATTTTAAAGATATAGAGAATATGATTGACTTCATAAAGTTAGTTTAATTAAGGGATACATGTCAGGGCTTATTGGCCACTAAGGGGAAATCTACACCAATTTTGCATCTATGTGCACATTTCTGCTCCGCATTTGGGGGCTGTAAATCTTCAGCCTAAGGCGATTTCATCAAAGTGTGTGGGATTTGTGACCATCCCAACACAATTGAGGAAAATTGCGCAGAAAGTCTTTCATACAGATTCTGATCCAAGGCAAAAAAGGGACATATCATTTTCAATGCAAAGGGTGAGGCTCTGCCCATGTTGTGGGAAACACCCCCAGCATAGGGGACATCTAGGGTACATTCTGTCGCTAGGGTACATCCTCTAGACATTCTAAAAAATAAAATAACTCTATGGCACCAATCGGTATGGTTATGTGTTTCTCAAAAAAGAGAGGTTCAATGAGCCATGGCGCAAGTGGGATGGAACCATTTTCCACGGAAGAAAGAAAGAAATGGGTATGGAAACTGCTCAATCTATTCATATCCTTTCATAGAGCTAAATGTTAAGCCACTGATTAGATGATAATCTCCTTCAATGGCTAGTGTTACTTCATGATACATCACCATACAGAGAATGAAAAAGCCGAAAAACTAATCAAAAAATTAACTGCTATATGAGCATCACTTCAACCAAATTATATAGAAGATCAGGCTGTTATTTCCATTTTGTATTTGAAGGTGTCTATAATGTTTATAGGTTATATGGTAGTATACCTTGACGTTAGTTGTCCCTGAGTGTGGGACCTTGTAAATAAGATTCAGTGCACGACAAACCAAAAGGTGCTTACCAAAACTCAAATCTTAGTTAATGACTTTAAAACTTTCTAAGATGACTGTGATAAAAGCTATGAATAGTCCGTCTCTGCTTTCTTGAAGTATCAGGGTCTGAGTGAATGGCTCCTAGGAATTCCAAATGCGGTAATAGCAGAGGCAGACAACATAATTGGGCAGTGAGCCAATGGCTGAAGTTCATAGTGCATTAAAGTTCATAAAAATTCATAGTGGCGGTTTTAAGTAGATTTATGTATGTACACATGTGTAAGACGCTAGTCACAAATACATATAAAAAACAGGTGTTAGAATACACCTGGGCGTGATAATATGAGCTCAATATGAGAAGAATATAATTTAATATTTAAACCTAGACTATTATCAGGTAGATCAAAGAGCGGCGAAATTTCACCCAAAAGTAGATAGCAAAAAGGAACACCATGTAAGAAATATGATTCATAACTGAGTTTTTTATCAAGTTTCGCTATTTTTAGCATTTTTAATTTTAAATATTCTGAAAAGTAATCCATTGTCACATTGAACACAATGCTATTTTACCTACCGGAAGGTCATTATCCTACAGATTCAGAAGTGAAAAATAAATGCTCCAACATCTTACACTTGTTGGTCACCTAAGCCATCTACTGGGTCCATTCATGGTTTGAGCTTACAAATTAAGAAGTCGAAGAATAAATTTTTAAAATGGTATACGGAAGAACTGTGCAGATCTGAAAGCTGATGGACTTTTTTTTTTTTTTTAAATAAAAAGCAAGCTGCCAAGATCTAGTTACTGTAGTAGCTCAGTAACTTGTGGTGGTTTAAGAAAAACCGCTATACCTGAGTCAAGTTCGTTTGCGTCAATCACACAAGTTCCCAATACATGGGAAATCTTTCAATGACGGTTACACCAAAATTATGGTAAAAATAGAGAGGTTGTGGGACAAACAAAAAGAGGGAGGGAAACTCTGGAGAGTAAAACTAAAGAGGGGCGGGGGAGGATCCATCTCTTACTACTACAATGACAGGGCATAAAAAAAACATTGGCGATTTTGAAAACTAAAGACACAGATATTGTGAATTCAATAACCCGCAGGTATAATAGAGGGATGGTGATGCTGCATGTGTTGGTGGAGGGACCTGGTGCCAAGGTTAGCTCCCTGACCACGCTTCTCTTTCTGCCCACAGATACGACATATAATCACATCAAACTGGTGTGGGAGTGGAAGATAAGGGCAGCTAGTTTGAGTGCCATTGTTAAATCCTGTGCCCCGATAATATCAAATCCAAACAATAAAGATCATCAGGAAGTATCAACACCCTCCACTCGCCTTGCTCCTCCTCTCTTTCACTCATCCACTCACTGAGTGAAAAACGCACAATGCGTGCCTTTTTGAAAAAAATTGCGGCTTGGAAATCCGCACCTCATTCGGACAAGCCTTAGTTTTCTGAGGTGGCAGAGCACGACTTGAAGAGAACTACAGTACCCACCAAGCCTCGACAATAGCCACGTCAGGCTTCTGCACAATTGGATAGCGGGCGCATAGAGTTGTCCTCTTTGTTAATCGCCCTCGTCAACGATTGGCCGCCATGCGCAGAGGTGAGCAGAGCACTGACCTGTAGATGTGTCAACAACGTCCGTTGCTGCCGTTGCACTGGTAGACTAACTGAAGCTCAAGGACTGTTGCCCACCTTGTGTTGACCATAAGTGTGAAGGTGGCAGGCAGGTCTTTTTTGAAAAAAAATTGGGCTTGGAACTCTCCACCGCGTTTCGGCACAGCCATTGATTTCTCTGAAGAGTTGGCAAGATTCCACGACGTGTGACGGGAGGAGAATTGCAGTACCAACACCTCAACGAGGCACGCTCAGCTTCTGCCACTTGGATTTTGCGGACCAGCATAGAGATTGTTCTTTTTGACATCCGCACTCCTCAATGACTGCTGAGCCCATGCGTACGAGGACATCTTGACCTGATTACTGTAGTCAAAGACAAACGCTACCTTCAGACAGAGGTCCTGGAGCCTGAGCCCCTTGATTGCTGACACAACAAATTTCTGAGAATGCTGCTGCTGTATTCTTCGCCTGGCGGATGGGACCACATCTGACCCCCCCCCGTTTCTCCCAGTCCCTAATGCTTGTGGATTACTTCCATGTTAGGTTGTGTGCTTATATGTGCCCGGCTTTTATTTCCTACCAGTGTTCCGCTCCCTATACCACTCTGTGCTCTTTTCTTGCCCACATTACTCCGAACATCAGATAGAAATCACCAGAAAGTCAATGGTGTTGGGATTAGAAGATAATCAGCTTTTTTACGGGCCATTTTTAAAGAAGCTCATCCGTGTTAATCCTGTGCCCCGATAATATCAAATCCAAACAATAAAGATCATCAGTTCATTCATAAACACTTTTTATGAATATTCAATAAATTTTATTAGTTTCTTCACAGAGAAATAATCACAAACATACATAAAGGGGTAGTTATAACTATAACATATAGTTAAAAACAGTGCACAGCCATATAATTAAAAGGCAAGGTGCCTAGAGGAAGAGAGCTCAGCATGGAATTCATTTAAACCAAAGAACAGTAGAATACAAGCCTAGCCTTAGAGTAAATAGTCTCAGTGAGAGTTAAAGGACGTTACCATACCGGGATAAACGGTGTGCACTGTGCAGCCCCGACACGTGTTTCGCCAATCGGCAACTGGCTTTCTCAAGCAGGGGAGAAATGCCTCCCCTTGAGAAAGCAGTTGGCGAAACACTTGTCGGGGCTGCACAGTGCACATCTTTTATCCCGTGTATGGTAACATCCTTTAACTCTCACTGAACTATTTATCTAAGGCTAGCTTGTTTCTACTGTTCTTTGTTTAAATGAATTCCATGCTGAGCTCATCTTCTCTCTAAGGCACCTTGCCTTTTAATTATATGGCTGTGCACTGTTTTTAACTATATTTTATAGTTATAACTACCCCTTTATGTATGTTTGTGATTATTTCTCTGTGAAGAAACTAATAAAATTTATGAATATTCATAAAAAGTGTTTATGAATGAACTGATGATCTTTTTTTGGATTTGTATTATCGGGGCACGGATGTTAACAATGGCCCAACTAGCTGCCCTTATCTTTCCACTCCCACACCAGTTGATGTGATTATATGTCGTATCTGTGGGCAGAAAGAGAGCGTGGTCAGGAGCTGAACCCTTGGCACCCAGTCCCGTCCACAACACACTTGCAGCATCACCCAGGTCGCGAGTGGCGGGAGAGAACGGGTGTCGATGTGGTCCATCCTGCAGCGAGCTACAGACACCGCAATATCTCAGTACTTTGTTTCATAGCAAATCAAGCGCTCCGGACCTCTGCTGAAGGTAGCTGTTTGTCTTTGACATCATCTCATGGCAATGTGCGTTATACAGATACCCCACAACTGACAGTGTAATTTCTGCAAAAATCACTGTATAAACTACGTGGGTTTGACACGTAAATCTGGCTGTAAACTATAGGTCCAAAAAGGTATGGCAACGTACGTTATACAGATACCCCACAACTGACAGTTTATACAGTGATTTTCGCCGTTATACAGATACCCCACAACTGACAGTTTATACAGTGATTTTCGCAGATATTACACTATGTGGATTTGACACGTGAATCTGGCTGTAAACTATAGCCCCAAAAAGGTATGGCAATGTGCGTTATACAGATACCCCACAACTGACAGTGTAATATCTGTGAAAATCACTGTATAAACTATGTGGATTTGACACGTAAATCTGGCTGTAAACTATAGCCTCAAAAAGGTATGGCAATATGCGTTATACAGATACCCTACAATTGACACCCAGTGAGAGGTCCACAAATCACTACAGCAGCTGCATAAAGAAATCGCTACTGCAGATGCATGAAAGTCAAACAGATTTGTACCTTTTCGATTTTGTCACTAAATAGAACTGCTATGTCACCAGGGTCGGACAAATAACATTGATTGTTATGTTATATAGAATTGTTTCCCCTAAATCCCTTCCTCATCCAATCCTTTCCCTTCCTTGGTTGAACTTGATGGACAAGTGTCTTTTTTCAACCGTATAAACTAAGAAAATATGAAACTATGTCACCAGGGTCGGACTGGCCCACCAGTGAAACCACCAGGAAATATTTTAGGGAACAGGTGACTGTTTAAGTTTCTGAATTGTTAATGCTGCCATGTGAGTTCACTGCAAAAGGATCCAACTTGTCAGGCTCAAGGGTTAGTGGACCCACTGGACCACCATGGACGATGATGTAAGCCGACACCTGGGACCGGAGTCTAAGTGGCACCCGTTTTTCCCCAGAGCCCGCAGCAAAGTGGGTTGCAAGTAGGTCATTCCACTGGTGCGACTTTGTACGTGGTGGCAGCCAAGGCGAGGTACAGAAACGGAAGGCAGGTTCGTTGACGGGGACAGGCAGGAGGTCAGGATGGGCAACATGGAATCAGAGTCAGGGACATAGCAACAGGTCAAGGCAGGCAGCAGAGGAGCGTAGTCAGGAACGGAATCAAGGTCACAATGGGAAATCAATGAAAAGGACATGGAAACAAGCTTTATCTAAAGCTTTGAGGCACAAAGATCCTGCAGGTAAGGCAAGAAGGGGTTGAGAATGAATCAGAATTGGCAGCCGGCCAGTGAGGCAAGAAGGGGTTGAGAATGAATCAGAATTGGCAGCCGGCCAGTGCCAATTATTGGCACACTGGCCCTTTAAATCTCCGGAAGCGCCGGAGCCAAATTATTGGCACACTGGCCCTTTAAATCTCCGGAAGCGCCGGAGCCAGCGCTGGATAGTGGATAGGTGAGAGCTGTGACTGGGGACCGGGACACTTGGACTGGATGAATTTCTGTATAAGACCACGGTCCAAGATGTTATCCTCCTGCTCCCAGGATATCTCCTCTGGCCCGAACCTCTTCCAGTCGAGAAGATAGAATCGCTTCCCTATGACCATCTTAATATCAAGGATTTCTTTTACCTCAAAGATGTCAGTAGCATCGGCTTCAGGAGCAGGTTCTTGCCAGGAGAAGCAAGTTTCAGCAGGGAGACATTGAAGGAATTCGGGATACGCATGGTGGGAAGATGCAACTTGTAAGCCACAGGTTTAATGCGTTTCAACACCTTGAATGGACCCAGGAAGCGAGGACCGAGCTTGTAGCTTGGAATCTTCAGCCAAACATACTTGGATGAAAGCCACACTTTATCCCCTGGAGAGAAAATCGGAGAAGACCTGTGCTTTTTGTCCACCTGAGTTTTGGTTCGGGCAGATGCCTGAAGTAGGGTGAGACGAGTCTTCTCCCAGATGGACTTAAGATCTCTGACCAATTCCTCCACAGCAGGAACGTCGGACATAACAGACAGAGGGAGAGGTGGATGAGGATGCTGTCCATAGACAATGAAGAAGGGGCCGGAGGCGGAAGATTGCCCACTGCAACAGAGCGGACCAATCGTCTTGATGGGAAGAAACAAAACTATTGAGGTAACATCCCAGTGTCTGGTTAACCATCTCTACTTGTCCATTGGACTGAGGGTGGTACACTGAGGAGAAATACAACTTTACTTGTAGTTGACTGCAGATAGAATGCCGAAATAAACTGGACCCCTGATCAGAGACGATGTGCTCAGGAAGTCCATGTAGCCGGAAGATGTGGGAAGAAGCGGAAGATGTGGGAAGAACAGGCTGGCAAGATGAGGGGCTGACAGCAAACCTGACAGAGGCACAAAATGGGACACATTGGGAGCTGTCCCAAGGTGTCCCACCCAGATGTTACCATCCAGATGATGGTATTCCCAGAGGAAGATGGAAGTGATGAATTCCATGATGAAGTCGATTGCCACATGAGACCATGGGCAGCTGGGTATTGGTTATAGCAGTAGTACACCAGCTGGTTTGAGGCAAGATGGTTTATTATGAGCACAGGAAGTGCAGGAGCCCACAAAATCCCGTACAGATCAGGCCCAACCAAACGAGAGCAGTGTCCCCAAGCCAATATCCTCTTTCGAAGTGCAGGTTGGACATAGGTCTTGCCAGGAGGCAGCTGCTGAAGTACGTGGGACCGATGGGATTCAAGGTCCACAGAGAACACCAGTATATCGTCAAGATAAACCTTGACACAGGGATATAGCAAATCTCTGAATATGTTGTTGTAGGCCCCACAAAGGTCCAATTAGGAGAAGACCTAGGCTCCACAAAGGTGGTCAAACAGCTCGGTGATCAGTGGCAAAGGATAGCGGTTCTCAACGGTGAACTTGTTAAGACTGCAGAAGTTGATGGTCAGAGTGACCCATCCTTTTTGGTCACAAAGAAGAAGCTTGTACCAGTCCCGGGAAGAAGGCTGACCATGAAAGGCACCTTAGCCTGTTCTGTGACAAATTTAGATGACATAATTTCAATGGGCATGGAGCACTGGGTGATAAAACCCCTGCACAACTTTTATCGGCAGGCAGGCTAACCAGAGAGGCAGGAGGAGCCCCAGGATCTTGATGCTCTTTCTGAGTAGCCATCAGTTGCTGCAACATGGCTGTGACTTGGCGGTGAAATGACCAAGCTGTTCACCCTGCGCGGCAATCTGCTGGGACTGCTGGACCACAACGGTGGTAAGATCAACCAGTTTAGACAGTGGAACCTTGGCCCTTGGTACAAGGCCGGATCTTACTGTAAGGCTCCAGTGGTTTTGGACCCACTGGACCATTGTGGACGATTACATAAGCCGACTCTTGGGACCAGAGTTTAAGTTGCATCCAGTTTTCGCCAGAGCCCGACATAAAGAGGGTTGGACTTGCTGCAGCACAGTAACACCAGGTCATTCCACAGGTGCAACTTGTCTGCGGTGGCAGCCAAGGTACAGAAATGGAAGGCAGGTTCGTGGTCGGACAGGCTGGAGGTCAGGACGGGCAGCACAGATTAAGAGTTGGGGGGACATAGCAACAGGTCAAGGCAGGCAGCAGAGGAGCCTAGGAAGAGTCAGTGCCGGATCGTGGAGAGGTGAGAGCCATGGTGGGGACAGGGGGCACACATTCACGACACACAAGGATCGCAGGAGCACCCTTGACACCACTGAGGCTCTGTCGCCCAGTGGCCTACTGAAACCTGGACCCTGCCCTGTTTGCAATCACTATAAAAGCAGAGAAATGGAGATGTGCTGTTTTACATTATATGTAGCACACTCTCCTCAGGCTGCAACAACTTCCAGGTCAGTGAGGAGAGATGGGGGAAAGCTCCCTGCACAGCTTTCAGAACAGCATAAGAACATGAAGTGTATAGCATGCACCATGTGCTGTGTACTGACCTCCTGCTCATGTCAACTTGTTATAATTCTGTCGTACTTCCATGTGCTCAAGTCTGGATTCTTCTCTGCTGTCCTGCGATTGAGCATTGGGATGGCATGTTTATGACTGCCTGCATGTCACATGTAAGTGCATGTATGAGCTCACACATGTAGAGCTTTCTGCAAGACAGATCAACTGTTCAGAAGCTTTCAGGCCTTTTTCATCCGTATACTGGCAGCAACATATGTGATACTTTTTTATATAAAAAAAAAGGTCATTTTATAAAAAAAAATCTCCCCTAATGTTGGTATCGTCCAACACTGAGCGAGATTTGTTTATTTGTCCACGACAGAATTCTGTCGTACTTTGCACTAAAAAACTGTCTTCATCACATTTATAAAGGGTTTTAGAAAGTATTCTGGCTCTCCTACGACTAACTCAACAAAAGGTGCATGGAAATAGGCATGATCTCACACCAAAAAGGTTTGTGCACCAAAAATACTGCTGACCCAACAGAATTTTGTCCTAGTTTTCTGGCGTAAAGTAAGCCAACTAATTTCAGGTGCCGAGTACGACTAGACAATCTTATACTAGGACAGATTTATCATCCAGCATTAGACACTTATATGAGTCCGGTGCAGAATAAGACTGTCCAGTCTAACTCTGCACTGTCTAACCTTTGGACACTTTTTATAAATTCGTCCCATAGTCTCACCTGGCATTCAGATGACCAGCGCAGAGTAAGGCCTCATGCACCTGACTGTGTAATCAGGTTATGAGCTAGCGTTTTTTTGAAAGACTAACTCACAGCCCCATTACTTTTTATTGTGCTCTGTCAATATGCGGTGTATACACTGTGCCGTAGATGATCTGTCTGCACTGCAAATGCTTGCGGAGTAACTGTTGCTGCGCTCTTTGTATCACAGGTAATCCCTTCTGTCACTGGTGCCCTTGCAACCCATGTCTTGGGTCACAGGCGCACCCGTGTTCCTCCGTTTGCCCCTCCACACCAGTGGCAGTCTCACTCACCTATACACGTTCCAGTGGCAGGCCATGTGCTCCGGCATGCACGTTCCCACCTCCTAGGGTGCACACAACCGCTAAAGGTCCAGCGAGCTGACGATTGCTGCTGGCCGGCACTTGTCCACTCAATCCACAGCTCTCAGGAAAGGCAAGAACCTAGGGTTCTTGGGAGAAGTGCCCCTAGGTGAGAGCAAAGCTTCCCAACACCTGAACATACCTGTGACATTCAGCTCTGCAACATGTAGCCAGTTTCTTGTTTCGTCCTTCCTGGATTCCAACTCTGCAGGAAACTTCTAGAATGCTGTCCTAGTCTTTCGGCATCGTCTTCCTGTGGTCCACTCAAGAAGCCACTGGTCATCTCATGGGCAGAAGCTCTGTGACCCGGTCCGTTACCGCACCTGTGACCCTGTGCCTGCAAATTGGGGCAGGAAAGGAAAGACTGTCATTCTATGTGCTACCTTGGTCTACATATTTTGTTCTGCTGGGTCTTCTGTGGCTGCAACATCATGTTCCTGTGCTCAAATGGCAGCCTGGTGAGTTTCTTTGCTAGGGACCGGAATACCTGTCACGCTGTTTGGTGGCACCTCATCCCGTATCCATCATGGCTTCTTCCGTGTCCTCCAAGCCTCTGATGGGTCTCCCTGCTCCATATATGGACTTGTTGGATGTCTTCCCAGAGAAGCAAGCGGAGACTCTGCCACCGCACCATCCCTACGTCTGGCCTATAAACCTGTTGCCGAACAAGTCTCCTCCATGGGGTTGGCTATGTCTACATGAAGGAGAACCCACAGAAGGGGTTCATACGCAAGTCCTCTTCTCCTGTCTTTTTTTTGGTCAAAAAGGAAAAATGCAACTCTGTCCATGCATAGACTATTGTGGTAAAAAAAAAATGTTGGCCTTCATGGAGCCAAGGTCTTTAATAAAGTAGATCTACATAGGGCGTATGACTTAATACGCGAAGGTAATTAGTGGAAGACCACGTTCAATACTTGTGATGGGCATTTTGAGTACCTAGTCATGCCATGAGGACTCTGAAATGCCCCAGCCGTATT
This sequence comes from Engystomops pustulosus, assembly GCA_019512145.1. Lineage (NCBI taxonomy): Eukaryota > Metazoa > Chordata > Amphibia > Anura > Leptodactylidae > Engystomops > Engystomops pustulosus. The sequence goes on from CM033651.1 coordinate 29,088,490, forward strand.
TCACGAGTTTGTCAGAGACTTGCTACCTGGACAATATCCTGGTGTTTTCTATGGAACTTGAGTTCCATTGGGCCTATGTACAAGTTCTAAGGCGCCTCAGTGCCAATTGGCTATATGCCAAACTCGAGTATTGCCAGTTCCACCAAAAGAGTCTTCCTTTCCTCGGATATATCATCTCTGACAAGGGACTACAGATGGATCCCACAAAGTTGTCTGCACTACTTCAGTGGCCTCACCCAGTAGGACTTTGTGCTATCCAGAGATTCCTGGGCTTTGATAATTACTACTGGCAGTTCATACCGCATGTATCCTACCTCGTGTTTCCCATTGTGGAGCTGACCAAGAAAAACGCTAATCCTAAACTCTGGCCTCCGGCAGCTGAAAATGCTTTCTCCAAGATGAAGTCTGCCTTTGTCAGTATCAGGCTGTGTGAGAACGGAAGTAGAGGCAAACTGTTCCTGCTGGAGGTTGATGCCTCTTCGGTTGGTGCTGGAGCCATTCTCGCCCAGAAAGGGCCCAAAGATCAAACTCTCAAGTGTGGCTTCTTCTCCAAAACCTTCTCAGCTGCAGAGAGGAATTACTCCATGGGTGATTGGGAACTTCTGGCCATAAAGCTTGCTTTGGAAGAGTGGCGTTATCTTCTGGAAGGAGCTTGTCATCCGGTCTGTATCTACACGGATCACAAAAATCTCCTATAGCTCCATACTGCTCAGCACCTCAATCCACGTCAGGCTCGTTGGTCCCTCTTCTTTTCTAGTTTTAACTTCCCGATCCATTTCTGTCCAGCAGAGAAGAAGTTCAAGGCTGATACCCTCTCTCGTGCCTCTGACGTAATTAGGGAAGAACCAGATCCTTGACATATCGCTCCTCCTGAACGGCTTGTTGTTGCCGCTCCTACGGCAGATTCCTCTCAGCAAGACCTATGTCTGACCTGCTCTTCAAAAGAGGATATTAACCTGGGGACGTTGCTCTGATGTGGCTGGACACCCTGGGGTGCAGCTGTCTGTCGATCTCATCCTCGTTTCTACTAGTCGCCAGGTCTGGTCAAGGGACTTTGTGAGTTTCTGCACTTTCTGTGCCCAAAATAAGTCCTCATGTCTCAAGCCAGCAGGTCTGCTCCTGCCACTGCCGATACCCAGCTGCCCGTAGACTCACGTGGCCATGGACGTCATCTGGGTGGTCACTAGGATGTCCCACTTTGTTCCTCTGCCGGGTCTCCCGTCAGCTCCTTGTCTTGCCAGCCAGTTCTTCCTCCACATCTTCTGGCTTCATGGACTTCTTCAACACATTGTTTGGGTCCAGTTTGTTTCCAGGTTCTGACGTTCCTTGAGCAGCCAACTGCAAGTTAAGCTGTACTTCTCATCTGTATATCATCTGCAGACTAATGGGCAAGTGGAGAGGGTCAACCAGACTCTGTGCTACTATCTATACAACTTTGTCTCCGCTCGTCAAGAAAATTGGTCGACCCTCTTACCTTGAGTGGAATTCTCATATAATTCTCTGGAATCTCATCCTCAACATACTCGCCCAACTCTCCCTCTGCAAGTACCTTCTGATGTTCCTGCTGTGGAAAAATTGGCTCAAGACCTCAAGTCCATCTGGGAGCAAACACGTCAGTCTCTACTTCGGGCATCCACCCGCACCAAAACCCAGGCCGACAAGAAAAGCAGGTCTCCTCAAATCTTCTCTCCAGGTGATAAAGTGTGGCTTTTTTATAGATACATCAGGCTAAGCATTCCCAGCTACAAACTTGGTCCTCATTTCTTGGGTCCATTTAAGGTGCTGAAGAGCATTAACCATGTGGCATATAAGTTTCAGCTTCATCCTACCATGCACATCCTGAACTCCTTCCACTCCTTCTAAAGCCTGTTATCCTGAACAGCTTCTCTCGGCAAGTACCTTCTTCTGAGGCTTATTCCACCAATGTCTTTGAGGTAAAGGAGATCCTGGACGTGAAGTCGGTTCGAGGGAAGCACTTCTTCTTTATCAACTGGAAGGGGTTCGGGCCAGAATAGAGATCCTGGGAGCCTGAAGACAATATTCTGGACCGTATTGTTCTTCAAAGATACCTTCAGACCAAAAAGAGGGGGAGGCCGAGGGGGGGTGGGGTACTGTCTAAGGTCAAGGTGCACCCATGTTCCCATTTCCCATTGTGACCTCGAAACCTGTTCCTGACTCTGATTCTCTGCTGCCTGTCCTGAACTTCTGCCTTGTTCCAGACTCTGATCCTGTGCCAACTGCCCCTACCTCCTGCCTGACCACGACTCTGTCTCTGCCTTACGATTCTGTACCTCGCCTTGGCCACCACAATGAAAAAAGTTGCACCTCTGGAGAGACCTAGTGGTATCCAGCCGCAGTAAGTCCAACCAGCTCTGCGGCGGGCTCTCATGAAAACCAGGTGCCACTTAAGCAGGTGTCGGAGAACGTCATCACTCGCACATTCCTATTGAGGGGTCACAGAAAAGGATCATGTTGCCCTACTTGCAGTCCACCAAGTGCACACAGTTTGTGTAAAGTACATGAGACCTAAGGCTGCTGACAAAGTGCCTGTGGTTAGCCACAGCAAAAGCTCCTACAACTAACCGCCAGCAATTTATAGTACAGCAATCCTGCACTGTCCATCCTGCGGAATGAGCTGTTGTTTTTATTGATACCACTTTCTCTTCATATATATTTATGTGTTGAAAGGAAAAGTATGCATTTTAAACAATCTGCGGGGTAGTTGGTCATGAGATGGTTAAAGTAAATATATACAAAATTAGAGTGTGCTGAAGAACTACAGCTTTCATCACCTTTTTCAACTGCTGGGAGTTGTAGCTTTAAACAGGAAGATACTAATGTGAAATGTATTTATATAAATACCCTGTTTCCCATAAAATAAGCCCCCCCCCCCATAGCTTAGAAATACAAGGCCTCCCCTAAAAATAAGACCTTGCGGCCATTATTGCTACAGCTCCCCCACGCCATACATGAGTATTAGTAGATCACTTAGCTACTGCAAGTGGTTGTGACACGGGTAAATAATTAATGGGATAAAATCACTGAGTGTTGTAGTGCAAATGCGAAAAGAGCCGAAGAGTTATAAGGAGGTTAAAGAAGTTTTATTTTTTTTTTCATAAGACATTCCCTGAAAATAAGATCTAGTGCCGCTTTAGGAGCAAAAATTAATATAAGACACTGGGGCACATTTACTTACTTACATTTGCGCCCAATATCATACATGTGTCGCTTCCCCGACAGAGTTCACCATTTTTTGAGTGGCGCATCTAAGTACTTGGTTTGCGAAACAATTTGAAACTTAAATTCCACTTTCAGCCCGAATCAGTTGGACAGTCTGTTGGCACATCCCCTTATTTGTGTTGCTTGGAAGCCAGCACAGACACTTCTTAAATACCCGTGCATACTTATTTTATATAAATACTGTCCTTTCAATAAACGAATTGGAAAAAAAAAAAAAAAAGAGAACAGTCCGGCAAAAGTGAGGAACTTCCAATCCCTACCCTTCCCTGGTCGAACATGATGGACAAGTGTCTTTTTTCAACCGTATACACTATGAAACTATGAAACTCGACCCTTTGTAAATGAGCCCCACTGTCTTATTTTCGTAGAAACACAATACCTCTGTGTAGGAGGCCATCATACAAGCATACCTCCGATCTTATGAAGAAATAGTGATCCAACAGTTATACATTTCACAAAATAGCATAATGCAGAGATCAGCTCATCCTGCAGCTCATACACCAAAGTATATTTATATAGCACCATCAAATTCAGTAGTGCTTTATATACAAATATATTACATTATAGAGTACAAACATTCATGTGGAACAATGGGAGTGAGGGCCCTGCTCGCAAGAGCTTACAGTATATGAGGATGTATTAGAAAATAAAGAAGTGCAACAGTCCTGAAGAAAGCAAGCACTCATACTTGGGTTACGTCCATAGTTTTTGCAGTCCATGTGTTGTCACTGTGTAATCAGTCTCTGTGTCATATGTAGTCCCTGTGTAATCTGTGAATAATTTGTTTATATTTAAACTCCAAAAAGTCGCACGGCCAGCGACCACAAATACCCTTTAGCCACCAGGGTTAAATAATAAAACTCAACTTTTATTAATTTTAAATTAAGAATTTGTAGAGAACGAAACACTCTTTAAAATCGACAGACGGGCAACAGAGGAAGGGTCAATGGAGTAGGATTCTACTAAGATGCTCCATTAGGGCTATAGTATAATATCCTCCTGTAGGGAGATTGATCAGTTCTCACTCAAAGATACTATATGTCACTGTAGTGAACGTATTGTTCATGGAGACCACCTAGTCTATTCCTATATAGAGGGTTGCCTTATTTCAGGCTCCACAATGATTCTAGTTAACCCTCACTAGATTTATATACAGTTCATTACCCTATCCTATGAATTGTCTGCTGCCCTATTAAAATTCAAACGTGTCGCTCAACCAAGCCCACCCAACATGTTTCGCCGAACTGGCGTCATCAGGGGTTTGGGGCTGACTGCTACATGATCGGCGTGCAATGAAAGCTTTTATAAACTATCGGTTCCTAGCTCGTCATACTGCGCCGCTCATCTGAGGTGACATTATCCTATGAATGCAATTCCTACAAAGGATTAGAGCTTGGGACTCCGTTAGGGGCTTAGAGATAGGCTAGTAAGCCCCAACGTTTCATACCTCAGACCGGATGTTGATAAATTATTGTCCAATCAGGAGTTGTGAAAAAAGTCGCTCCCGATCCACATCAGAATACGTCATCCCCTATATTGGTAAATCACTGCTTGCTGTTCGCGCATGCTTGGTAAGAAGTACCAAAGGATGAAAGCAAAGGAGAAAGAGGAAGAAGAAAGAAGAAGAAAGAAAGCAAGAAGAGTGAGTATTTTCAATGCTGTTTAAGATATGTTAGGACGGGAGTCCTTAAAAAGGGAAATATATAATATGTAGAATGGGAGACACTTATGGGTTAGGGGAAAGAGAGGGGGTGTGTGTTAAGGCAGAATGCGGATTGGTGCATCCCTATTTTGTTATGTCCGCTCTTATAGTGCTATTTAAGAGAAATTAGGTATATGCGTAGGAAAATTCAAAGGAAATTAAGTATATACATAGGAAATGATAAGTAAATAAATTGATAAGGTGAATAATAAGGTGATAATCAGTTTATATGGATTCACAAATACAGGAGGCTGGCAAATAATGTCACTACCTTGTTCCAACCACTTCAACCAATGAGTGACCCGCTTGGACCAGGAAAGGTCTTGTGGTCCAAATGCCACTACTGCTCTGGTCGCCACTAATGGATTACAACAGTCCACTACAATTAGAAACAAACTGTCTGATTCACACTGCATGTGGGTATTGGAAGTCAGCTAACCTCCTTATACAATATACCATCTTTTCATTTAGCAGTTTGTGGGCCCTAGGCCTGTCCCAGTCTATCCCTGCATGTCAAAGCAACCTATTAGTTTCTATTAATTCTGTCATCACTAGCTACTATGTATACCATGCAGTGATATCCTGAAATGCTTTGATCATGCCAAGGGTTTTGCAAACAAAGTGGCCATATTAATCTAACCTGAATCCCAAATGGAAAAAGGAGTCTGAATAATGATCCATACTTCTTGAAGGGGAAATCCAGGAAATTCTTTATCTTTTATCTCTTATTAATGGAGCAGAACAAACATGCATGCCAATATTCTATTAGTCATTTTATTTTCCTCCTTTAATTATTGCTTTGATATCTACAAAACCCATACAGCTCTACATACTAAAATTGAACATAGTCTATACTAGGTCTAGTCTTTAATGGAGACATGTAGAGGCAGATCCTTCTAAAAAGTAAAAAGATACAGAGGGAAATGTTCTGTACATTTCACAAACTATATGGCCTTCACTGTAGCTGCTAATTTCTACACTATGTATTTGTCTTTTGATGCAGAATTCAGATAGTTTAGTCCTGATAACTAACCTACATACAAGACCTTTGTATGTGCACTGTGTGCAGTAGCAAAAGTAGTTAAATTCCAGGTCAAAGTCCCAAAAACACCTACAGAGCATGTATTAATAGAGCCTTACTCTCAATAATGCTATGGCTTAGAATTTTTATTATTTCAAATAGTCAGTAACACTATGGCAGCACTGTAAAGCTTTGTGGACAAATGTCCTCCAGCCTTAAAGTGGTCAACCTCTTTGCACAGAGATGCTACCAGTGTATGAAAAGGTCTCAAGGGGTGAGCCCTTGTCATACAGAGGTGGGGTTTGCTGTATATAGTAATGGAATATAGTAGTAATGCAGTATATGGTAGGAGAAATCAGTCCATACAGGATTAAACTACACTTGAGTGTAGTGTAGAGTGTAGAGTGTTGAATCCCAAAATGTAAAAACAACAGAAAATAGCAGCCAAATATACAAAACAATACTTTTATAGTGCAGAGCGTGAAGGTGTTAAGAGCCCTATCTGAGTTCTTCCTACATGTGTATAAAATATTCGGACTGCAGGAAAGGAGAAAAGCGCAAGTATAGTTCTCCATTTCCTAGTCATCCTATGCAGCAGCACACAAACAAGGGGATGTAGCAAGATTAAATAGGTAGTATCACAAAGAAGACAGAGCCACTTGTCCAAAAGCTGCCTCTTCCTCCTCAACATCCTGCTGGTCTGATGAAAGTATGGACCTGAGACCAGGGTGCTGCACCACATATTCTTTACACCAGAGATCTTTCTCTCTCTGCCCAAGTCTGCTAATCCGTTCTTGTGATCAACCTTTTTGAATGTGTTAAGATCTAAAATAAATTTTCAATTTTTTGGCATACATTTTGTGTTGCTTTCTTTGTAGATTAATCATGTAAGGGCTCATTCACATGGCCAGGAACATGGATCCCAGCCGAGCACAGGGCCCGGAGGAGGATTCAGGTTGACCATGATTTGCGGCATGGTCACCCGGTTCAGTCACAGTGTGGTGAAGCACTGTGTGCTCCCAGATGGAGGTTTTGGCACAACAATCTGTAATGAAAATCACACCCTCTGTAGCCACAAAAGGCAATATCATGAAGGATCTTTTCTCTAGAATCTTTAATACCCTAAAGAACATCGGCACAGGAGGGAATATGTAGACCAGGCTGAAGTCTCATGAATTCAATAAGGCATCCAGAGCTATTGGTCTGTCTAGGTGAGATAGGGAACCAAAAACTGCCATTTTCCTGTTAGCTCTGGTAGCCATCAGATTATATGTGTTATATGGTAAAAAAAAAAAAAAACCTCCTGATTTATTTCAGTATGGGGCACATTTACTAAGGGTCTGCACACCGCATTTTTGCCGGGTTTCCCGACTATTTCCGATTTGTGCCGCATTTAACTGGGGTTTTTGGCGCACGCGATCGGATGACTTTCATGCGACACAAATCGGGGGGCATTGCCGTCGAACAACCCGACTGATTCGGACTTAGTCGCGGGATTCAAAATTCAAATTGTGTCGCAAAGACATGCACTCACATACACTGGGAAGAAGAAGGTGAACTCCGGCAGACCTCAGCAGGGAAGTGACACATGCAGGATATCGGGCGCACGATCTTAGTTAATCGCACCGGACTTCATCCTTGTCAGACAACCCACCTCAGGGATCGCGACAGGACCGGGTAAGTAAATGTGCTCCATTGTCTTTGGATGGCCTGGTGATGCCTAAATCTATCTGTTGATAGATATCATTGTTGATTCCTTTGATATAGATGGCCTTTAGATAGGCTTTTTCTTCCATCAAGTGTAGGTTCCTTTTCTGTTTGGGTAACTAATGGTTACCATGTTATCTGACTGCACTTCCACATCTTTGGCTTTTAACATTTTTTGAAAAGGTTTCAAGGCCTTCAAGGTTACTGCATTTAGTTCCAGAAGATTAAAGGAAAAAGTCTTCACCTGGCTTTCTATATTACATAAGGCAGTCTTGGACTTTGTAAGTAATCCACAGCTTAAGACATACAGATCTGATGCTTGCTACAGAGCCATACTTTTTTGCCACCAATCTCACATCTTGATTGGAGACATCACATAAGAATTCACTGGCCAATGAAATATATCTAAACGCCTCTAGGAATCCATCTGGACCCCTCCTGTATATCATCTTTGAACTGATTCAGGTAAATTTTGAGAGATTTTGCTTCTAAATCTTCTAAAGGATGTATGTGTCTTGTGGTCTTAATACCTCATTTAAACTAGAACCATCTTCTACTGGAACTAATGTTTAATGTTTAATTTTGCTGTCACATCCATACTGGGAAGAGATTTGTAATATTTAATATCACCTTAAACCAATTAATAAGGGAGGGGGATGCCTCTGCAATTTTCATTCAACATATGAATCTATTTTTTTCACAAATGTGCATGTGTCTGCACAAACAGTTAGAAACTGGCTCAAAGAGGACGGTATGAGGGCCTGACATACACAGATGGGGGTTGTGCTCACAGTTCGACAGTGTAAAAAACATCAGGATTGGAAAGTTTGCTACTGGCATCCTGTGCTCTTCACAGATGAAAGCAGGTTCATACTGAGCACATGTGACAGACATGACAGGATCTCGAGATGCCGTGGAGACGCCTGACTGCCATTAGGTACAAGGATAAAATCCTTAGGTCCCTTCTACACTTGCGTTTTCCACGTGCGTGTTCTGCGCATGCTTATGACGTGCAGAACTTGCATTGCACTCTGACCCATTATAATCTACAGGCTTTTTTAGATTTGCATTTTTTTTCATGCACACACGCACATTTTTTAATGCGCATTTAAATTTCAGCATGCTCTACTTTTGCAAGTCACGCGCGTGAAAAACACACCATACAAGTCTATGGAGATGCATCAAAAATCACATTGCACTCTGAGACACATGCAAGTCCAATGCAAGTGCAATGCGTTTTTCACGCATCAATTGCCATAGAAAAGATAGAGCTGAGTCTTGAGTCCTTTTTACGCGGGTTAAAAATGCATTGAAATTGCATTGAAAATGTGTGTGAAAAACTGAGACACTGTACAAACTCTGATGCAAAATGTCAGTTTTTCACTGACCAAACCTTGATTGAACTCTGATCCAAAATGTCAGATTTTCACTGACCAAACCCTGATGGCACCATGATTAGACTCTGACCTGATCTGCAATGCAAGTGTGGAAGGGCCCCCTTTTAAAACCATATTCTGGTGCGGTTGGCCATGGGTTCCTCCTAATGCTGGACAATGCTAGATCTCATGCGGCTGGAGTGTGTCAGCAGTTTCTACAGGATGAAGGCATTGAAGCTATGGAATGGCTTGCTCGTTCCCCAGACCGGAATCTGGAACATCATGTCTCCCCTATCCAGGAGTTGGCAGATACAGGTCTAGTAGGAGATCCCTTAGGACAGTGATGGGCAACCTTTTGAGCTTGGTGTGTCAAAATTTGCCAAAAAACCGAGCATAACTCGGATGGTGTGTCACCTTGACAAAAAAAAACATAATTTTGTGATATTTATAGTTTTAAATAACAAATATGTATAATTATTTAACTTCTAGGGTACTTTAATCCTAGGTTGTGTGATTGATCCTACCATGTACTACAGTATGGCAGTATATGGAGATTTTCCACATCATCTATTTATTATAATGTGCGGCAACTCTCAGACCTCCTGGCTACTGCACCTGGCCGTGTAGGAGCCGAGGATGAAACTTAATCTCCGGCGGCCGCGTGTCACTGAAAATGGCTATGCGTGTCAGCACTGACACACGTGTCATAGGTTGGCCATCACTGCCTTGGGAGACCATCTGCAACCTCCTCTTAAGGAGCATGCCAAGGCATTGTAGAGAGGTCATACTGGCAGGTGAAGGCCGCAAACAATACTGAACTTCATTTTAACTTGTTTAAAGGAAATCAGATCAAAGTTGGATCGGCCTGTAGTGTGTTTTTCCACTTTAATTTTGTGGGCTACTCCAAGTCCAAGTCTGCATATGATTATTTTGTGATTTTGTCAGCACATTCAACTTTGTACAGAACAAAGTATTCAATGAGAATATTTCATTTATTCAGATCTATTTAAGTGTTCCTTTTTTTTAACGGTGTATAATAAGACAATACAGAGCACAAACATAGTTATAGGGAACAATAGGAGGGCCTTGCAAGAGCTAACAGTCTATGAGGATGGAGGGATGACACAAGAAATATAAGAGTGTGTGTAATGATCCATCCATTCTTTAAAAGGGAATGGGATAGTTATAAATTGATAAATAAAAATACTGCTGTGTGAACCAGCAGTCACCTGTCCTCTTATATACAAAGTGCAAGGTCAAATAGACTGCTGGTGTTTGCTGGATAACGAGAGGAGTACACAGGATGGGATAGTTGAGAGATTTGAAGTTGCATGCAGTTAGCTAGTGTGATAGGCTTGCTTAAAGAGATGGGTTTTAAGAGCATGTTTGAAGCTTTGGAGGTTGGGTATTAGACTGGGCGAAAAACTGAGATGAGAGAGGAGTGTTAGGGAGGTCTGGCATTGTGTAGAGCTTTGTGGGTGAGGGTGAAGGAGACAGGCAACCAGTGCAGTGACTGGCACAAACTTGTGGCATCTGTGTAGCATTTGGTCAGCAACAAGTCTGGGTGCAGCACTAAGAGGAGATTGCAGAGGAGATCATTTAGGTAGTGTTTAGGGAGTTACAACAGTCTAGTAGAGAGTGAATCAGGGCCATAATAAGCATTTATTTTAGTTTCAATTGTAAGAAATGGGTGGATTCCAGAAATATTTTGTAGGACTAAAAGAAAATAGAAAAGGAGAACTGCATAGTAGTACCAGTAGGAAAGAAGAATGCATTCATTTGGGACTCAGATATCAGATCTCATAGATCAGATCTTATAGATAGAGATGGGCGAATCGATTTTAAACGATTCTAAATTCATTTAGAATTTCAGGAAAACTTTGATTCGTCACAAATCTGAAGTTTACAGTGATTCATGGGAACAAATTTCGAATCCCCCCCCTTTATTACCAAAATGGCCACGAGCACAACGTGTTACATGGGGCAAAAACTCTGGGAAGAAGAAAGGAACATGGTGGTACTGTTCCTCACTGCATGGTGGTAGTGTTCCTCACTGTATGGCAGTAGTATTCCTCACTGTATGGCGGTAGTGTTCCTCACTGTATGGCGGTAGTGTCGCTCACTGTATGGCGGTAGTGTCGCTAGTGAGTGGTATGGCGGTAGTGTTCCTCACTGTATGGGGGTAGTGTTCCTCATTGTATGGCTGTAATGTGTCACGGCCTTACCCACGATCCTTGGTACGGATCATGCGTACACCAGTGCCCTCCTACGTGGCGCGTTGCCCCCCCAGCCCCAGCTCTGCTCGGGTCCCGGCGTGTAAGCCACACGCCACCTTCTCTCCAGGCAATGCGCTCCCACTGCTAGGGTGTGAACGCCGACTTCTCACGACTTAAAGGGCCAGCGTCCTCCTGATTGGAGTTCGCTAATCCAGCCTCACCCTTATAATCCGGCACCTCCCTTCCTTCCTTGCCGGATTGTCAACATTCTAATGGAACTTCCAAGGTTTCCACACCTCGCTTCCCACAGCAGTTCCTGTTGAAGTGACTGCCCACCAGCATTTCCACACGCTCCTGTCTTCCAGCGTTTCCAGATGTCTCCGTGTTCATCCAGCGTTTCCAGATGCCTCCATGTTCATCCTGCGTTTCCAGACGCCTCCATGTTCTTCCAGCGTTTCCAGACACCTCCGTGTTCTTCCAGAGTTTCCAGGTGCTGCGGTGTTTCCTGTCTCCAGCGTTCCCATACGCTCCTGGTGGTTCCCGCATTCCCAGACACCTCCAAGCCACCAACTCTCCTCCAAGGACCTCTCCGTTACTGCCCTCCTGGGTCCTGTGCCAACTGCTGCCTGCCATGAGTTCCAGCTCATCCTTCCAAGCCGCATTCCTGCTGTCATCCCAGGCTCAGACTGTGTCCTACATCCATGGCTGCCAACGCGGGTTTAGTCGCACCCGTGGAACAACCTGGTGGCACCCCGCCGCAGCAATACCATCCCGCTTTGCAGCGGGCTCTGGTGAAGACCAGGGTGCCACTTAGACTCCGGTCCCAGGTTGCTGCTAGTACTCTCTCCATCTCCTGCGGTGGTTTGGAGGGTCCACTGGTCCACAGTGTTCCTCACTGTATGGCGGTAGAGATACCAAATTTGTATATGTTTTATAATGTTTTCATACATTTACAAAAATTAAAACCTCCTGTACAATCTTTTTTTTTATTTTGCCATCTTTTGGCGCTAATACATTTTTATACTTTGGTGAACGGAACTGTGGGTGGTGTCATTTTTTGCAACTTTTGATGCCATTTTCATTTTAAAGACTTTACCACCTTTTGATCACTAAAAATTAATATTTTTAATATTTTTCAAAATGGCAAAAAAAGTGCAATTTTTTACTTTGGGCGCTATTTTCTGTTACAGGGTTAAACACAGTGAAAAAACGTTATTATATTTTGATAGATCAGGCTTTTCTGGATGCGGCGATAGCTAATGTGTTTATGATTTTTACTGTTTATGTTTATATCAGTTCTAGGGAAAGGGGGGATTAGAATTTTTAGCTTTTTTTATTATAATTTTTCTTTAAACTGTTTTTATTGTTACTATTTTTCAGACTCCCTAGGGTACTTTAATTGGTCCTATCATATACTGCCATAATACATTATGGTATTATATGGGGATTTCCCTCCTCATTCCTTAGAATGTGCTGATCACACCTTGTAACGAAGGGGTTAAACCGAGGCAGCCTTTGGTCTTCGGAAGACGGCCTCTGTCATAGCGACGAGACACCGCTCCCCGACGCGGGGAGTGACACACGGCCAGCTGCCAATGATCTGCGGGTTAACAAAGACTTACCAGCTATAGAGAGGGCTCAGCCCGTGAGCCCTCTCCATGCATCTGCACCTGGCATGTGACATTCCGTTACGTCACATGCCGTGACTTAATTCGGTTAAAAGCAAATTTTCTCAGAAAATTTGGCGAACCGGGTCGAATCAAATTTACATTCGCCCATCTCTACTTATAGGCCTTGTAATAAGCTTAAAGGGGTTGACCACCTTTTTAGTAAAATTTGAATAATGCTATCATGTATTGTCCATAATTATGTAAATGCAGACGAAAATTTCATGAAAAGTAGCAATCGTGGTGCTGGCACCTACAAGAAAAAACCTTTGGTCCTTCATCCGTCCATAAAATGAACGTTGCTGGGGAGTTAATTGCTTTCTAATGAGTGCGGTCACGATGTATGATCACCGCACGATGCGGTCACGATGTATGATCCTTCACACAAGTGCAGTTCAAGTGCACTGAAGAAACGAGGGTGCACATGGGCAGACATCACCCTTCTATGTCAGGGGAGCAGAGCACAGCAGATCAACAGTTCGTGCTCCCACTCCCAATTTGGCTTACACTCAAGTATATATGGTAATTATGGAAATATGTTATTATATTAAAGGTTTTGGCCACCTTTCCACTAAAATTTTAAGTCTTGTCACCTGTCCTGCCAGTTGCAGGGAAGTAACCTATGTGTTTGTGTGCTCTTGAAGGATGACCAGAGATTTTTTTTTCTCAATTGGAAAAGATATTAAAAGAAATAATTGGCTGAATAAAGTTTATGATTTAAAGATATAGAGAATATGATTGACTTCATAAAGTTAGTTTATTAAGGGATACATGTCAGGGCTATTTGGGCCACTAAGGGTATCTACACAATTTGCATATTATGTGCACATTTTCTGCTCAGCATTTGGGGGCTGTAAATCTTCAGCCTAAGGCGATTTCATCAAAGTGTGTGGGATTTGTGACCATCCCAAACACACATTGCGGAAAAAATTGCAGCAGAAATGTCTTTCCAATACAGATTTCTGATCCACGGCAAAAAAGGGACATATCATTTCAATGCAAAGGTTGAGCTCTGCCCTATGTTGTGGAAAACAACCCCAGCATAGGGTACATCTAGGGTACATCTGATCGCTAGGGTACATCCTCTAGCCATTACTCAAAAATAAAATCACTCTAGGCACCAACTCGGTATGTGTTATGTGTTCTCAAAAGAGAGAGTTCAATGAGCCATGGTGCAATTGGAGGTAACCATTTTCCCCGAGAAGAAAGAAATGGGTATGTAACTGCTCAATCTTATTCATATCCTTTCATAGAGCTAAATGTTCCAGCACTGATAGATGATAATCTCCATTCAATGGCTAGTGTTACTTCATGATACATCACCATAGTCAAAGGAGAAAAAAGCAGAACAAACTAATCAAAACATAACTGCTATCTGCGCATCACTTCAACCAAATTATATAGAAGACTCAGGCCTTGTTATTTCCATTTTGTATTTGAAGTTGTTTATAATTTTATATGGTTATATGGTAGTATACCTTGAAGTAGTTGTCCCTGAGTGTGGGACCTTGTAAATAAGATTACAGTGCACTGACAACCATAATGTGCTTACCAACTCACAATCTTAGTTCAATGCTTAAAACTTCTAGATGACTGTGATAAAAGCTATGAATAGTCCCTGTCTCTGCTTTCTTTGAATGTATCAGGGTCATGAGTGAATGGCTCCTAGGAATTCCACATGCTGTTCATAGCAGAGGCAGACAACATAATTGGGCAGTGAGCCAATGGCTTAAGTGTCATAGTTCATTAAAGTTCTAAAAATTCATATGTGGCGGTTATAGTAGATATGTATGTACACATGTGTAAGACGCTAGTCAAAATACATATAAACAGTTGTTAGAATACAACCTTTGGTGATATGAGACTCAAATGATGAGAATGAATATAATTTAATATTTAAAACTAGACTATTATTAGGTTAGATCAAAGAGGTCACTTTACCAAATAGTAGAATCACCAATGCACCCAGTGTAAGAATATTGTACTTCATAACTGTAGTTTTCTCCAGTTATGCTATTTTTAGCATTTTTAATTTTTAAATATTTCTTAAACTAACCTATTGTCACATCTGAACACAATGTATTTTACCTACCTGGATGTCCTTCTCCTACAGATTCAGAAGTGAACATAAATGCTCCAACATCTTCCACTTGTTGGTCACCTAAGCCATCTACTGGTCCATTCATGGTTTGGCTTCAAATTAAGAAGTCCGAAGAATAAATTTTTAAAAATGGTCTACGGAGCACTTGTGCAGATCTGACAGCTGATGGACTTTTTTTTTTTTTTTAACTCAGCAAGGCTGCAAGATCTAGTTACTGCTAGTAGCTCAGTAACTTGGCTGTGTGTGTTTAAGACTAAACCCGCCTATCCCTGTGTCACAGTTCAGTTTTGCTGTCAATCACACAAGTTCTCCAATACATGGGAAATCTTTCAAATGACTGGGTCACCCCAAAAACATTATTCGTAAAAATAGAGAGGTTGTGGACAACAAAAAGAGGGAGGAACTTTTGGAGAGTAAAACTAAAAGAGGGTCGGGTGGGAGGATCCCATTTTTTACTACTTACAATGACAATGTTCATAAAAAAACATTGGTCGATTTTGAAAACTAATAGAACAGATATTGTTGAATTCAATAATCCCTGCTTATTTCTAATAGAGAATCCAAAAATATTAAGGACATTCTAGTCAAGGCTGATGTGGGCCCATTGAAGACCCACATACAGTCAGGCCTATGGGGCAAGAGGCGCACTGGAAGCTTTCTGTGCAGAACATGCGTCAATTGCTAAAAGGAGAAACCTTTACACATAACAACAAGGAATTTAAAATCAGACATTATTTGGACTGTAATAGCAATCATGTGATTTATTTGTTAAAATGCCCATGTGACCTAGCATACATAGAAGAGACCACATTAGATTTCAAAACTAGGTTCACCCAACACATTGCACAGTCTGTAAAAAACAACTTGACTTACCCATATCTAGGCACTTCGCAGAAAAGGGACACATTGAGGGCCAACTTAAGTGTGTACTCATAGACCATATATCACTCCTGAGAGGTGGAGGTAATCGTGAAAAGCTATTGAGAGCTAAAATGGATCTTCTGTTTAAATACCCTACAACCCAATGGGTTGAACATGGACTTCAATTTGGGGAGTTTAATTTGGAGAGTATTCTTTAAAATTATGCAGCACCTATGCATGATATTGGAGATTTTCCTTATATTCTGTATTCCTCAACGTAAGACAAGTGTTTATCTTAATTCTTATTGGACACTAATTGGAATCTCTTTTTTTGCAGATCATACATCTATACAGGCCACAGAACACTCTTTGGGGTGGATGTTCTCTCCTTCATGGACTTGCATCTTCACTTTTCAATCATTTGTATATATTTGCCATGTTGGAATTTTTGGATGTGTGACCACCATTTGACAATAAATATTCATATTTGTATTACGTTTTCGCTACTGATCTTGTTGACACTTTTGCTCCACTTGTGGGTCAATATTTTGACTTGGGTGTTTCTATGTCCAATAGTATGTAACCAGTCTTTAGGTTGACTTTGTGCTGGTAGCATGACCATCATAAATGGTCTGCGACAAGCACTGGAGTCACCATCTTTGGGGATACATCACAGTCCCCTTAAATGGTCTCACACTTCACACATTCATATGTGTACACACCCACACAAATAGTGGTTTGCATTATTTGGCTCTTCAGGATGGGGTACTTCCCCTTTAAGAGCAACTTATTCTATGAAGTGCATGTGCAGTTTAGCCCTCAATAAGTGTTGCACATGCATTTTATATATTTCTATGCACTTTAACTTAATTTTTTATAAACGCTCTGTTAATTTCAGTATCATGTATTCCCCTTTAATAGCAATGGAGTGATATGTTTGCGAGGTGAATTTACATTGTATATCTTGCAGTGTACCTTTTATATATTTCCTATGGTTTTTCCTGTCAAACAGTGGCCACATGTATACTTTTTATTATTTTATTTTTCTTATGGGTATAATTTTCAAGACACTATGTGCTGTTGCCCTTTACAAACATGGCGCCAAGGGTCTCTGGATCGCAGTGCACAAATCTTTGGCGCGGGTGCATTGGGACTGCAGAGAAGCCGATACATGTGATCCACTGGAGTGGAATGTAAAACAAATGGAGACACACTCTGACTCAATAGAGGTTTTTTAAACACCTATTCACACTTGATACAAAATGTCCCAGTATGTATATAATTTTATATGTATAAATCTAATTTTATGTAAATCGTGCACTTTAAGACAAACCCAATTGTATTCACTGTTGTACCATGTATTTCCTATACTGTATAAACCCGAATGGGTTCACTTGTTAAATTGCTTGATGAAGGTGGTACATACCGAAACGTCGCCACTGTTTCAATAAACTTCACCCTTTGGAATTTTGTATTTTTGGAGTGCTGCCTACACTTTTTCTAACTGTAGTTTTCTTCAGTTATGCTATTTTTAACATTTTTAATTTTTTAAATATTTCTTGAACTAATCTGAACACAATGTATTTTACCTACCTGGATGTCCTTCTCCTACAGATTCAGAAGTGAACATAAAAGCTCCAACATCTTCCACATGGTGGTCACCTAAGCCATCTACTGGACCATTCATGGTTTCCCTTCAAATTAAGAAGTCTGAAGAATAACTTTAAAAAATGGTCTATGGAGCACTTGTGCAGATCTGACAGCTGATGGACTTTTTTTTAACTCAGCAAGGCTGCAAGATCTAGTTACTGCTAGTTTCTCAGTAACTTGGCTGTGTGTGTTTAAGACTAAACCCGCCTATCCCTACGTCACAGTTCAGTTTTGCTGTCAAACAGGCACGTTCTTTCAAATGACCATGTGAAAAAGTTGGAAGAAACATTTGTCTCTCAGGAAAAAACAACGGGTTCCTAAGTGTTGGCATGTCAACTAAATAACAGTTGTAGTGGAGAGAAAGTTGTGGAGAGAAATCCTAGCCAATGATCTTCATGGTTGTACAGTTACTTACCTGTCCGAGGAGTTCACCCGAAGTGCATTCTTCTAACGATAATTCACAGTGGCGTAATTCGCTAAGATCGTGCACCCGATATCCGGCATCTGTCGCTTCCCCACTCAGGTCCGCTGGAGTTTACCTTTTTGTTCCCAGAGTATGTAAGTGCATGTCTTGCGACACAATTTTAAAGTTAAATCCCTGAGTCTGCCGTTAACCAGAGTCTGCTGTTAACTGAAGCCTGCCGCTAACCAGAGCCTGCTGACTGAGGTTTGTTGTTTTGGAGCCCATTTGCCTGGGGCTGACTGGTTGAGGACCTGTTTTGGGGTCTGCTGTCTGGGGTTTCCCAGGGGAAACTTGCCGTTTGGGTTTTGCCGTATGGGGTCTGCCGCTGGGGTTTGCCGACTGGGTCTGCGATCTCGGTTGTGCCGGCTAGGCCTAGTCTGGCTCAGCCTGTTGGCTTGGTCCCCTCTGGGTTGACTCCGCTGGTGTGGCTTGATTGGCTTGCTCTTGCTAGTTGGTATTTGAGGCCATGGTGCCATCAATTTTGTGGAATGACTGGTACAGATCTATGGACAATGGGCTAATTGATCAGTCACAATAGACTCTTGGTTAAATGGACATTTTTGCTTGGTGACTGAGGTATTACTTGCTGGGCTGCTTATCTATTTCACACTGTTTAAGTACAGTTCCATGGTCATAGTTATATTAGGATTTGGGAATTTACCTGGGTTTATGTTTGATAACTCTTGATGTAATTTACTCCTATATTTACTGTTAGTGGGGGTTCCTGGCACTGAAGGGGTATCACCAGAAGTATTTGTAAAATGCTGGCTAAGAATCAGGGCCGCAAGTCTGGGGCATCCCCGAAGGAAGCAAGGGAGAAATCAGGGAATAAGGGAAATTCATCCTCCAAATTAGAAAAATTATGGAGTTCCCCATTGGTTAAAACACACCATACTTTGAAACATCCTGCTACTGCCTCACAAATAGATAAAGAAGGGGGGAGGTGGCGGACACAGACACGGGAGGCGGAGAAGTTACCAACCCTATATGGATGGAAATACTTGCTACAGTGCAGAAAACAGGGGCTAAAGTTGAATCTTTGGTTACTCAGGTTGGCTCACTTTCCCCTGATTTGGGAATGTTAAGAGAAGATATGTTAAAATTCGTTAGAAGGTATCAAACACTTCTTCTCAGATAAAGACGTTAGAGGCAGAGGTAAAGAGTCTTAAAAAAGAAATGCAGGGAATTTCAAAAGAAAGTGAGCTTCTTAAAGAGAAGTTGACCATAGAATAGTCCCTGGCAAACCCTGACCAGTAATATCGGCACCCAGAGCAATTGTGGCTAAAACTTTTGTTGTTTCAGGATAGGGAGACAATTATCAGACATTTCCGTACAAACCAGAATATAGTTCATAACGGAACAAAATTTTTGTTTTTCCTGATTATAAAACAAAAGAGAGTTAGATTCAAGGAGGTTAAAAAAAAGAATTTGGTATGAAATATACACTACTATATCCTGCAAAGCTGAGGGTGTTTTAAGGACTCTGTAATATTTTTTGAAGATGCAGAGAGTGCGTCAGAATGGCTGGAGAAAGTGGGCCATGAAATTAATTTCGGGATGATTTCTTCATCCTGAGTTATGCTGATAATTTTGAGTTTAGGAGGGGAGGGGGAGCAACGTAGGAGTCGTGGACACCTGTATACGAAGAAGCTTACAGGCCAGGTAGGGGGAGGGTAGTCCTCAGCACCTTTAATCTACTACTTCACTGCCTCCATACATCGTCCCCTTTTCAGGTGTTTCACCAGATACATAGTGGAACTCGGCCCATCTGTCGCCGCCCTGCTGGAAACCTGAAGTTGCAATCATAGCAGCGCAATATGGATGCCCCATACTGTCGCTCTTAATCATGGAAGTCGTCTCCATGGCTGCCTCCACATGTCGTTTCCTTATCAAAAGAGCTGTGTCAGGCTCATTTTTCGGGTGTTTCACCAGATACGTTATGGAACTTGGTCACTATGTCGCCACCATGCTGTGTTACCGACTAAATATACCGCCAACTTTTTGTTCACATAGGAAATCATTTCAGCGCTTCTTGTTCGCCTCCTTTGGTTCCTCTCTGTCACCCATTGGTTTGAGTCCATTTAGGGCCATGACACTCTAGCCTGCCGCCCCCTATAGTGTCAGGGTCAATTTTTGGATGTTTTAGATGCTATCTAGCCTCATTCGGTCACTCCGAGCAGCCTCCGAGGCATCCATGCATGCTGCCCCTGCTGTTTCCTGTCCATTTCCGTGGTGCTTCCATCCTTTTCTAAAGTTCCCAGATGTTTGGCCAAGCTTCCCTGTGCAGAGCCTTGACTTCAATGGGGCTCGTTATTCGAGACGAGCACCGGGAAAAGTTAGTCTCGAATAACAAGCACTCGAGCATTTTAGTGCTCGCTCATCTTTACTCCTGAAAAATGCGGATTTTCCCCATGTGGCATTGGGATGCCAAAAATTCAGATTTAGAACCTACTGGTAAATCAGTTTCCATTAGTCCACCATGACTGCCACCTGGAGGATGCCCTTTGACCTCTAAGGGAACAGGAAGGAGAAAGGTTAAAAGTCCCCTCCCAGCATCCTCACACCAGTGTCTGCCAAATAACCACACCTGGAATGGATGCAAATGTATTTATTTAGTATGGCCAAGCTTCCCTGTGCAGAGCCTTGGTCCCCTTGAAAAATGACTGAGTCTCCCATTGACTTCAATGGGGCTCGTTATTCGAGACGAGCACTCGAGCATTGGGAAAAGTTTGTCTCGAATAACTAGTACCCGAGCATTTTAGTGCTCGCTCATCTCTAATAGGCAACTTATAAAATACATATATTGTAATTTATTATACATAATATTATATATGGCAACATTTCCAGATTAAACTCTGTATTATATTGTAGAGCCATATTCCAGTTCAACGAGATTTAGAGATGACATTTGCTTATCAGTTACAGTTGCAAAAAATCCAGAGATGACATGAGAACATGGTCAAAAGAAAAAGGAAAGAACATAGATCACATATTTACCTACAATATTGATTAAACATATATCTGTCACTACTGTGAGAAGCACCTGAGTGCAGTACCCAGCAGATTCATATAAGTGTGACTAATAGCACCGTACTGTGACTGAAGGCGTTTCAGGGTTTGCCGTTGCACTACCTGTGTCATTCTGCAGTTGTTATGGTAGGAGAACCCAAAATAGCTGCCGTCAGTTGGAGTTAATTTATTTTATATTTTTCATTGGGCCAGGGCTTTTTTACTATGAGAACTGTCAATCTGTTGAAAAGCCTACCTCACGCGCTGGTCACAGCAGGGACAGCAGTGTGCTTCAAGAAGGGTCTAGATGCCTTTTTACACCTAAATAACATTGATGGTTATGTTATATAGAATTGTTTCCCCTAAATCCCTTCTTCACGCAATCCCTTCCCTTCCTTGGTTGAACTTGATGGACAAGTTTCTTTTTTCAAATATAAACTATGATACTATGATACTATGATGAAGTTCAGGGTCCAATTGTGTTTTACTTCCTGCCCCTGGACCTAAAGGGGTATATTTCAAGAGCAACATTTTAATACAATTTAAAATGTCATCAGGTTCCTCTACTTCCGTGTTGTTAGTGAAGTACGAGAAGGAAAGACGATTTACAGAAACTGTTTAAAGGGAACCTGTCAACTCAGAACAGCCCCATAAACCTAATTCATTACTGTACCGGTGTCCAACTTCCTCTAGATTGACTGCTCTATATGGGGCAACTTTTAATCCTCCTCTGGCTTAGCAGAAATAAAGATAAGGGAGAAAGGGGGTCATTTAGTTAGCTAAGCTCCCTCAGCATCAGAATACCACCCGTAATTGAAAACCACAATGGAGTCGAAGATACAACATGTCTGCTCTTGAGATAAAGACAGTTCATGTAACCTTATTTCACACAACTTGTGAATGAGCCCAAGTCAACATAATTTGCTTCCTCATTATATTTGACCAATTTTTATTCTCATTAAGTTTGGTACATATCTTACCTTATTTGGCACTCTGTCAGGCATTACACCCCTGCTGGATGCGCCTATCTTTTGGGATGGCGCCTCATCTCCTGGGATGCTTTCCAATGAAAACTGGCTTGGCCACTTTCTGGGAAAACTATACTATACCATTAGGAGAATAATGAGAAAAAACATGTGCATACATATGTTTTTCCATATTGTTTGGTTGCTGCTGCAGCGGGGCAGACATGGGTTAATAAAAGCTGTTGTCTTACTATCACCTAGCGTGTGATTTGAGAGAATTGAGATCTAGCTTTGACTGATGCATACTGTTTTTGGTACTTGTGGGACGCCTCAAGACCTGATCTACCCTGTACAAGACTACTTGATCCTTCTCCGGGCCTTGGGTGATAGTCCGTGAGACCCCTACCTGCCCGAAGGTCATCAATGATGCTGGACAGAGTTGGAAAGTTGATAAGCCCGTGAAGATTTGTGTGGCCGGATCTCATCAATGAAAGTTGACAGTGTTTTGTGAGTATAATCTTTGATTTTACCTCTTTATAACTTTTTAATACAATAAACTTTTAAATATTGTTACTGTGTGATTTTTTCTTATTCTATAATCTATAAACCAATCCAAAACTGTCACTCTTTGTATACATTTTTGGCGTGTCTGGCAAGGATTTCTACTTATAGAAGTAGAAAATGATCATGAGTAAATGTTTAAGTGGATTCCGGTTGGGAGCATGCTCTTTGTGCTCAATTTTAGCTGAAATAATGGTCTAAAACTACTGGATTAAGTGAAAATTGGAAGGGTACAGTTAACTGTAGGCCCAGTAATTGTTGTAGCCGTGTTTAGTGCGGATCGGAAGGCAATGTTGCAGGTGGAGGTGGATTCTGCTGTCACAAATGCTGGCCAGCAGATGAGAAGAAAATGTGTTTTACAGGATCTTGTCTGTAATTAGAGCCGGGGCCGGCTGTTACTCTACATTCTCAGAAAACTAGCATAGATATCAGCAGCAATGTGTTGGCTGACAAAGTGTTTCTATATAAAAATAAAATGGTGGCAGAGAGGCATTTGTAAGGGCAAGCCCCTATATAATACCAAAAGCGGCGAGGGAAGATAGAAGAAGCACAGGGTGGCTTTGGCAGTTTCTTGTGCCGGGATTGATTGGGCAACTCTTTCCCCCAACTTGAATGCCTCGGTGTTCTTTTCTAATGGTCAGGACAACAGCAGGTGTTCAAGGGGATGATGATTGGGACGATCCCTCTGATACATCATAGACCCTCCCAGTTAATTGCAACAAATTATCAGAACAGATCATGCTCCAGCCACTGCTTGTTTAAAGAAGTGAAGCACTGTATCCGATTACAAGGCTCAGGAGAATGGGGGGGTTTGTTTCGGAAATTCTCCCTTCCCAGAGGAGTTACAATTATGTGACTGACAGATTAGCCAGCCCACAAGTGGTTGAATGCCAGACCCCTGTAAAATGTTGCCTAATTGATAAAGACAACAAAATTATTGAAATGTATTTGCATAAGTAGAATATGGTGGCGATGCTACCTCGTTAGGGAAATCCAAGCAACCTTTGGGCTCACAGTGCTTGGTATCAGAAAAGCATATGCACTTAGAGTAAAAATCTGGCTAACAATAGGGATCTTCCTGTCAACAGTATAATGTTTTATTGTAGCATTGTTAATTGTTCTACCAGTCCCCAGTCCCTGATAATTATAAGATATAGACTTTTTAACGGGCTATGCAGTTGTAGCTGTTAGTATCAGTGGATCCTGTTGGACCACTGCGGGAGATGGAACAACCAACACCCTGAAACCGGAGCCTATCTGGCACCCTGGTATTCCCAGAGCCCGCGCGCAAAGCGGGTGGGACTTGGCTTTAGCGGCAGGCTACCACTATTGTCTTGTCCCTTTTTACCATCCCCAAACTTTTTGCATCCTATTTCGAGTTCCTAGCGGATGAGAATGCAACGTCAGGGTTTCAAGTCCGGGGTCAGGCACGGAGGTCCAGCCGGTGGGAATGGGACCAGGCAAACGGAACACAGCACCACGCGAGAAATCGGTAACACGTCAACACAGGACTCAGGCACGGAACACACAGGAATACAAACACAGGAACGCAGGATTACAGGAATCGCAGGAATACTCGCTTGAATCTTTCTCTAAGGCTATGAGGGCACAAAGATCCGGCAGGGAATGATTGGCACAAGGGTAACATACAGCAGGAATTACCAGTACCAATCACCTGTGCGCGGCCCTTTAAAATCTTGAGACAGTGCCCGCGCTCCGCGGCCCACTCCCTAGGGCCGCACGCGCGGTCACTGTCTCAAGATTTAAAGACCTAGTCCCGGCAGGAGCGGGATCCAGGAGAGGTGAGTGCCACAGGGCGGGACCCGGGGCAGCGGGGAGAGGCACGGGTGCACATTCGCGGATCGCGGAGGGTGCCCCGCAACGGAGGCAGGGTTGCACCCGTCGATCCGTGGTATGGAATCGGCGGGGGTCCCGTGCAGTAACCAAACCCCCCCCGGGTGGGGGGTCGCCCTCCCCCTTTCTTCTTGGTCCAAGAAACCTCTGGAGGAGAGTCCGATCAAAATATTCTCTTCAGGCTCCCAGGATCTCTCCCAGCCCGAACCCCTTCCAATCTAACAAGGAATAAACTGCTTACCCCCTTACGTAACGACTTCAAGTCCAGAACCTCCTTGACTTTCAATATACAGCTGGAAATCAGCCTCAGGAGCCTAGGAGGGGATTTCTGCGGTGAAGCGTCAAGACGACTGGCTTTCAGAGTGATACATGAAAGGAGTTTGGGGGGGGGGGGGATCGCATAGCTGGAGAAGGCGGAGGCCCCAAGTTTATAGCGGGTATCTTTAAGCGAACGTATCTGGAGATGCCATACTTTGGTCCACCAGAGAGCAGACAGGAGGAGCTCGCCGTCTTTTATCAGCCTGGGTCTTGGTACGGTCTGTACTCGTAGAAATGTACTTGGCAAGGTCTGTCCCAAACAGCCTTGAGATCCTGCACCAGATCCTCCACGCAGGGACACAGAGGGAGTAGACAGCGGAAGAGGTGGGCGAGGAATACGTCATAGACCACAAAGAACGGAGCCGAACCATAAATCCCGAGTCTAGTGAATTGTAAGAGAACTCAGCCCAGATGAAGGTCGTCTCAATTGTCTGAGGCCTGAGACGAATGGCGCAAGTAGGCAGCCCCAAAGTCTGGTTCCAACCCTCGGGTCTACTTGACCACTTCGACTGATGTGGTACAGAAGAAGTCAAGGAGAACCTGCAGTTGGTTTCATAAAGAACGCCAAGATATGTTGAAGAACAAACTGGCAACTGTGGTGAAGACGGAAGACCCTGGAAGGGGAACAAAATGGGACATTTTGAAAACCGGTCCGTGCACAACCACCCGATGACAGTATTGCCCAGAGACAGGCAGATCAGTAACACAGTCCTTGCCACGTGATACACTCGACTGGGTAGCAGCAACGGGAGTACCATCCAGCCCGGTTGAGACAGAGGTCTTTCTGTCGGGCACAGGAGTAGCCGGATCCCACAACTCCCGAACTCTTTGACCAGGTCTGGCCACCATTAATACGGGAGATGAGGGGCCACGAGGCCGTTGCACCCTAGGGTGCCCAGCCAGATAGAAGAATTTCCCCAAGACAGCAATCCTCTTCCTGAGAGCAGGTCTCACATACGGACGTCTTGCCAGGAGGCAGCTGCCGAAGGTCCACCGGAAGCTGCAACACACGCGGATCAGTATCAATTATGTTCCGTCGCCGATGAACTGGTTCATCTCCAAACATCTGAAGAACGGGACAGAGCATCAGCTTTGACATTCTTGTCTGCCGGACGAAATGGATCAGGTCAAAGTCCAAGCGGGAGAGAACAAAGACCCAACCGTCTTGCCTGGGATTCATGAGTCAGGCGCGGGGCTGTCTGGAGTACGAAGATTCTTTTGGTCAGTGTACACACAAAACAGGATGGAGACCCTCCAGAAGAGACCGCCATTCTTCAAGAGCAAGTTTGAGGCTCATATTTTCTCTGTCTCCAATGGAATAATTTCTCTCGCTGGGAAAAAGTTTTGGAACAGAAAAGAACCGGCAAGTCAAAGTTGTGGCCCTTGGGCCCGTTTCTGAGTGAGCACCGCTCCAGCCCTATGTGGGTGCGTCCCACCTCCAGAAGAAGGGTTTGTCCGTATCTGGCTAGAGAGCAACGGAGCCAGGAAAAAGCAGACATTACTTGAGAAGGCCATTTCAGCAGCTGGAGACCATGCACGTGGATTGGCACCCTTCTTGTGAGCCGCCACGATTGGGACACCAGAGTGGAGAAATGGGAATAATTCCGGTACATATTTTAGCAAACCCCCAGGACCCTCTGTATGGCTCGGAGGCCCTCTGGACGTGGCCACTGAAGGACTGCAGACAGCTCGTCGTGGGTCCATCTGGAGGCCTTTGTACGGAAATTCTGGTTTTAGATGCTATCTAGCCTCATTCGGTCACTCTGTCATGGCCATGCTGTTGCCCATAATTTTGGCATAATGGTACGATTAAGCAGCCTCAGAGGCATCCATGCATGCTGCCCCTGCTGTTTCCTGTCCATTTCCGTGGTGTTTCTCTGTGCAGAGCCTTGGTCCCCTTGAAAAATGCTGGGGCTCATTATTCGAGACGAGCACTCGAGCATCGGGAAAAGTTCTTCTTGAATAACGAGTACCCGAGCATTTTAGTGCTCGCTCATCTCTATTCACCACCACTGTCCTTTAAAATTCTCCTACAGCCTCATATTACAGATTGCCTTACCATACTACTATTTGTAAACTACAAAGTGTTGTTATGGTGCAGGGCTAAAGGGAGCCTCTTACTGAATGTGACTGTTGATAAAATAGTTTTATTTTGGGGCCCCACTTTGAGTTTTTCCCAGGAGCAGGCAGGACTAGCTGTCCCTTCGGCTTTTTAGTAGATCCGGAGGTGACTTCCAACTGGTTAGACCTGTCAAGTTTGGCCCTTGTTCACACAACCTCAGGTTCTCTAATAACTGATAAAAGTCACAGAGTTGAGCTCAGAAGAAATTAGACCAAGACAACATATGGTATGATATCTAAATCTCTGCAAGGCTAGGCAGATGTGTGTAACTTTATTCATGTCACAAAGGATTATACAGAACTTTTCAGTGGGCTGCATCTGGGCTTGCCAAAAATAAGAAGTAATGTCCGTAGTTCATTGGTTAGTAAATTATAATGTGATCATCAAAGGAACAAAGGCTCTGTTTCTTCTTGGAGTGGGTGGTATCATAAATCAGTCAAGGCCACATTGTTTCATTGCACATGGCTCTGTTATCAATCTTCATCCATAGTCTGGCCTAATCTTAGTTTTCAGCATTTAGCAAGTATATGAAAAATAAAAACATTTTCATTAAACAAAAAACAATACTTCACAGACCCAATTAGACTAGAAAAAAACAATGTTCTAAAGCACTTCCATAGACAAAAAGTAATAACTTGGCTTATAATTAAAGCATGTTCAAAATGTGTTGTACATCCACAGGCAAAAAGAAAGATGCGTTTTGAACCGTTACATGTGGCTCTCATGATCTAAAAATCTGAACTAGTACACAAGTTAAGAATGCTGCAAACACCTGTGTATCAAGTCATGTGATATTGCACACTGTTCCTCCTAAGGATTACACCTGTTGTTGAATGCTCTCCTATGCACAACCTTCTCAAAAGAAGAGTAAAATAACCCACACAATTCAGAAGAATAGAGAAAGAACACTAAACATATCAATAAAGAAACATAACTCTTTAGCTATAGTTTTCTGGCAAAGACTATAGTACATACTCCCCATTGGATTAAGGTTGGTTGGTAGATCTGCTTTAATGATTGAGGTGAATGCATTAACACAAGAGTTAGCAAGCATAAAATAGGAGTTTATTTTCTGTTAAGAAAAATACTGTTAGAGGCTCCCATTGCTGTCATTTTGCAGTCTGTATTGTATTGAAGATATTGTATAAGTGGCCAGATCCCCTCTGTTCAAGTATCCTAGGGGGCCTGAAACAATAGTAAAAAAAAGTTTTAAAAAATCATGGCACCTGCAAGATAATGCTTGCTCTTTCCAAATAGTCCTGACACCTGCTGGCGTAGTGCTGGTATGGGAGGCATTAGGACCCACATATGGTGAGGTTGTCCCGATATCCAATCGTTGTTGCATAAAGTGATCCGTCTTGTCTTCGATCTCACCCAGGTACCACTAGAAAAGGTCCCCTCTACTCTTGTTTTCAGTCCTAACTCTTGTTAATTGGGTTCATGCTCACAGCTATCCATATGATCATTCTTAGAATTGGAAGATGCCCCTGGACTACTTTGATGGCAGAATGGTTCCAAGAGATCCTGCACCTTCCACGCATGGGGTTGATAAAGCTTTACTCTGGTCGAAGCCCAGAGACGCTCTGATACAATACAACTCCCATCTTTTTATCTTTTTGGATGGCGTGCACCCTCCTTCCCTTAGGCCCCTTTCACACTTGTGTTTTTGATGCACGTTTTCTGCGCGTGCTTTTGACGCGCAGGTCTTATTCTACAGAGAGATGATGTGACCTTGATGTTCAAGGAAACTGAATTTCTCCATATTGAGTTGCTTGGAATCTGTGTTCTGTTATCTCGGGTTTACAGGCTAGTGAGACTTTTACATTTTGGAGGAGTAGATCGCTGCGTTTAGACTTCTCCCTGACAAATCTAAAAAACTTGAAGGAATTTATTTGATTGTGGAACAAATACAGTATGATGTGATGTCCTCCTGTTTACCCCCGCACAGAATAAGCAAGAATGAGCCCCCCAACTGTATTAACAGAGCGCTATGACTGATTTGTTCCTTTTGATTAAAACCATCTTAAGGGTACCTGGATTGTTATTGAGACGTTGGAGTCTGGCAGAACTTTATAGGAGCACAGAACCCTGGGCTGGAGATGTGGTGGAGGGACTCTGACACATTGACATCAGAGGGAATAGAGGATGGTTTCACAGACCACGCCGAAGTGAGATGACAACATCTCCGGAATCTCAACCGGCCAACCCAAGTGGGCGTTGCGGGGAGGAGACATACTGTAGTGAGTGCGAGACGGCCCCGACAGGGCAAGACAAGGGGGGTGGTTATGGACAAGGATGTCAGCGAGAACAGCCCCCCACAACAGAGTTATCGCCTTGCATTGTAGAACTCTCCCCTGCTATTCCGATGATGATTTTAAGCCCATTCCCGGTCAAGGAAAGACTCAGAAAGAACAGCCGGATACATGAGGATGGTCCATGATCTCTAAGCTGCCAATGGTGGCACTGAAGCCCAGTGGTCCCTAGCCAAACGGCAGCAGTCCCTGAGAGTGACCTTTTATTCACTGTATTGATTTGGCAATGTTTTCCTCTCTGTGCCCTACCATGAAGATGCCATTATCTATTTGCTTTACAGTTCAGTATTCCAGTATACTCGATGTAGATTCCCACAAGGGGGTAAAACTCACCCAGCCCATACCCCACGGCCCTACAGGAGTATACTGTGGCAACTGCCCCTTACTGGATGTTCTCCTTTTCAGTATGCGGAGGACCTACTGTTTTTGTTTGCCAGGGTGCATTATTGACCTTATGTGTTTTCTGTTCCAGAAGGGTTGCAAAGTTTTCCTGAGACAAACTCCTGTACTGCCAGGAAAAGGTGTCTTCTAGGCCTCTGCTTCTCAGGCACGGCAGATACCTGACAGAGGAAGACAGCGGCAGTCCAGAAGTGCCCCTGCCTGAGGCCCTAAGCCTCTTCACATGATTCTAGACTGGCCAGCTCCTGCAGGCCTGGGATAAGGTCTGCTGCCTCCAGCCAATGCTGCCCCTTTCTGACTGAATTGCCTCTTCCCCATTTGCCCTTAGTCAGGAGCAATTGATGCATTCCATAGCCTAAGCGGCAAGTCTGCCCGCCCTAGGCACATGCCACTGAACCAGACCTTTTATTTTATTTTGTACGGAGTATTAGAGACAGGGTGTCTTAGCCCAGGAACGCGGGGGCCTCCCCATTGGCCAACATTAGGACCAGTTAGCTCAGTCGTGTGGGGAGCCCCTCATGTGTCAGTAGTTGCAGCCAGCAATCTGCTCAGCAAGGCCAGTGAGCTGATCCTAGACCCTAGATCACTCAGTTACTGTGCAAACCCCACATACCTTGCACAGTGTCCTCACCCAAGTACAGCCCAAGCATCTGAGCCAAGGCCAGCAGCTCAGACTCCAGTGTGCACTCCTGATGCCCCAGGATACACTCATAAGGTGCACAGCTCTGAATCCTTCATTCTGTAACCAGTCTTCCAGGATTCAGAGAGGGGGGGAGAGAAGGGTAATTAACCCAGATGTTGAGTTTTTTTTCTCATAGATGGCTCCAGGTCTGCAGGAGAAGACAGACGGTTCTACACTGGATATACAGTGGTCAGTGGCGCACATGAGGTAGTACACAGCAACCACTCCCTCCACACAGGTCAGCGCTGGAGGTGAAGTGATGGCCTCAGGGAAGCGCTACCTTGTGTGAAGGTAAAAGGGCAAACATCTATACTCAAGGTATAGGTCTGGGGTCTTAACACGACTATGAACCCTATGGAAGGCTAGAGATTTCCTCACCTCTGCAGGGACCCCCTTTAAGCATGGCACGCTGGTTAAAGAGCTCATGGATGCTCTCTTACTCCACAAGAGGTGAGGATAGTAAAGTTAAAGCCACACACAATTTGGTAACTCCACAAGCAAGGGCAAGTATGTGGCTGACGGGATGGCGGAGGCAGCTGCACAGATGGAGCGCGGAGACTGTCCTGAAGTCTCAGCAGTGAGTTCTGAGCTAAAAGTTTGATCCACAGGTGTTCCAGTCCCTGGTGGGACATCAGGTGTCATCAGAAGTGAAGGAAGAGTGGAGGAAAGCTGGAGCCCAGATGCCGATGGGACCTGGATGCTGGGAGAGAGGGTGTGCCTGCCCGGAGCCCTGCACCCGACAGTAAGTCAAGTAGCCCTGCACCCGACAGTAAGTCAAGTAGCCCACGGACCACCAACAATATTCCGAATGGCCATGCTAGTGCACATAAACCACCAGTGGTTTGCCCCGGGCATTACACCCCTGTCACTAGAGTAGTGAAAGCTTTTTAGTATCTGGTGCCCGCCACAACCCGGGAGGTGGCAAAGACCCCACAGAAGGTGACACCCAAGCTGCTGTATCCCTTCCAGAGACTGCAGATGGATTTTATCCAACTACCAAAAAGTTGGTAAGTAGGAGTACGTTTCTTGTGTGCATTGATCTCTTTCCAGGTGGCCAGAAGCTTCTCCCTGACCAAGGCTACTGCCAGAGCTGCAGCCCAAGAAGTTGGTGATGAGATTTTTCTGCAGGTTTGGACTTCCAGAGACCATAGATCCGGTCGCAAACCCACTTCACTGGACAGGTAAGACCTGAAACCTTGTCCCTCCTGGGTATAGAACAGACCCTGCACACCCCATACCCTTCCCAAGTTGGTGTGCGTTAGAGATACTTAAACGGCACTCTTAGTTAGAGATCCGGGAGGCCATGGAAGTAACAGGGAACCATGTCGTGAGTGCTTCCTGCTGCCCACCTTCATTAGGATCACACTCAACAGAAAGATGGGATTGTCCCCCTTTGAAGTACTTTTTGGCTGTGCACCCAGGCAAGGCCCCTACTTCCCACAGACCCATATAGCTGCTGCAGGAAACCAGGTGGAACATGCCACACAGTTGAGCCAGGCCTTGAAAAAGTCGACAAAAGTGTTTCTGATTCTTTTTCAGATGCAGACAGAGACCTCAGGACGCATAACCTGAAGCCTGGAGACTACGGGTGGTGAAAAGACACCAAGAGAGAGTCTGGAGCCTCGCACGATGGTCCTTTCCAAGTCCTGCTGACCAGTGCCACGTTGTGAAGCTAGAGGGAAGTCAGCATACTTCCACGCTTTCTATTGCAAACTTACTTATCTTCTTGCTAGCGGTCTCTTCTGACTGACTGTAAGCTCAGGGACACCCCAACCATGACTATCACTGTAACTAGAGGCTGACCAGGATGCCCCCAGGGTAGGAGACTTACCTAGGTCGGTGCAACAAGACAATGACCTTCTTTAACATTGACAGCACAGGTAGCCCTGTATTAGCATTGTCTGATGTGTACCGGATTTGTGGGGATAGGAAGTAAGTCAGGCCTAGAGGCTGGGAAGGTGAGTGTACGGTGATAACACTTGTGCATTCCTTCCTCGTGATCCCCAGGGATAAGGTTGATCAGACACATAAGAAAAGGTAGAGAATCCCAATGGATTCTGGAGGTCTGAGAGAGAAGCACCTAGATGACAACGTTTATATGGATACAGTGGGAGCACCAAGGGGGGTCCCAGATGAGTACAAGGCCACATCAGATATGGGCAGGTCTAGAGTCCATTATTCCCCAGAGAGCTATGAGCAAAGTGTTTGGTACTGTTTTTTTTATTGTAATCACAGAGATTTTGTGAATTATAGGAGATGCTTCCCAGAACCGCTGGCTTTGGACATGACCCTTGCTGAGAGGGAGGAGTCTGTAGAGATGGGTAGTGGCCGTCGCATATACATCCCAGATGACATCGCCCCCTATGGATCCATTCCCATGCTTGTGAAGAGATTGAAGCCTGCCCAGGAACTCAAGAGAATCTCTCTGGGAGGACATTTTGTTCCTACTTTGTGGGTGGGGGATTGGAAGGGTTTTCCTTAAGTGGGGGTGATATTGGGGATTGTGATTTTGCTCTTGTCACTTATTGCGTGTTGTTGGTCCCCCTCATCAAGTCCACCATGTCCCAGATGTCCGTCCAGGCGGTAAGAACCACGACAGGAGAAGTGCCCCGAGGGAGGATGATGCTGCTGTTTACAAACCTATGGACTATGGGAACTCAGTATGTGATTTGAGTGTGCGGGCCTGTAACCCCTGAGTGACTGGCCTCCAGGGATCTGGTGAAGAGGTAACAAGTCCAGCAGGTACGGGCTTAGCCGACCTGTGGGTACCTGGAGCTTGAGGAGGTCGCTCGAGAGTTACAGGCCAGCAAAGCTCAAAGGGGGGAATTGTAGGAGATCGCACTGGTTTCGGACGCCATTCTTACTGTCCGCCTCTTAGATACAGCGGCCACCTGGGGGGGGGGTATGCTTCCCTTTTAGAAGCTATAGAGTTAAATGTTTTAATTCAGCTATTTTCTCATTTAAACTGTTGTTTGCCTTTTCACTATATCTTGGCATTTTTTACCGTCCTTCGGGCCTCTGTATTCTTGTTTATTTATTTTGGTTATGAGAAGCTTCTAGGATATTGTGTAGATAGCATGGCTGTAACAAGGCCTAGTCATTTTTCCCAGAATGTGCTGGTACAAAAACATAATGGCCATAGAATCTAAGTACCTTATCAACACCCAATGCTGATCTCTATGTGCTAAAATATAGCTGTATCTGTTTGAAATAACAGTTTTGATTTGAGTGCATCGGAAGACCACTGTGTCTTCATTTACTCTGTCAGCTCGCTGCCGGCGCTATTCATCCTCCCTCAAAGGGTTAATTAGGACTCACCTTACAAAGTTAAGAGGGCTGTGGGGCCCTGCTAAAAATCCCTAACAGACCCTATCAACTCCTGTATACGAAGAAGCTTACAGGCCAGGTAGGGGGAGGGTAGTCCTCGTCTGATAGGGTCCCTTTATTTTTTTTCTCTCTCCTTTGAATGGCCTCCCAGATTGTAACTTGGAACGTTAGAGGCCTCAATGATCCTAAAAAGCGCTGCATGGTGCTGGATTTGATCACGTGTCATCTTCCTGGGATTATTTGTTTAATTGAAACTCATTTCAACTCAGACTCCTTGAGATGGTTGGATAAGAGATGGGCAGCCATTAGACTGCATTCATATGGTTCAGCATATTCTCAAGGAGTCTCAGTGTTAGTGCACAATAAGGTGGATCTTCATAGATAGATAAAGAGGGAAGATTCATCTTTATTTTCGGTTTTCTTAATAAAAAAAAATTATTTTGGCATTTGCATATATCCCCCCACCATTCTCATGGCCCAGTGGTGATTAATGGAAATTTTAACGTTTGTTTTGATGGGGCTCTGGATCGAATTAACCTGATTAATGCTGGGGCCCACTTAACTCCAGGGGCACCCGTACTGATTGATTTTTGTGAGGACTGGGCGTTGAGGGAGGTATGGAGATTGTTCTATAAGGACAAACAGGTATTTTCCTGTTGCAGTCAAACACATTCAACAATGTCAAGGATAGATCTGTGTATTGCTAATGATCAGTTTTTAGGTTATATTAAAAAATAAAATATGAAGCTATTACAATTTCTGATCATGCCCCTTTAACAAAAGAAATAAGTATGGATAATGAATTGTCTAATTCAATTAAATTTTTCAGGTTAAACCCCCATTGGCTAAAGATTCTTGAGAATGCCGATAGTGTCTCTCACACTTGATCGAGTAGTACTGGGCACTGAATCAGGACTCTGGATCCTCTGGTCTTGTGGGATTCACTAAAAGCATATGTAAGGGGGATTGCCAGGAAAAAATGGTTATTTAGAGAAGAAGAACGTAGGCTAGAAAAGGAGGTTGGGATAAAACAGCAGGAGGTGGTGGGAGGGTTGTGCTAAAAAGAAGATTTATATGCTGCTCAAGAGGCTTTTAAAATCTTTTTGAATGAAAAAGCACAGCATAAAATATTCTTTGCAGGACAAAATAATTAAATGGAAAGAGGAAGAGCTGGGAAATTATTGGCTAGTATTGTGGAGGGGGATAAGCAGAGGAAAGGAGTAAACATGATAGGAATTAGAAGAGTTCCTGGATGGAATTACATTTCCTCAGTTATCAGAGACTCAAATTAAGACAGCTGAAGTGGAAATTTCTATGCAAGAAATAAATGACTCTCTGGAATCCTTCTCTGGGGATTCCGCATGAGGTTTAGATGGACTCCCTTTCTCTTTCTATTAAAGGCAGTTAGAAACATATAGAGAGATCTTGAGTGGTGGACGGATAAGGGTGATGCGACACATGGTTTTTTGGTCCGTTTTTAAACATCCATTTTCAGTCAGTTTTTGGCCATTTATCATGCATTTGGCTGCTTACAACCTTTATCTATTAAAATAATTGGGAAAAACGGACTAAAAACGGACCAAAAACATCATGTGTGGAATCACCCTAACTGGATCAATGTCATAGGCCGCAATTGCAGTAATTTTAAAAAAAGAGAAGGATCCTTTGGAAATAGGCTCTTATAGACCAATCTCGTTATTAAATACTGATGTGAAAACCCTTGCAAAAATTTTAGCTTTTAAGGAGATTGAGTGGTATCATAGTATCAATAGTCCATCCAGAACAGAAATCTGAGCGCTATTTTTCGGGTTTAAAAATAAATTGGGAGAAAACTTTGCTGCTGCCCCTCCATGGTGGGATGGGAATCAGTATAAACTCTCTTATGGTCTTAGAAAAAAATGCAGTATTCAGGTATTTAGGAGTTTTTGTATCAGCTAATGTGAGGCGATTCCTAGACCTAAATTTACTTACTTTGGTAGAAAAAATAAGGTCAAGAATACAGAGTTGGCTAAGGATGCCTTTATCGAGGGCAGAAAGACTCGCCTTATTGAATATGGTCATCCTTTCCCAATTACTTTTTGTCCTGGTTTGATAAAATAGAAGGCATGATGAGAGATTTGATCTGGGGGGAAAAAGAATTCCAGAGTGAAATTGACACGGTTGTACTGTCCGCTGGAAAAAGGGGGTTTGAATATTCCTTGGATGTTTAGATATTTTATTGCTTCCCAGGCAGCATTCTTAGTGTCCCAGAGGAACTGTAGTGCCTTTATTAGATTGTTGAATCTTAGTGTAGAGGATAGGGACACTATGGGTGAGTTATTAGAAAGTGGGGAATTGATTAAACTCCACATTACCAATAGCTACACTATTGAATAATTGTTGGAAATCACTGAGATATATTTTGAGCAAAACAGGAATTTTCTCTTGAAAACCAATTTTGAATTATTTTAATTTTGAAGATTTAAGGTCTATTCCTGATAACAAATATTGGCTGAATAGGGGTATTAAGGATTGTAATCAGATATCTAGTAATGGTCAATTATATGAGTTTAAGGAGATAAGGATTCCGGAGTCAGGGATATTTTGATTTTTTTCAACTTTATCACAGGTTTTGTGCTGTTGATAAAAAAAGGTTAATTGAGGAAACTCACGAGTGTATAGAATTTATTAGGTTTTTGGGCACGATTAATAAGATTATTTCAAGGATTTATAAATTCCTGATCAAGGCATGGAGTCAAAAGGAGTCCTCCAGTACACGACAGAAATGGAGGGAAGTGGTGGAAGATTGGGACCTGGTGAAGTGCAAAGAATCCCGCAAGGGAATTAGATCATCATCAATCTCATGGAATCATAGAATGGTGCAAGTTAATATCATTAATCAGTTGCAGTATATCACACTCTGGTATTACTTCATAGAATTAAGATCAGAAGAGACTCAAGGTGTAATAGATGTTTGATTTTTTTGCATGTTATCTGGGAATGCAATAAAATAAAAAAATATTTTTGTCTTTATTGAAGAAGCCCTGGCAGTGGTCTGGTTAAAAGATTTGAAAAAATCTCGGCCATGGGAAAGAATACATTGAGAAAGTGGGCTAGAACATGGGAGATAGGCTATTACAGATTTCAGAATATAAATATATTGTTAAAGACTTTTGTTCACTGCGTTTAACCCCGTAACGGAAAGTAGCGCCGAAAGTCGCAAATGGCACTTTTTTGCCATAAAAAAAAAAAAAAAATTCTATAAAAAGTGATTAACCCATTCCTGACGCGCCGGGTCCTGGTGCATGGAGAGGGCTCGCGGGCCGAGCCCTCTCCATAGCCGGAAAGTCTTTGCTGCATATGGCAGCAAAGGCTTACCGGTAACATCGGGTGTTTTAACCTCGATCGCCGCCGGCAATGCTTGGGCGCCGCCATCTTGCTGCGGATCGTCGCTCCCCGATGATGTCACGGGGAGCGGCGATCCATCGCCATGGTAGCCTCGGGTGTTCCGAATACTCGAGGCTGCTTCATTTTAACCCATGCATTACAAGGGGGGCAATATAGTGGTCATGTCTAGAAATTACTACTTGGAAGAATCCGAAAGGCAACTCAATGATACCTCCACATATGCACATTTACCGAGTGACCCTACAACTAAATATGTTTCCCAGTTACATACAGTTTTGAGACGGTCAGTAGAAAATAGAGTTCTGTTGGCAAATACAGTGGAAAAACTCCTTTCCATGCTTTATGGTACTTCCTCCCTAAATTTCACAAGTCACCCAGCTGACCCCCCGGCCGTCCCATAGTTGCGGGGATCGGCTCAGTGACTGAATCTTTATTGCAGTTTTTAGACTGGCAGTTGGGACCCATTTCGATGGATATTCCATCATGCTTGAAGGATACCAATTCATTTTTATGGACTGTTGAATGTATTCCAAGGAGCGAGGACCTCAAGCTTGTGTCAATAGACGTAGAGAGCCTCTATATGAGGTTCGTGAGGCCCTTATGTTCATCTTGACCAACAATGATTTTCTGTTCAATAATCAATGGTTTAATCAGATCACGGGCATGGCCATGGGCACACAGGTCGCATGTACCTTCGCCAATATATTCTTGGCAGTATTAGAGAGTAGGTTCATTCTCAATACTAATTATCCATTCATTAAACATACACACACACTTACTTCAGGTACATCGACAATGTGTTCATGGCCTGGTCCGGATCTGAACAAGAATTTTGTGACTTTGTTAATTTTTTTAATTAGGGCAACCAGATAAACATGCGTTCCCGACGCGCGCCGGGTCCTGGTGCATGGAGAGGGCTCGCGGGCCGAGCCCTCTCCATAGCCGGAAAGTCTTTGCTGCATATGGCAGCAAAGGCTTACCGGTAACATCGGGTGTTTTAACCTCGATCGTCGCCGGCAATGCTTGGACGCCGCCATCTTGCTGCGGATCGTCGCTCCCCGATGATGTCACGGGGAGCGGCGATCCATCGCCATGGTAGCCTTGGGTGTTCCGAATACTCGAGGCTGCTTCATTTTAACCCATGCATTACAATGTGCTAGTTGCACATTGTAATGAATGGGGAGTAAAATCCACATAAACTGCCATACAGTAGTGTAGAAGGGGAAAACCTCTTTAAAAACATGCAACGTACTAAAAGTATTACTTGTATCGATATTTTAGGTCACACTTCATAGTATCCAATGTATGGGGACACTTTATTAGATGACCATGTATGGGACATCATTATTAGTTGTTAATTGTTGCGCCTACTGCCAGCTTTAGATGGCGGAGCCAGTGGTGTAACTAGGAGAGACAAGGCCCCCTAGCAGCATACTGCATGGGGCTCCCCTTTCCACTTAAAAAATATACATATTAGTATACTCACACATGCAAGTTACAATCACATAAAAATACACTCATGTGCATATACACAATGTGCCATATGCAACATACTCACATACAGTGTATATAGACACCATATACACATCACAGATACTGCATATATGCATCACTGTATATGTTATATACATATTATGCTGTACATGTGCGGTACAATATAGATACACTGCGGGCCCCATAGCAGCTGCTATGGCTGCTACTGCTGTGCTGCTACTGCTGGGCGGAGCACAGCCTGATCTTCCTTCCCTCTGCTATGGAGGACTGAGAAGGACAAAAGAGCGCAGCAACACAAAGCCTTGTTGCTGCGCTAAGTTCTTAAGGGCTGCACTCACTGCCAGCTTTGGCTGTTCCCTTATATGGACGGCAGAGGCCCTTAAGGCAACCCTCCTCCATAAGCAGAGATGCCGGCACCCTTGAGGGTGTGTAATATGCAGGCTATGCTGTGAAAGGTCTTAAAGGAAACCTACCATTTAGAATGGTAGGGGTAAGCTGTAAGTACCGAGCACCAGCTCAGGGTGAGCTGGTACCGGTACTTACTTTCAGCTGAATGCTCCGTATGGAGACTTTGGTGGACGCTGTGGAGGATCGTGGAGGCGAAGGTGTGGTTTTCGAGCGGAAGTGTTTGTGCCGGGTCCTGGGCAGGGGGCTGACTATCAGAGGCAGCAAATGACACAGGGGAAGGAGCAGTGGTGGGCCTGGCCAGAGGTGAACGGCCTTGGTTCCATTGAGTGGGGTGTTTAGTATTCATATACCTGCGCATACTGGTGGTGGTTAAGCTAGTAGTGGTAGAACCCCTGCTCATCCTGGTGTGGCACAGATTGCACACCACAGTCCGTCGGACATCCGTTGTTTCTTTATAGAACCTCCAGACTTCAGAAAATCTAGCACTCAACACGGGAGCTTCACCACGTGAAACATTTGGTGCTGATGCACCAGTTCTGGCCCTGCCTCTCCGTCTGGCCCCACCACTGCCTCTTCCAACCTGTTCTCGTATAGGACTTGCCTCCGTCTCACAAGCACTGTCTTCACCCGGCCTATCAACCCAACTTGGGTCTGTCACCTCATCATCCTCTGATCCCTCAGTCTGCTCCCCCCTCGGACTTCCTGCTCTGACAACTTCACCACTGTCTGACAGTCTCCTCATCGTCCGACACTTCTTTACACACTTTTTCCACTACGTCAACAATGTCATCATGACCCACAGACTGCGACCGGTCGAAAACCGGGGCATCTGGAGAGAGCTCAGCAGCAACCTGAAAAGTGGTTTGTGACTCTGGGAAGGGTCCAGAAAACAGTTCCTCAGAGTATGCCGGCTCAAATGCCAAATTTTCCTGGGAGGGGACAGACTGGGGGGAAGAGGTTGAGGTGGAGGAGCTGGAGGAGTGCTCATTTGAGTAACATGGGTGGACTGTGTGGAAGACTCATTGGTGGACAAATTAGTTAAAGCATTATCCACAACATCACCTGTTTGCACTGTTCTGGCCTCAACAGTGCTCTACCACAAGTCCCAGTAACTTGAGACATGAAGCTAGGGAGTGTAGCTCTGCGGCGTTCCCCTGCTCCCTCATCAGCAGGTGGTGTCTCACCCCGCCCAGGACCACGGCCTCTGACCACTGCAGTAATTGGACGCCCATGCCAAGAAATCAGACAGCAACCACAGAAGATGATTGCTATGGCAAGTTTCTAACCTAAACTGACAGCACGCAAAAGAACACCCTACCAGCAGCAGCTCCATCCCTAACGGCATCCCGACAGAGAATGATCTGAGCAGTGCGGGCAGGGGCTAGTATGTTCCAGGGTCACCTGATCAGGCCAGCCAACCACTGCTATCGACATGTAAGTGTACCACGTGATGCTGGATGTACTGCAGAGTCTCCTGGCTTGTGATTGGCTCTGTTTCTGGCAGCCAAAAATCTAACCACCGGGAGATGACATTTTCTTGAGCGGGCGAAATACTCGTCCGAGCACCGGGCAGTTGTGAGCACGCTAATGCTCGAATGAGCATCAAGCTCGGACGAGTATGTTCGCTCATCTCTATTTGGGAAGTATTTATCAGAATTGTCTGAGAGGAGAACAGTTGCTCATGCCAATTTACAAAATGTAAGCTGAGTTGTGATTGCTTTCCATGGGCAACTAGAAAAGTTTTACCTCAGACACTTTTGTTAAATCTCCCCTATTTTATGTATTTTATGTGCAGTGTGAGTTATGCACATAAAAAAACATGCAGAACTCACACGTGAAAAACACACGTGTGAAAGGTGCCTTTTGAGGTGCAGAACTCACATTCCACTCTCTATTGTATTCAATGGGGATTATTTATCCGAAGGGTCTTAGAGCAGAACTGTTCTATTTCTAGCAACCAATAAGAGTTTAGCTTTCCTTTCCCCACAGCTGTTTTCTTGATGCACGTGATTTTGCATAAAAGACGCAAGTCTACGGAGATGCATCAAAAATGCATTGCACATTGAGATACATGCAAGAGCAATGTGATTTTCACTGATCCATTGCCAAACTGACACTTTTAACCCCTTCCTGACGCGCACTGTACTAGTACAGGGTGCGGCAAGTCCCGATGCATGGAGAGGTCTCGCGCAAAGCTGGTAAGTCTTTGCTGCAAAACAATTATAATAAAAAAACCTATGTGGAAAAATAAAAAAGTTATAGATTTTAAAAGGTGGAGAGTGAAAAATGGAAGTTAAGGTCCAGGTCGTTAAGAGGTGAAATCCATCACTGGTGCAAATTACAACATGCCCCGCAAAAAACAAGAGATCAACCAGCTCCGTAGCCAAAAAATTAACAATGTTATGCCACTTGGAATATGGCAATGCAAAAATGATAGAGTTTTCCAAGATTAGGGTTTTATTTGACAAATTCAGTAAAACGTAAGAAAATATATTCATGTATGGTATCCCCGTAATCGTATTGAACCGTAGAATAAAGATAACATGATTATTAGGCTATACGGTGAACACGAAAAAAAAGGAAAAAATCCAATACAGAATTGAAGCTTTTCTACCCCTGCACTCAAAAAAAAGTTCCCAAATTTTCAACAAATGGTAACACTGGAAAAAGCATCTCATCCCGCAAAAAAAATGCCTTCACATGGCCCCAATAACGAAAAAGCGAAAAAGGGACCAATGAGGACAGTAAAATCCTAGCAGCTGCAGGGCGCTCCTTTCCTTCTGTGCCTCGCTGTGCACCCATAAAACGAGTAACGGCCACATGTTGGGGGTCTCTGTACTCGGGAGAAATTGCAGAACAAAGTGTTAGATCGGTTTTCTCTTTTTATCTTTTGGAAATGTGTAAATTGTAGGGCTAAATAAACGTATAACCGGCACAATTTGACCTTTTAAATTTCACCTCCATTTTGATTCAATTACTTTGAAGATCTCAAAGGGTTAACAATCTTCCTGAAAGGGGCGTGACCTGACTGCCTAGCTGCATGGATGTGTAGAGGACTTGCTCCTGCACTGAGCTCCACAAAAGCGACTCTACACAGCATAAAACCCCTCAAAACCGAGCAATATCGGTACCTAAAGCAAAAGAGAGATGACCAAACGAAGAAAAAACAATACTCGCCCCAGGAAACTCACAGATTTTTATTTTGCGGCATCCCCGGGTCTCAGCCAAGATGGCGCTGAACAGCGCGAAGCAGAACTCCCGGACCTTAGACAACAACTGAAGGAGAGAGACGGCGGCAGTGTGTCATCACGATCCGGACGAAGATCCAGCTCGGCTCCAGCGTCTCCTGCCTCAGCAACAACCGGAGAGGTGACGGACACAGCACCCGATCCAGACCTGAACCGAGACACGCTGATAAACGATGGTGAAGGTAGGAGACGCAGCAACTCAGCCACGTGGCCCCTGCCTGCCTCAGCATCACAGAGCCCGGCAAAACAGCGTGCCCGGATCTCCTCTGATCAGGAAGATGCAGACGAAGGTACCACACAGCTGAAAACAGGTCAGGTACCATCGCAAGATATGTTTGAGCTACTCCCTGCTATGGATAAAATCCTCACGGAGAGTGCAATGAAGACTATGCTCACAGCTTGAAGACAGTCTTTCCAGTGCGACATAAACATAATCCTTGCGCCCATTAAGGTATAAACTCATGCACTAGTAGATAGAGTTATGCACATTGAAGAGAAAATGGGAGATATTGTCAAGTCCCACAATGAGCTCATTGATGCTCACTATGAGCAAGAGGACACTATCAAACAAATGCAGGCAAAACTAGCGGACCTAGAAGACTGCTCAAGGCGGAATAATGTTAAATTCTGAGGAATTCTGGAAATTTTACCCCAAAGCAGCCTTGTCTAGTATTTACACAATATCATTAAAGCCCTGCTTCCCAACTACACAAGATCTATGCATTGATAGGGCACACAAACTGCCACGTCCAAGACATCTGGATGAGACTGTCCCTAGAGACGTATTAGCCCGCATTCACTTTTACAGGGCTAAAGAGAAATTAATGGAAGCATCCCGCAAAAGAGGAAAACTCCCTCAACCTTTTCAGGACATCACAATGTTTACAGATCTATCGGCCACGACTCTAAGGCTCAGAAGACAACTGATCCCAATTACCACGCAACTTAGAGAGCACCAGCTACTAAAAAGGTGGGGAATAACTGTTCCTGAAGACTCATCGAATTACAAGTCATCACACAACAGGCTGGAGGATGACTGGCAGAGAGTGGGATCCAAGACCCATTGACGCTGAGAGGGGCTCGGTGAGAGTGGACTCCCGCAGTCCATGATTTATAACATCTGAACTGGTAGTCATATACTTGAACTGTTCTTTGTTTTAATATAGTTCCAGATCCTGACATGGATTGCTCTTCTAAAGCTACACATCGATCCCCCGGTATGGCACAAGAGTTATGGAAAGCAGATCTATATGACATTTGGAGCGTACAGCATAGCTAAGAAAGAGATTATACGTTCCATTCTATTGTACATAACTCATACTCCAGAATCGACTTATTTTTAATTAGCAAATCCTTGATAGGGAGAGCATCAGAATCCACGATAGGCTGCATAAGCTGGTCAGATCATGCGGCTATTACCTTAGATATATCTGACATCCAGGATCAATCCCCCATCTATATCTGGAGATGCAATGAGTATATTTTGAAACAGCCAAAAGACAGAGAAATATTCAAAAGAGACCTAGAATAGAATATTTTAAATACAATCACCCATCAGTAGAAGATCCCACATTATTATGGAATGCTCACAAAGTGTATATTAGGGGTACCTTCATTAAATTAGACAAGACACAAAACAGAGGAATAAAGAAATAGATGCGGTTATGTCAG
Source organism: Engystomops pustulosus (assembly GCA_019512145.1). NCBI lineage: Eukaryota > Metazoa > Chordata > Amphibia > Anura > Leptodactylidae > Engystomops > Engystomops pustulosus. The sequence goes on from CM033651.1 coordinate 29,132,251, forward strand.
AACTAAATAAGCTAGAAGAACTAAACAAATAAAACCCAACTATAACAACCGCAGAGGCAATAACAAGCACTAGAGAAAAACTGTGACTACTTTTAATATACTCATATGATAAGAGGCTGCAGAAAACTGGAGCCCAATATTATTCTCAGGGAGGCAAAGCAGGTAAACTCCTTGCCAATCGCTTCAAGAGCAGACACCTAAAGGCCAAAATCCCACACCTACTTACAGCTGACATCAAAGGAAAGCTTATAACCCCCTCAGATATAGCAAATAGACTGAAAGACTATTACGCTTCCTTATGTAACCTTAAAGATGATCCCTTCACCCACCACCCCACTACACTTGAAATTGAGGCTTTTCTAGACAAACTCCATTTAAATTCACTAAAGGAACAACATAAAGAATCCCTAATTAGGCTAATTACTGAGGAAGAGGTACGAAAGGCCATTAAGGGACTTCCTGCAAACAAAGCTCCGGGATCAGATGGCATAATAGGAGAGTATTATAAATTATATGCAGATCATTTAGACAGACACTTAGCCAACATGTTTAACCAGGCGATGTCAGAAGGTCTTCTCCCAAGAGAGAACCAGGAAGCATTGATAGTTACTATCCCCAAGCCAGGAAAACCCCCAGATGTACCCCAAAACTTCAGCCAATTTTCCTGCTAAACATAGACACGAAGATATATGCGAAAATAATAGCCTCCCGAATGATGGAATGTCTGCCTGACCTGATAAGCTCCGACCAGGTCGGATTTATAAAACAGAGACAAGCAGCGGACAACACTAGACAGGTAGTTGATCTGGTCCACTATATAGAACAAGTAAAGCTCCCATCAATCCTAATGGCATTGGACGCCGAGAAGGCGTTTGACCATATTCATTGGTCGTACGCCTTCTCGGTCCTGGGATTTGGTGACAATATCTTGAGAGCCATTAAAGCTTTATACTCAATACCATCGGCTAGGGTATACACTAATAGTATGCTATCTGACCCTTTTAACATAACTAATGGCACACACCAAGGGTGTCCCTTTTCTCCCTTAATATTCATATTATCCCTGGAACCCCTATCATACATACTCAAGAACAGCCCCTCCATTAGTGGAATACAAGGTAAAATTAGACATACTATATCTCGGATGACATCATCCCATCCCTAACAAATCCAGAGGACTATGCCCCTGCAGTCATGGAGGTAATCCAGGATTTCGGTAGGATCTCATATTATAAGTTAAATACGGCAAAAACTCAAGCCTTGCCAATGTTCTTACCTCAGAGCACTTTGTCTTTGTTAAAAAATAAATTCCCATTTGAAATCACATGACATACAATATTTGGGAATAAAGGTGACACATCCTTCAACCAAACTGTACCCTGAAAACTATGAGGCAATATTAGATATGCTAGAAGGAGAGACCAAGTCTTTGCTTAATAAGGAGGTGTCATGGTTGGGAAGAATTGCTGCATATAAAATGATGCTACTCCCCAGGCTTCTGTACCAGTTCCGTAAACTCCCCATATCCCTACCGGAGAGGTTCTTTGCCAAAGCCCAAAAAATATTGTCCAATTATATTTGGAAGGGTATGAAACCTCGCCTTACTCATAGAATAATGTCCAAGCATAAGGCAGTAGGCGGACTAGGCGCCCCATGTATTAAAAGCTACTACATAGCTACGGTTCTACAACAGGTATTTCAATGGGTGACACCTACAACCACACTACCATGGATGCAGATGGAGCAAGATATAGCTTCTATCACAGACCCCAAAACTCTACTCACGGCTAGTCTTTGGGAACTAACAAATGACGAACCTATGCTTCCCCTAACCCAAAATATGGCCCAAATCTGGGAGCGTATACACAGAACGGGACAGGGAGAATATGCAACTCTGCCTTTATATGAACTATCCATAGACGCAATTGCATACCACATCCAAGATATAGATCTTAGAGGTTGGGAGAAAGCGGGAATTAAGACTGCTGAACACCTAACCAAAGAGGGAATAGTCATACCTTTTGGTTATCTCCAACAACAATACCATCTCCCAAATAAGACAATTTTCCCCTATCTCAGGGTAAAACTTTTCCTAGATTCAGTTAGAAGCAAATCTTTCATATATTAAGAAAGGGAAAGGATTAAGACCAATCTATCAACAATCTATCAGACAACTCCCGGTTCCTAAGACATTATACGCTTAGGCTTTGGGAAAGAGATTTAGGATGCACTATATCCCCTACACAGTGGGGTAAAACCTTCTCCATTATTCATAAGACTCTAAAATGCACAACTCACATAGAAAATGCATTTAAAACTATACTAAGGTGGTATTATACACCAGACCGCCTGCACAAAATTTACCCTAACACATCCCCACTATGTTGGAGAGGTTGTGGTGGAATAGGCACTCTATTGCACACTATGGGACTGCCCCACCATACAGCCATATTGGAAAGCGGTATATGATATCTAGAGCAATTGACGGGACGAATATACGCTAAAAATCCTGCCTTGACACTACTTGGAGTGGGCCTACATACTTTCCCACCGTTACAGAGGGCATTGATCTGTAAGATCTTGACCCTAGCTAGAATAGTGGTAGCCAGCTATTGGAAATCTCCTCTTTGTCCACCAATAACGCAGTTAATCACCAAAATAGAAACGACTCATGGATATGAGAAGGCACTGATCTTTGGTTTCCTCAAATCCCAACCCATTGAAAAAATTTGGGCCCCCTGGGTAAAATTTAAAAGTAAGCAATAAATATAAGAACGCTCTGCGAGAGACCTCTCCGGAAATAGGGTAAAGAAATGGTTTCCTTGCCTCCATAACAGTAGTCTAACCCTTGGAAAATATACTACTGAACATGAAAGAAGTAGTCCCTACTTTGACACTTATTGATTGAGAAGATCTGATTGTTAGGCCCCTTCCACACTTGCATTGCAGATCACGTCAGAGTTTGATCAGGGTGCGATCAGTTTTTGGTCAGTGAAAAACGCGCATTTTGCATCAGAGTGCAATCAGTTTTCAGTCAGAGTTTGTTCAGTGCCTCAGTTTTTCACGCGCGTTTTTGATGCAATTTCAATGTAATTTCAATGCGCTTTTCACGCGCAGAAAATGCGCGTGAAATGGACTCAGGACTCCATAGACTTGTATGGTGCGTTTTTCACGCGCGTGACTTGCAAAAGATAACATGATTATTAGGCTATACGGTGAACACGAAAAAAAAGGAAAAAATCCAATACAGAATTGAAGCTTTTCTACCCCTGCACTCAAAAAAAAGTTCCCAAATTTTCAACAAATGGTAACACTGGAAAAAGCATCTCATCCCGCAAAAAAAATGCCTTCACATGGCCCCAATAACGAAAAAGCGAAAAAGGGACCAATGAGGACAGTAAAATCCTAGCAGCTGCAGGGCGCTCCTTTCCTTCTGTGCCTCGCTGTGCACACATAAAACGAGTAACGGCCACATGTTGGGGGTCTCTGTACTCAGGAGAAATTGCAGAACAAAGTGTAAGATCGGTTTTCTCTTTTTATCTTTTGGAAATGTGTAAATTGTAGGGCTAAATAAACGTATAACCGGCACAATTTGACCTTTCTAAATTTCACCTCCATTTTGATTCAATTACTTTGAAGATCTCAAAGGGTTAACAATCTTCCTGAAAGGGGAGTGACCTGACTGCCTAGCCGCATGGATGTGTAGAGGACTTGCTCCTGCACTGAGCTCCACAAAAGCGACTCTACACAGCATAAAACCCCTCAAAACCGAGCAATATCGGTACCTAAAGCAAAAGAGAGATGACCAAACGAAGAAAAAACAATACTCGCCCCAGGAAACTCACAGATTTTTACTTTGCGGCATCCCCGGGTCTCAGCCAAGATGGCGCTGAACAGCGCGAAGCAGAACTCCCGGACCTTAGACAACAACTGAAGGAGAGAGACGGCGGCAGTGTGTCATCACGATCCGGACGAAGATCCAGCTCGGCTCCAGCGTCTCCTGCCTCAGCAACAACCGGAGAGGTGACGGACACAGCACCCGATCCAGACCTGAACCGAGACACGCTGATAAACGATGGTGAAGGTAGGAGACGCAGCAACTCAGCCACGTGGCCCCTGCCTGCCTCAGCATCACAGAGCCCGGCAAAACAGCGTGCCCGGATCTCCTCTGATCAGGAAGATGCAGACAAAGGTACCACACAGCTGAAAACAGGTCAGGTACCATCGCAAGATTTGTTTGAGCTACTCCCTGCTATGGATAAAATCCTCACGGAGAGTGCAATGAAGACTATGCTCACAGCTTGAAGACAGTCTTTCCAGTGCGACATAAACATAATCCTTGCGCCCATTAAGGTAGAGACTCATGCACTAGTAGATAGAGTTATGCACATTGAAGAGAAAATGGGAGATATTGTCAAGTCCCACAATGAGCTCATTGATGCTCACTATGAGCAAGAGGACACTATCAAACAAATGCAGGCAAAACTAGCGGACCTAGAAGACTGCTCAAGGCGGAATAATGTTAAATTCTGAGGAATTCTGGAAATTTTACCCCAAAGCAGCCTTGTCTAGTATTTACACAATATCATTAAAGCCCTGCTTCCCAACTGCACAAGATCTATGCATTGATAGGGCACACAGACTGCCACGTCCAAGACATCTGGATGAGACTGTCCCTAGAGACGTATTAGCCCGCATTCACTTTTACAGGGCTAAAGAGAAATTAATGGAAACATCCCGCAAAAGAGGAAAACTCCCTCAACCTTTTCAGGACATCACAATGTTTACAGATCTATCGGCCACGACTCTAAGGCTCAGAAGACAACTGATCCCAATTACCACGCAACTTAGAGAGCACCAAATAGCCTACAAGTGGGGATTCCCAACGAAACTTCTAGTTACACGGAATGGTAACACCGTGCTAATCAAATCGGTAGAGGAAGGGATCCAGCTACTAAAAAGGTGGGGAATAACTGTTCCTGAAGACTCATTGAATTACAAGTCATCACACAACAGGCTGGAGGATGACTGGCAGAGAGTGGGATCCAAGACCCATTGACGCTGAGAGGGGCTCGGTGAGAGTGGACTCCCGCAGTCCATGATTTATAACATCTGAACTGGTAGTCATATACTTGAACTGTTCTTTGTTTTAATATAGTTCCAGATCCTGACATGGATTGCTCTTCTAAAGCTACACATCGATCCCCCGGTATGGCACAAGAGTTATGGAAAGCAGATCTATATGACATTTGGAGAGCACAGCATAGCTAAGAAAGAGATTATACGTTCCATTCTATTGTACATAGAAAAACGCGCATTTTGCATCAGAGTGCAATCAGTTTTCAGTCAGAGTTTGTTCAGTGCCTCAGTTTTTCACGCGCGTTTTTGATGCAATTTCAATGTAATTTCAATGCGCTTTTCACGCGCAGAAAATGCGCGTGAAATGGACTCAGGACTCCATAGACTTGTATGGTGCGTTTTTCACGCGCGTGACTTGCAAAAGTAGAGCATGTCGAGATTTAAACGCACGTTAAAAAAACAGCGCGTGTGTGCGTGAAAAAAATGCAAGTCTGAAAAGACACATTGGTTACAATGGGTCAGAGTGCAATGCAAGTTCTGCGTGTCAAAAGCACGCGCAGAAAATACGCGTGAAAAACGCAAGTGTGAAAGGGGCCTTAGTTCTGTTAATTATTGTTTGTGTTCCATGTTAAGTAACAACACATCAAAAATGGAAAAAATGCTAATAAAAAATATTTTGCAAAAAAAAAAATGTTCCTGAAAGCTGTTTCTGATAGACTGAGGGGGGCAGATTTGAAAATGGGTTGGTTATATAGGGGGTTTTGATGGTAAATATGTAAAATTTCATTCAAAACTGTATTTATCCCCAAAATAGTAAATTCTGAAAATCCGGAAAAGCGATATTCAATTTGTAAGCCGCGTGACATCAAAATAAATTATCTAGACATTTAAAAAATTATGAAAATGTGAACTGTGTGGCTGAGGGGCGTGTTCACACGTTGCGCTTTGGTTTGCTTTTCATTGCGTTTTAAACCATTACAAACGTTCTGAGAGGTTATTTGCCTACTTACATACTAGTTCCATGTGTTAACGCAATGTTAACAATTTGTTAACACCAGAACACATGCATTAACACATCGTTAATAATGTGTTAATGCAACGCGTTTTGTAAACGCAAAAAACGTTAACAGTGTGTAATTAGGCAATCCCTTATCTCAGCTGTTGCAATGCGTTTTAAATAGCAATGACAACACAACCAACCACAACACAACCACAACACAACCACGTGTGAACCGCGCCCTGAGGGCGCGTTCACACGTTCGTTTTGGTTGTGCGTTTTCATTGCGTTTGAAACGCATATACACACTGATGTGAGGAATTTGCCTAATTACATTACTGTTACATTTGTACACGAATGTTAACACAGTCTTAACACAACACCTGTCGTTCATGCTTTGTTAACGCATTCGGTAACCAATCGCGTTTTACGGTGCTTTTTGTAAACGAAACATTTAGCAGTGATTAATAGTGAGCAAATCCCCTCTCCCCCAGCTGTTGTATAATGCGTTTCACACTCAATGAAACACAGGGCAAAACGCACTTGTGAACGCCCCCGAGACTAACTACAAAATGGCTTCGTCCTTAAGGGGTTAATATTGCCTGGGTAAAAGCAGCAAATGTTATTATAAAAACAGGCAGTAGATTTATGTCCTATTTTAAAAATGAACTTTTATTATTGACAGAAAGAATACCTGTCCTACTTTAGAAATTAGATGCTCTAGCAAGGTGGATAACATTTCTGGCTACACTTCCAAAATGTAAACAGAAAATGTGTGACACATGCGCCTAGATGAACAATACCTAAAAATGTGTAATAAATACCTTATGGGCTTATTTCTAATGGTCCTGCTGCCACATTTCCGTCGGGTGTTTTTTTCCGACTTTTGCGGTCATTGGCGCCCACGGGTCGGGTGGGGGGGGGGGGGGTCGGTGTCAACCGATCCGACGCAATTCGGACAAACGCAAGATTTAACTTGAAATTGGTGTCGCAAGCCAAGCAATTACTGCACTGGCGGACTAGCGGAGAAGCGACACATTCACAATTTGTGAATCCGCGAAGATTCATCTTCTGGACATTCTAGATCGGGGATCGGCAGGGAGCCGGGTAAGGACAATGTGCCCCTATATATCTCCCGCTGTAAAAACGCATCAGTTTTTTGACACATTTTAAAAACTGAATGCGTGCCATCACCTTCACCCTAATTGGGTAAACCGTCAAAAACTGATGCGTTTTCAAAAAAAGTTTTTTCTAGACAAACGCGGTTAAAAACGCCCAAATAGGGTTCAATGCGCACTTGTCCGGGCCCCGCCGGTCTAAGGCCAACACATGGCATTTTGAAACCGTTTTCTGTCCGTTTTAAAACGCGACTTGCGTTTTCTGAAAATGCATCCGTTTTGACAGTGTTTTTTTCCAATTTTTTTAATTAAAACGGTCAAATAATGGCGTTTTTGGCGTAGTGCTAAAACGGACAAGAACAATTGCAAACCACGTGTGGCAATCAACCCTAAAGGTCACCAAAAAAAAACGGCCTCAAAATGCCACCTGTGTCTTCAACCTTAGGGCGCGTTCACACGTTGCTTTTGGTTGCTTTTTCAATTTGCGGTTGAAACGCTATCACAGCTTTGTTGAGGTACTGTGCCTAATTACCTTACCGTTTTACGTTGTAAACGCAATGTTAACCGCATGAGTTAACACCGCTTTTACAATGCTTTTGTAAACGGAAACGTTATGTCATTAGGCAAATCACCTCTCCTCAGCTGCTGTTTCCATAGAAACGCCCATGCTCGTGCCCGCCTGGGGGTGGGGGGCACTGGTTTTGTCTGCCATTTTGCATTTGACAGGCATTCACCTTGCTTACTAGACTGTATAATCACAGATGCTGGGCCCAATTACAAGGGTTGTCTATCTAATTAGCAGCTTTATATACTTCTGTGTCATTTCATTTGGTTGTTTTCATTTCATTTGGTTGGGTTTTCGCCAGATCTTGTTGTAGGTGAACACAGCATTTTTATAGCAAATAGCCTTTTTAAGAACAATTCAGAAAAGGTGTGTGTGATCTTTGTGGCCGTGTACATTGATCTTTAGAGGTGTGCAGTGTTCGCAAATGGGATTTAGTTTGAGGGACTTTAGCAGTAAAATGCTGTATTTTTTTGTTACTTTACTTTGAAATCTTCTTTTCTTACATATTCTTCATATTTGTTATTCCCCATTTCCCCATTAGAACCTTGGACTCATAAGTGGTAATGCTACATAGTGACATCCTGTCCCATGTATCCTTTCTTGAACAGGTTGAAATTGCTCTCTGGAAGCCCAGATCGGGATCTAATGAGCAATTTTCAAGGCTGCGGCATTGACAATATGGAGTTAAGTTTGCTGCTCCTGGAGCACAACTTACGTCTCTGGGGAATATGGGTGGTGGGAGGAGAAGTATGGAAGTTGCAGAGTGCGTGGCAGCTAGTTAGGTAACATGTAGAAGGCGGGGTAGAGTGAAAAGTTTAGGGAGTCTAGTCCCAATCGTTTGCCGGGCTTTGCGAATGAGGGGGATATCACCTCTGGGGTACAAATGCTGGCGCAATACCATTGCCTCTAGCAACCAGGGGACTGTCTGCTCCAGTAAGAAGGTTAATGGAGCACAGGCAAGGGTCAGACAGTGCTGTAGTGGGAGATTCGATTATTAGGGGAACATGCAGGGCAATCTGTCACAAAGACCGTGCTACCGAACAGTGGGTTTTTTGCTGGGGTTCAGCCTGTTGCGGATTGGGTTGGACAGATTACTGGGATGGCTGGTGAGGACCAGCGTCATGGTCCACATTGTGATAATGACAAAGTAAGAGGTAGGTGGGTAAGGTTCCTTAAAATGATGCAGGATTGGCCATAAGCTCAGGGCAAGGACCTCAAGGTATTTTCTCTGAAATACTACTGTGGCCACACCAGAAAGGCAGAGGAGATCAGGGAGGTGTAAAATAATGGCTCAAAAGTGGTTGTTGGGTTCATTGAGAACTGGGGCTGACTTTCGTCGGCTATAGGCTCTACCGTAGGGATGGAATGCCCCACATGGGGAGGGTGCGGCTGTTTGGGGGGAAATGGCTAGGAGGTTGGAGGAGTGTTTAAGCTAGATACCTGGGGGAAGGCACTACCCTTGTCGACCTTATAGGTGAGGCTGGTAATAGTCATAGTACATATGAGGGCGGGAATTGTTTGTGTTCCATGTTAAGTAACAACACATCAAAAATGGAAAAATGCTAATAAAAAATATTTTGCAAAAAAAAAAAAATGTTCCTGAAAGCTGTTTCTGATAGACTGAGGGTGCAGATTTGAAAATGGGTTGGTTATATAGGGGGTTTTGATGGTAAATATGTAAAATTTCATTCAAAACTGTATTTATCCCCAAAATAGTAAATTCTGAAAATCCGGAAAAGCGATATTCAATTTGTAAGCCGCGTGACATCAAAATAATTTATCCAGACATTTCAAAAATTATGAAAATGTGTGGCTGAGTGCGTGTTCACACGCTGCGCTTTGGTTGCTTTTTCATTGCGTTTTAAAACGCATTACAACAGGTGAGGAGAGGTGATTTGCCTAATTACATTACTATTTACATGTGTTAACGCAATGTTAACATTTTTGTTAACAGAACACATGCATTAACACATGCATTAATAATGTGTTAATGCACGCGTTTTGTAAACGCAAACGTTAACAGTGATGTAATTAGGCAAATCACCTTATCTCAGCTGTTGCAATGCGTTTTAAATCGCAATGAAAACACAACCAAAACGCAACACAACCACAACACTACCACGTTGCATGCTTTAGCATCGCGTTTACGGTGCGTTTTGTAAACGGAAACATTTACAGTGATGTAATTAGGCGAATCACCTCTCCTCAGCTGTTGTATATGCGTTTCAAACGCAATGAAAACGCAGGGCAAAACGCAACGTGTGAACGCGCCCTGAGACTTAAGCTACAAAATGGCTGCGTCCTTAAGGGGTTAATATTGCATGGGTAAAAGCAGCAAATGTTTATTATAAAAACAGCAGTAGATTTATGTCCTATTTTAAATGAACTTTTATTAGTTTTCATTGCGTTTTAAAACGCATTACAACAGGTGAGGAGAGGTGATTTGCCTAATTACATTACTATTTACATGTGTTAACGCAATGTTAACAATTGTGTTAACAGAACACATGCATTAACACATGCGTTAATAATGTGTTAATGCACGCGTTTTGTAAACGCAAACGTTAACAGTGATGTAATTAGGCAAATCACCTTATCTCAGCTGTTGCAATGCGTTTTAAATCGCAATGAAAACACAACCAAAACACAACACAACCACAACACAACCACGTGTGAACGCGCCCTGAGGGCGCGTTCACACGTTGCGTTTTGGTTGCGTTTTCATTGCGTTTGAAACGCATATACAACAGCTGATGTGAGGTAATTTGCCTAATTACATTACTGTTTACATTTGTAAACGCAATGTTAACACATGCGTTAACAAAACACATGCGTTAATGCTTTGTTAACGCATGCGTTAACATCGCGTTTACGGTGCGTTTTGTAAACGGAAACATTTACAGTGATGTAATTAGGCAAATCACCTCTCCTCAGCTGTTGTATATGCGTTTCAAACGCAATGAAAACACAGGGCAAAACGCAACGTGTGAACGCGCCCTGAGACTTAAGCTACAAAATGGCTGCGTCCTTAAGGGGTTAATATTGCATGGGTAAAAGCAGCAAATGTTTATTATAAAAACAGCAGTAGATTTATGTCCTATTTTAAATGAACTTTTATTAGTGACAGAAAGATAACTGTCCTAGCTTGTAGAAATTAGATGCGCTAGCAAGGGGATAACATTCTGGCTACCAATCCAAAATGTAAACAGAAAATGTGTGACACATGAGCCTAGATGAACAATACCTAAAAATGTGTAATAAAATACTCTTAGGGGCTTATTTACTAAGGGTCCTGCGGCCACATTTCCGTCTGGTTTTCCGACTTTTCGGGCATTGCGCCCACGGGTCGGGGGGGGGGGCGGGGGGGGTCGGTTTGTCAGACGATTTGACGAATTCGGACAAACCGCAAGATTTAACTTTGAAATTGTGTCGCAAGCCAAGCAATTACATGCACTGGCGGACCTGAGCGGAGAAGCGACACATTCACAATCTTTGTGAATCGCGGAAGAGTTCATCTTCTTGGACATTCTAGATCGGGGATCGCGCAGGGACCGGGTAAGTAAATGTGCCCCTATATATCTCTACAGCTGGAAAACGCATCAGTTTTTGACACATTTTAATTAAGATAAAGGTGATGTCACACGTTCAGTTTTTCAGATGCAGTTTTTGACGCCCAAACCGGGAATGGAGTAAAACTAGGAGGAGGAGCAGGACCTTTCAATTATTTGTCTCACCCATTATGATCCACACCTGCTTTTGGCTTCAAAAACTGCATCTGAAAAACTGAATGCATGCCATCACCCTAATTGGTAAAACTGGTCAAAAACGGATGCGTTTTCAAAAAAAGTTTTTTTCTTAACAAACCGGTTAAAAACAGCCCAAAATAGGGTTCAAGGCGCCACTTGTCCGGCCGGTCTAAGGCCACACATGGCATTTTGAAACCGTTTTCGGTCCGTTTTAAAACGCATGCGTTTTCTGAAAATGCATCCGTTTTTGACAGGTTTTTCCAATTATTTTAATTAAAACTGGTCATGCGTTTTTGGTCGGAGTGCTTAAAAA